>CM031942.1:68631326-68832298 GCA_018703725.1 Brassica juncea
ATATTTTTTCAATTTCTCTCAAATTTGTAGGTTAACCCCTACGAAATATTGAGTTTTTCGTTACTGCTCTATAACATAATCTTATCTCTTTAGTGTTGTTTAAATTATTTAACCACATCACATTTGTATTAAGGTTTCTAAACTATCTTTCAAGTCACGTACATCATTCGAATTTTTAACATTATTTAGTTACATTCATATACTGCTTTAGTAGACTAACCACTATAAAATCACTATTATCTAGAGAAACAGACCAAACGTTCCTAACCTCTTTGATCTCATAATGTAGTGGAGGATGCAATATGCAATAAAAAATATTGTCATATTTTTTTAATTTCTCTCAAAATTTGTAGGTTAACCCCTACGAAAATATTGAGTTTTTCGTTAAATGCTCTATATACATAATCTTATACTCTTTAGTGTTGTTTTAAAATTATTTAACCACATTCTACATTTGTATTAATGTTTCTAAACTATCTTTCAAGGTACATGTACATCATCTAATTTTTACAATTAATTTAGTTTAAATTCATATACTGCTTAAATAAGTAGACTAACCACTATAAATCACTATTATCTAGAGAACGGAGACAACAAACGTTCCTAACCTCTTTGCCATCATAATATGTAAGTGGAGGATGCAATTATGCAATAAAACATATTGTCATATTTTTGAATTTCTCTCAAAATTTGTAGGTTAACCCCTACGAAATATTGAGTTTTTCGTTAAATGCTCTTATACATAATCTTATGCTCTTTAGTGTTTTTAAAATTATTTAACCACATTCTACATTTGTATTAAAATGTATTCTAAACTATCTTTCAGGTACATGTACATCATTCTAATTTTTAACAATTAATTTAGTTGAAATTCATATACTGCTTAAATAAGTAGACTAACCACTATAAAATCACTATTATCTAGAGAAACGAGACAACAACGTTCCTAACCTCTTTGATCATCATAATATGTAAGTGGAGGATGCAATTATGCAATAAAACAATATTGTCATATTTTTGAATTTCTCTCAAAATTTGTAGGTTAACCCCTACGAAAATATTGAGTTTTTTCGTTAAACTCTATATACATAATCTTATACTCTTTAGTGTTGTTTAAAATTATTTAACCACATTACATTTTATTAATTATTCTAAACTATCTTTCAAGGTACATGTACATCATTCTAATTTTTAACAATTAATTTAGTTGAAATTCATATACTGCTTAAATAAGTAGACTAACCACTATAAATCACTATTATCTAGAGAACAAGACAACAAACGTTCCTAACCTCTTTGATCATCATAATATGTAAGTGGAGGATGCAATTAGCAATAAAACAATATTGTCATATTTTTTGAATTTCTCTCAAAATTTGTAGGTTAACCCCTACGAAAATATTGAGTTTTTCGTTAAATGCTCTATATACATAATCTTATACTCTTTAGTGTTTTTAAAATTTTTAACCACATTCTACATTTGTATTAATGTTTCTAAACTATCTTTCAAGGTACATGTACATCATTCTAATTTTTAACAATTAATTTAGTTGAAATTCATATACTGCTTAAATAAGTAGACTAACCACTATAAAATCACTATTATCTAGAGAAACAGAGACAACAAACGGTCCTACCTCTTTGATCATCATAATAGTAAGTGGAGGAGCAATAATGCAATAAAAAAATATGCCATATTTTTTCGAATTTCTTTCAAAATTTGTAGTTAAAAACCCCTACGAAAATATTCAGTTTTTCGTTAAATGCCTATAGACATAATCTTATGCTCTTTAGTGTTCTTTAAAATTATTTAACCACATTCTACATTTGTATTATGTATTCTAAACTATCTTTCAAGGTACATGTACCATCATTCTAATTTTACAATTAATTTAGTGAAATTCATATACTGCTTAAATAATTAGACTAACCACTATATAATCACTATTATCTAGAGAACAGAGACAACAAACGTTCCTAACCTCTTTTGATCATCATAATAGTAAATGGAGGATGCAATATGCAATAAAAAAATATTGCCATATTTTTCGAATTTCTCTCAAAATTTGTAAGGTTAACCCCTACGAAAATATTGAGTTTTTCGTTAAATGCTCTATATACATAATTTATGCTCTTTACTGTTCTTTAAAATTATTTAACACATTCTACATTTGTATTAAAAGGTTTCTAAACTATCTTTCAAGGTACATGTACATCATACTAATTTTTAACAATTAATTTAGTTTAAATTCATATACTGCTTAAATAAGTACACTAACCACTATAAAATCACTATATCTAGAGAACGGAGACAACAAACGTTCCTAACCTCTTTGGTCATCATAATATGAAAGTGGAGGATGCAATTATGCAATAAAAAAAATATTGTCATATTTTTCGAATTTCTCTCAAAATTTGTAGGTTAACCCCCTACGAAAATATTGAGTTTTTCGTTAATACTCTATATACATAATCTTATGCTCTTTAGTGTTATTTAAAAATTATTTAACCACATTATAATTTTTATTAATGTATTCTAAACTATCTTCAGGTACATGTACATCATTCTAATTTTGTTAACAATTAATTTAGTTAAATTCATATACTGCTTAAATAAGTAGACTAACCACTATAAATCACTATTATCTAGAGAAACGGAGACAACAAACGTTCCTAACCTCTTTGAATCATCATAATATGTAAGTGGAGGATGCAATTACGCAATAAAACAATATTGTCATATTTTCGAATTTCTCTCAAAATTTGTAGGTTAACCCCTACGAAAATATAGAGTTTTTCGTTAAATGCTCTATATACATAATCTTATGCTCTTTAGTGTTCTTTAAAATTATTTAACCACATTCTATATTTGTATTAAAAGGTTTATAAACTATCTTTCAATGTACATGTACATCATTCTAATTTTTAACAATTAATTTAGTTGAAATTCATATACTGCTTAAATAAGTAGACTAACCACTATAAAATCACTATTATCTAGAGAAACGGAGACAACAAACGTTCCTAACCTCTTTGATCATCATAATATGTAAGTGGAGGATGCAATAATGCAATAAAAAAATATTGCCATATTTTTCGAATTTCTTTCAAAATTTGTAGGTTAACCCCTACGAAAATATTCAGTTTTTCGTTAAATGCTCTATATACATAATCTTATGCTCTTTAGTGTTCTTTAAAATTATTTAACCACATTCTACATTTGTATTAATGTATTCTAAACTATCTTTCAAGGTACATGTACCTCATTCTAATTTTTAACAATTAATTTAGTTGAAATTCATATATGCTTAAATAAGTAGACTAACCACTATATAAATCACTATTATCTAGAGAAACAGAGACAACAAACGTTCCTAACCTCTTTGATCATCATAATATGTAAGTGGAGGATGCAATAATGCAATAAAAAAATATTGCAATATTTTTCGAATTTCTCTCAAAATTTGTAGGTTAACCCCTACGAAAATATTGAGTTTTTCGTTAAATGCTCTATATACATAATCTTATGCTCTTTAGTGTTCTTTAAAATTATTTACCACATTCTACATTTGTATTAAAGGTATTCTAAACTATCTTCAAGGTACATGTACATCATTCTAATTTTTAACAATTAATTTAGTTTAAATTCATATACTGCTTAAATAAGTACACTAACCACTATAAAATCACTATTATCTGGAGAAACGGAGACAACAAACGTTCCGAACCTCTTTGGTCATCATAATATGTAAGTGGAGCATGCAATTATGCAATAAAAAAATATTGTCATATTTTTCGAATTTCTCTCAAAATTTGTAGGTTAACCCCTACGAAAATATTGAGTTTTTCGTTAAATGCTCTATATACATAATCTTATGCTCTTTAGTGTTCTTTAAAATTATTTAACCACATTCTACATTTGTATTAATGTATTCTAAACTATCTTTCAAGGTACATGTACATCATTCTAATTTTTAACAATTAATTTAGTTGAAATTCATATACTGCTTAAATAAGTAGACTAACCACTATAAAATCACTATTATCTAGAGAAACAGAGACAACAAACGTTCCTAACCTCTTTGATCATCATAATATGTAAGTGGAGGATGCAATAATGCAATAAAAAAATATTGTCCATATTTTTCGAATTTCTCTTCAAAATTTGTAGGTTAACCCCTACGAAAATATTGAGTTTTTCGTTAAATGCTCTATATACATAATCTTATAGCTCTTTAGTGTTCTTTAAAATTATTTAACCACATTCTACATTTGTATTAATGTATTCTAAACTATCTTTCAAGGTACATGTACATCATTCTAATTTTTAACAATTAATTTAGTTGAAATTCATATACTGCTTAAATAAGTAGACTAACCACTATAAAATCACTATTATCTAGAGAAACAGAGACAACAAACGTTCCTAACCTCTTTGATCATCATAATATGTAAGTGGAGGATGCAATAATGCAATAAAAAATATTGTCATATTTTTCGAATTTCTCTCAAAATTTGTAGGTTAACCCCTACGAAAATATTGAGTTTTTCGTTAAATGCTCTAATACATAATCTTATGCTTCTTTAGTGTTCTTTAAAATTATTTAACCACATTCTACATTTGTATTAAAAGGTTTCTAAACTATCTTTCAAGGTACATGTACATCATTCTAATTTTTAACAATTAATTTAGTTGAAATTCATATACTGCTTAAATAGTAGACTAACCACTATAAATCACTATTATCTAGAGAAACAGAGACAACAAACGTTCCTAACCTCTTTGATCATCATAATATGTAATGGAGGATGCAATTAAGCAATAAACAAATATTGTCATATTTTTCGGAATTTCTTCAAAATTTGTAGGTTAACCCCTACGAAAATAATGAGTTTTTCGTTAAATACTCTATATACATAATCTTATACTCTTTAGTGTTTTTAAATTATTTTACCACATTATACATTTGTATTAATGTATTCTAAACTATCTTTCAAGGTACATGTACTCATTCTAATTTTTAACAATTAATTTAGTTTAAATTCATATACTGCTTAAATAAGTAGACTAACCACTATATAATCACTATTATCTAGAGAAACAGAGACAACAAACGTTCCTAACCTCTTTGATCATCATAATATGTAAATGGAGGATGCAATAATGCAATAAAAAAATATTGCCATATTTTTCGAATTCTCTCAAAATTTGTAGGTTAACCCCCTACGAAAATATTAGAGTTTTTCGTTAAATGCTCTATATACATAATCTTATGCTCTTTAGTGTTCTTTAAAATTATTTAACCACATTCTACATTTGTATTAAAAGGTTTCTAAACTATCTTTCAAGGTACATGTACATCATTCTAATTTTTAACAATTAATTTAGTTTAAATTCATATACTGCTTAAATAAGTAGACTAACCACTATAAATCACTATTATCTAGAGAAACGGAGACAACAAACGTTCCTAACCTCTTTGATCATCATAATATGTAAGTGGAGGATGCAATTATGCAATAAAAAAATATTGTCATATTTTTCGAATTTCTCTCAAAATTTGTAGGTTAACCCCCTACGAAAATATTGAGTTTTTCGTTAAATACTCTATATACATAATCTTATGCTCTTTAGTGTTATTTAAAATTATTTTACCACATTATAAATTTTTATTAATGTATTCTAAACTATTTTTCAAGGTACATGTACATCATTCTAATTTTTGACAATTAATTTAGTTTAAATTCATATACTGCTTAAATAAGTAGACTAACCACTATAAAATCACTATTATCTAGAGAAACGGAGACAACAAACGTTCCTAACCTCTTTGATCATCATAATATGTAAGTGGAGGATGCAATTACGCAATAAAACAATATTGTCATATTTTTCGAATTTCTCTCAAAATTTGTAGGTTAACCCCTACGAAATATTGAGTTTTTTCGTTAAATGCTCTATATACATAATCTTATGCTCTTAGTGTTCTTTAAAATTATTTAACCACATTCTACATTTGTATTAATGTATTCTAAACTATCTTTCAAGGTACATGTACATCATTCTAATTTTTACAATTAATTTAGTTGAAATTCATATACTGCTTAAATAAGTAGACTAACCACTATAAAATCACTATTATCTAGAGAAACAGAGACAACAAACGTTCCTAACCTCTTTGATCATCATAATATGTAAGTGGAGGATGCAATAATGCAATAAAAAAATATTGCCATATTTTTCGAATTTCTCTTCAAAATTTGTAGGTTAACCCCTACGAAAATATTCAGTTTTTCGTTAAATGCTCTATATACATAATCTTATGCTCTTTAGTGTTCTTTAAAATTATTTAACCACATTCTACATTTGTATTAATGTATTCTAAACTATCTTTCAAGGTACATGTACATCATTCTAATTTTTAACAATTAATTTAGTTGAAATTCATATACTGCTTAAATAAGTAGACTAACCACTATAAATCACTATTATCTAGAGAAACAGAGACAACAAACGTTCCTAACCTCTTTGATCATCATAATATGTAAGTGGAGGATGCAATTATGCAATAAAAAAATATTGTCATATTTTTCGAATTTCTCTCAAAATTTGTAGGTTAACCCCTACGAAAATATTGAGTTTTTCGTTAAATGCTCTATATACATAATCTTATGCTCTTTAGTGTTCTTTAAAATTATTTAACCACATTCTACATTTGTATTAAAGGTATTCTAAACTATCTTTCAAGGTACATGTACATCATTCTAATTTTTAACAATTAATTTAGTTTAAATTCATATACTGCTTAAATAAGTAGACTAACCACTATAAAATCACTATTATCTAGAGAAACGGAGACAACAAACGTTCCTAACCTCTTTGATCATCATAATATGTAAGTGGAGGATGCAATTATGCAATAAAAAAATATTGTCATATTTTTCGAATTTCTCTCAAAATTTGTAGGTTAACCCCTACGAAAATATTGAGTTTTTCGTTAAATACTCTATATACATAATCTTATGCTCTTTAGTGTTATTTAAAATTATTTTACCACATTATACATTTTTATTAATGTATTCTAAACTATCTTTCAAGGTACATGTACATCATTCTAATTTTTAACAATTAATTTAGTTTAAATTCATATACTGCTTAAATAAGTAGACTAACCACTATAAAATCACTATTATCTAGAGAAACAGAGACAACAAACGTTCCTAACCTCTTTGATCATCATAATATGTAAGTGGAGGATGCAATTATGCAATAAAAAAATATTGTCATATTTTTCGAATTTCTCTTCAAAATTTGTAGGTTAACCCCTACGAAAATATTGAGTTTTTCGTTAAATGCTCTATATACATAATCTTATGCTCTTTAGTGTTCTTTAAAATTATTTAACCACATTCTACATTTGTATTAATGTATTCTAAACTATCTTTCAAGGTACATGTACATCATTCTAATTTTTAACAATTAATTTAGTTGAAATTCATATACTGCTTAAATAAGTAGACTAACCACTATATAAATCACTATTATCTAGAGAAACAGAGACAACAAACGTTCCTAACCTCTTTGATCATCATAATATGTAAGTGGAGGATGCAATAATGCAATAAAAAAATACTGCCATATTTTTAGAATTTCTCTCAAAATTTGTAGGTTTAACCCCTACGAAAATATTGAGTTTTTCGTTAAATGCTCTATATACATAATCTTATGCTCTTTAGTGTTCTTTAAAATTATTTAACCACATTCTACATTTGTATTAAAAGGTTTCTAAACTATCTTTCAAGGTACATGTACATCATTCTAATTTTTAACAATTAATTTAGTTGAAATTCATATACTGCTTAAATAAGTAGACTAACACTATAAAATCACTATTATCTAGAGAAACAGAGACAACAAACGTTCCTAACCTCTTTGATCATCATAATATGTAAGTGGAGGATGCAATTATGCAATAAAACAATATTGTCATAATTTTTCGAATTTCTCTCAAAATTTGTAGGTTAACCCCTACGAAAATATTGAGTTTTTCGTTAAATGCTCTATATACATAATCTTATGCTCTTTAGTGTTCTTTAAAATTATTTAACCACATTCTACATTTGTATTAAAGGTATTCTAAACTATCTTTCAAGGTACATGTACATCATTCTAATTTTTAACAATTAATTTAGTTTAAATTCATATACTGCTTAAATAAGTAGACTAACCACTATAAAATCACTATTATCTAGAGAAACGGAGACAACAAACGTTCCTAACCTCTTTGATCATCATAATATGTAAGTGGAGGATGCAATTACTGCAATAAAACAATATTGTCATATTTTTCGAATTTCTCTCAAAATTTGTAGGTTAACCCCTACGAAAATATTGAGTTTTTCGTTAAATGCTCTATATACATAATCTTATGCTCTTTAGTGTTCTTTAAAATTATTTAACCACATTCTACATTTGTATTAATGTATTCTAAACTATCTTTCAAGGTACATGTACATCATTCTAATTTTTAACAATTAATTTAGTTTAAATTCATATACTGCTTAAATAAGTAGACTAACCACTATAAAATCACTATTATCTAGAGAAACAGAGACAACAAACGTTCCTAACCTCTTTGATCATCATAATATGTAAGTGGAGGATGCAATAATGCAATAAAAAAATATTGCCATATTTTTCGAATTTCTTTCAAAATTTGTAGGTTAACCCCTACGAAAATATTCAGTTTTTCGTTAAATGCTCTATATACATAATCTTATGCTCTTTAGTGTTCTTTAAAATTATTTAACCACATTCTACATTTGTATTAAAAGGTTTCTAAACTATCTTTCAAGGTACATGTACATCATTCTAATTTTTAACAATTAATTTAGTTTAAATTCATATACTGCTTAAATAAGTAGACTAACCACTATAAAATCACTATTATCTAGAGAAACGGAGACAACAAACGTTCCTAACCTCTTTGATCATCATAATATGTAAGTGGAGGATGCAATTACTGCAATAAAACAATATTGTCATATTTTTCGAATTTCTCTCAAAATTTGTAGGTTAACCCCTACGAAAATATTGAGTTTTTCGTTAAATGCTCTATATACATAATCTTATGCTCTTTAGTGTTCTTTAAAATTATTTAACCACATTCTACATTTGTATTAATGTATTCTAAACTATCTTTCAAGGTACATGTACATCATTCTAATTTTTACAATTAATTTAGTTGAAATTCATATACTGCTTAAATAAGTAGACTAACCACTATAAAATCACTATTATCTAGAGAAACAGAGACAACAAACGTTCCTAACCTCTTTGATCATCATAATATGTAAGTGGAGGATGCAATAATGCAATAAAAAAATATTGTCATATTTTTCGAATTTCTCTCAAAATTTGTAGGTTAACCCCTACGAAAATATTGAGTTTTTCGTTAAATGCTCTATATACATAATCTTATGCTCTTTAGTGTTCTTTAAAATTATTTAACCACATTCTACATTTGTATTAATGTATTCTAAACTATCTTTCAAGGTACATGTACATCATTCTAATTTTTACAATTAATTTAGTTGAAATTCATATACTGCTTAAATAAGTAGACTAACCACTATAAAATCACTATTATCTAGAGAAACAGAGACAACAAACGTTCCTAACCTCTTTGATCATCATAATATGTAAGTGGAGGATGCAATAATGCAATAAAAAAATATTGCCATATTTTTCGAATTTCTTTCAAAATTTGTAGGTTAACCCCTACGAAAATATTCAGTTTTTCGTTAAATGCTCTATATACATAATCTTATGCTCTTTAGTGTTCTTTAAAATTATTTAACCACATTCTACATTTGTATTAATGTATTCTAAACTATCTTTCAAGGTACATGTACCTCATTCTAATTTTTAACAATTAATTTAGTTGAAATTCATATACTGCTTAAATAAGTAGACTAACCACTATATAATCACTATTATCTAGAGAAACAGAGACAACAAACGTTCCTAACCTCTTTGATCATCATAATATGTAAGTGGAGGATGCAATAATGCAATAAAAAAATATTGCCATATTTTTTGAATTTCTCTCAAAATTTGAAGGTTAACCCCCTACGAAAATATTGAGTTTTTCGTTAAATACTCTATATACATAATCTTATGCTCTTTAGTGTTATTTAAAATTATTTTACCACATTCTACATTTTTATTAATGTATTCTAAACTATCTTTCAAGGTACATGTACATCATTCTAATTTTTACAATTAATTTAGTTTAAATTCATATACTGCTTAAATAAGTAGACTAACCACTATAAAATCACTATTATCTAGAGAAACGGAGACAACAAACGTTCCTAACCTCTTTGATCATCATAATATGTAAGTGGAGGATGCAATTACTGCAATAAAACAATATTGTCATATTTTTCGAATTTCTCTCAAAATTTGTAGGTTAACCCCTACGAAAATATTGAGTTTTTCGTTAAATGCTCTATATACATAATCTTATGCTCTTTAGTGTTCTTTAAAATTATTTAACCACATTCTACATTTGTATTAATGTATTCTAAACTATCTTTCAAGGTACATGTACATCATTCTAATTTTTACAATTAATTTAGTTGAAATTCATATACTGCTTAAATAAGTAGACTAACCACTATAAAATCACTATTATCTAGAGAAACAGAGACAACAAACGTTCCTAACCTCTTTGATCATCATAATATGTAAGTGGAGGATGCAATAATGCAATAAAAAAATATTGCCATATTTTTCGAATTTCTTTCAAAATTTGTAGGTTAACCCCTACGAAAATATTCAGTTTTTCGTTAAATGCTCTATATACATAATCTTATGCTCTTTACTGTTCTTTAAAATTATTTAACCACATTCTACATTTGTATTAAAGGTTTCTAAACTATCTTTCAAGGTACATGTACATCATTCTAATTTTTAACAATTATTTGTTGAAATTCATATACTGCTTAAATAAGTAGACTAACCACTATAAAATCACTATTATCTAGAGAAACAGAGACAACAAACGTTCCTAACCTCTTTGATCATCATAATATGTAAGTGGAGGATGCAATTATGCAATAAAACAATATTGTCATAAATTTTTGAATTTCTCTCAAAATTTGTAGGTTAACCCCTACGAAAATATTCAGTTTTTCGTTAAATGCTCTATATACATAATCTTATGCTCTTTAGTGTTCTTTAAAATTATTTAACCACATTCTACATTTGTATTAAAGGTTTCTAAACTATCTTTCAAGGTACATGTACATCATTCTAATTTTTAACAATTAATTTAGTTTAAATTCATATACTGCTTAAATAAGTAGACTAACCACTATAAAATCACTATTATCTAGAGAAACGGAGACAACAAACGTTCCTAACCTCTTTGATCATCATAATATGTAAGTGGAGGATGCAATTACTGCAATAAAACAATATTGTCATATTTTTCGAATTTCTCTCAAAATTTGTAGGTTAACCCCTACGAAAATATTGAGTTTTTCGTTAAATGCTCTATATACATAATCTTATGCTCTTTAGTGTTCTTTAAAATTATTTAACCACATTCTACATTTGTATTAATGTATTCTAAACTATCTTTCAAGGTACATGTACATCATTCTAATTTTTAACAATTAATTTAGTTTAAATTCATATACTGCTTAAATAAGTAGACTAACCACTATAAAATCACTATTATCTAGAGAAACAGAGACAACAAACGTTCCTAACCTCTTTGATCATCATAATATGTAAGTGGAGGATGCAATAATGCAATAAAAAAATATTGCCATATTTTTCGAATTTCTCTTCAAAATTTGTAGGTTAACCCCTACGAAAATATTCAGTTTTTCGTTAAATGCTCTATATACATAATCTTATGCTCTTTACTGTTCTTTAAAATTATTTAACCACATTCTACATTTGTATTAAAAGGTTTCTAAACTATCTTTCAAGGTACATGTACATCATTCTAATTTTTAACAATTAATTTAGTTGAAATTCATATACTGCTTAAATAAGTAGACTAACCACTATAAAATCACTATTATCTAGAGAAACAGAGACAACAAACGTTCCTAACCTCTTTGATCATCATAATATGTAAGTGGAGGATGCAATTATGCAATAAAACAATATTGTCATAATTTTTGAATTTCTCTCAAAATTTGTAGGTTAACCCCTACGAAAATATTCAGTTTTTCGTTAAATGCTCTATATACATAATCTTATGCTCTTTAGTGTTCTTTAAAATTATTTAACCACATTCTACATTTGTATTAAAGGTTTCTAAACTATCTTTCAAGGTACATGTACATCATTCTAATTTTTAACAATTAATTTAGTTTAAATTCATATACTGCTTAAATAAGTAGACTAACCACTATAAAATCACTATTATCTAGAGAAACGGAGACAACAAACGTTCCTAACCTCTTTGATCATCATAATATGTAAGTGGAGGATGCAATTACTGCAATAAAACAATATTGTCATATTTTTCGAATTTCTCTCAAAATTTGTAGGTTAACCCCTACGAAAATATTGAGTTTTTCGTTAAATGCTCTATATACATAATCTTATGCTCTTTAGTGTTCTTTAAAATTATTTAACCACATTCTACATTTGTATTAATGTATTCTAAACTATCTTTCAAGGTACATGTACAGTCATTCTAATTTTTTACAATTAATTTAGTTGAAATTCATATACTGCTTAAATAAGTAGACTAACCACTATAAAATCACTATTATCTAGAGAAACAGAGACAACAAACGTTCCTAACCTCTTTGATCATCATAATATGTAAGTGGAGGATGCAATAATGCAATAAAAAAATATTGTCATATTTTTCGAATTTCTTTCAAAATTTGTAGGTTAACCCCTACGAAAATATTCAGTTTTTCGTTAAATGCTCTATATACATAATCTTATGCTCTTTAGTGTTCTTTAAAATTATTTAACCACATTCTACATTTGTATTAATGTATTCTAAACTATCTTTCAAGGTACATGTACCTCATTCTAATTTTTAACAATTAATTTAGTTGAAATTCATATACTGCTTAAATAAGTAGACTAACCACTATATAATCACTATTATCTAGAGAAACAGAGACAACAAACGTTCCTAACCTCTTTGATCATCATAATAAGTAAGTGGAGGATGCAATAATGCAATAAAAAAATATTGCCATATTTTTCGAATTTCTTTCAAAATTTGTAGGTTAACCCCTACGAAAATATTCAGTTTTTCGTTAAATGCTCTATATACATAATCTTATGCTCTTTAGTGTTCTTTAAAATTATTTAACCACATTCTACATTTGTATTAATGTATTCTAAACTATCTTTAAAGGTACATGTACCTCATTCTAATTTTTAACAATTAATTTAGTTGAAATTCATATACTGCTTAAATAAGTAGACTAACCACTATATAATCACTATTATCTAGAGAAACAGAGACAACAAACGTTCCTAACCTCTTTGATCATCATAATATGTAAATGGAGGATGCAATAATGCAATAAAAAAATATTGCCATATTTTTCGAATTTCTCTCAAAATTTGTAGGTTAACCCCCTACGAAAATATTGAGTTTTTCGTTAAATGCTCTATATACATAATCTTATGCTCTTTACTGTTCTTTAAAATTATTTAACCACATTCTACATTTGTATTAAAAGGTTTCTAAACTATCTTTCAAGGTACATGTACATCATACTAATTTTTAACAATTAATTTAGTTTAAATTCATATACTGCTTAAATAAGTACACTAACCACTATAAAATCACTATTATCTGGAGAAACGGAGACAACAAACGTTCCTAACCTCTTTGGTCATCATAATATGAAAGTGGAGGATGCAATTATGCAATAAAAAAATATTGTCATATTTTTCGAATTTCTCTCAAAATTTGTAGGTTAACCCCCTACGAAAATATTGAGTTTTTCGTTAAATACTCTATATACATAATCTTATGCTCTTTAGTGTTATTTAAAATTATTTTACCACATTATAAATTTTTATTAATGTATTCTAAACTATCTTTCAAGGTACATGTACATCAATCTAATTTTTGACAATTAATTTAGTTTAAATTCATATACTGCTTAAATAAGTAGACTAACCACTATAAAATCACTATTATCTAGAGAAACGGAGACAACAAACGTTCCTAACCTCTTTGA
Organism: Brassica juncea; assembly: GCA_018703725.1. NCBI lineage: Eukaryota > Viridiplantae > Streptophyta > Magnoliopsida > Brassicales > Brassicaceae > Brassica > Brassica juncea. Next base: position 68,645,574 of record CM031942.1, read on the forward strand.
TCATCATAATATGTAAGTGGAGGATGCAATTACGCAATAAAACAATATTGTCATATTTTTCGAATTTCTCTCAAAATTTGTAGGTTAACCCCTACGAAAATATTGAGTTTTTCGTTAAATGCTCTATATACATAATCTTATGCTCTTTAGTGTTCTTTAAAATTATTTAACCACATTCTACATTTGTATTAATGTATTCTAAACTATCTTTCAAGGTACATGTACATCATTCTAATTTTTTACAATTAATTTAGTTGAAATTCATATACTGCTTAAATAAGTAGACTAACCACTATAAAATCACTATTATCTAGAGAAACAGAGACAACAAACGTTCCTAACCTCTTTGATCATCATAATATGTAAGTGGAGGATGCAATAATGCAATAAAAAAATATTGCCATATTTTTCGAATTTCTTTCAAAATTTGTAGGTTAACCCCTACGAAAATATTCAGTTTTTCGTTAAATGCTCTATATACATAATCTTATGCTCTTTACTGTTCTTTAAAATTATTTAACCACATTCTACATTTGTATTAAAGGTTTCTAAACTATCTTTCAAGGTACATGTACATCATTCTAATTTTTAACAATTATTTTAGTTGAAATTCATATACTGCTTAAATAAGTAGACTAACCACTATAAAATCACTATTATCTAGAGAAACAGAGACAACAAACGTTCCTAACCTCTTTGATCATCATAATATGTAAGTGGAGGATGCAATTATGCAATAAAACAATATTGTCATATTTTTGAATTTCTCTCAAAATTTGTAGGTTAACCCCTACGAAAATATTCAGTTTTTCGTTAAATGCTCTATATACATAATCTTATGCTCTTTAGTGTTCTTTAAAATTATTTAACCACATTCTACATTTGTATTAAAAGGTTTCTAAACTATCTTTCAAGGTACATGTACATCATTCTAATTTTTAACAATTAATTTAGTTTAAATTCATATACTGCTTAAATAAGTAGACTAACCACTATAAAATCACTATTATCTAGAGAAACGGAGACAACAAACGTTCCTAACCTCTTTGATCATCATAATATGTAAGTGGAGGATGCAATTACGCAATAAAACAATATTGTCATATTTTTCGAATTTCTCTCAAAATTTGTAGGTTAACCCCTACGAAAATATTGAGTTTTTCGTTAAATGCTCTATATACATAATCTTATGCTCTTTAGTGTTCTTTAAAATTATTTAACCACATTCTACATTTGTATTAATGTATTCTAAACTATCTTTCAAGGTACATGTACATCATTCTAATTTTTAACAATTAATTTAGTTTAAATTCATATACTGCTTAAATAAGTAGACTAACCACTATAAAATCACTATTATCTAGAGAAACAGAGACAACAAACGTTCCTAACCTCTTTGATCATCATAATATGTAAGTGGAGGATGCAATAATGCAATAAAAAAATATTGCCATATTTTTCGAATTTCTTTCAAAATTTGTAGGTTAACCCCTACGAAAATATTCAGTTTTTCGTTAAATGCTCTATATACATAATCTTATGCTCTTTACTGTTCTTTAAAATTATTTAACCACATTCTACATTTGTATTAAAAGGTTTCTAAACTATCTTTCAAGGTACATGTACATCATTCTAATTTTTAACAATTATTTTGTTGAAATTCATATACTGCTTAAATAAGTAGACTAACCACTATAAAATCACTATTATCTAGAGAAACAGAGACAACAAACGTTCCTAACCTCTTTGATCATCATAATATGTAAGTGGAGGATGCAATTATGCAATAAAACAATATTGTCATAATTTTTGAATTTCTCTCAAAATTTGTAGGTTAACCCCTACGAAAATATTCAGTTTTTCGTTAAATGCTCTATATACATAATCTTATGCTCTTTAGTGTTCTTTAAAATTATTTAACCACATTCTACATTTGTATTAAAAGGTTTCTAAACTATCTTTCAAGGTACATGTACATCATTCTAATTTTTAACAATTAATTTAGTTTAAATTCATATACTGCTTAAATAAGTAGACTAACCACTATAAAATCACTATTATCTAGAGAAACGGAGACAACAAACGTTCCTAACCTCTTTGATCATCATAATATGTAAGTGGAGGATGCAATTACGCAATAAAACAATATTGTCATATTTTTCGAATTTCTCTCAAAATTTGTAGGTTAACCCCTACGAAAATATTGAGTTTTTCGTTAAATGCTCTATATACATAATCTTATGCTCTTTAGTGTTCTTTAAAATTATTTAACCACATTCTACATTTGTATTAATGTATTCTAAACTATCTTTCAAGGTACATGTACATCATTCTAATTTTTTACAATTAATTTAGTTGAAATTCATATATTGCTTAAATAAGTAGACTAACCACTATAAAATCACTATTATCTAGAGAAACAGAGACAACAAACGTTCCTAACCTCTTTGATCATCATAATATGTAAGTGGAGGATGCAATAATGCAATAAAAAAATATTGCCATATTTTTCGAATTTCTTTCAAAATTTGTAGGTTAACCCCTACGAAAATATTCAGTTTTTCGTTAAATGCTCTATATACATAATCTTATGCTCTTTACTGTTCTTTAAAATTATTTAACCACATTCTACATTTGTATTAAAAGGTTTCTAAACTATCTTTCAAGGTACATGTACATCATTCTAATTTTTAACAATTATTTTGTTGAAATTCATATACTGCTTAAATAAGTAGACTAACCACTATAAAATCACTATTATCTAGAGAAACAGAGACAACAAACGTTCCTAACCTCTTTGATCATCATAATATGTAAGTGGAGGATGCAATTATGCAATAAAACAATATTGTCATAATTTTTGAATTTCTCTCAAAATTTGTAGGTTAACCCCTACGAAAATATTCAGTTTTTCGTTAAATGCTCTATATACATAATCTTATGCTCTTTAGTGTTCTTTAAAATTATTTAACCACATTCTACATTTGTATTAAAAGGTTTCTAAACTATCTTTCAAGGTACATGTACATCATTCTAATTTTTAACAATTAATTTAGTTTAAATTCATATACTGCTTAAATAAGTAGACTAACCACTATAAAATCACTATTATCTAGAGAAACGGAGACAACAAACGTTCCTAACCTCTTTGATCATCATAATATGTAAGTGGAGGATGCAATTACGCAATAAAACAATATTGTCATATTTTTCGAATTTCTCTCAAAATTTGTAGGTTAACCCCTACGAAAATATTGAGTTTTTCGTTAAATGCTCTATATACATAATCTTATGCTCTTTAGTGTTCTTTAAAATTATTTAACCACATTCTACATTTGTATTAATGTATTCTAAACTATCTTTCAAGGTACATGTACGTCATTCTAATTTTTTACAATTAATTTAGTTGAAATTCATATACTGCTTAAATAAGTAGACTAACCACTATAAAATCACTATTATCTAGAGAAACAGAGACAACAAACGTTCCTAACCTCTTTGATCATCATAATATGTAAGTGGAGGATGCAATAATGCAATAAAAAAATATTGTCATATTTTTCGAATTTCTTTCAAAATTTGTAGGTTAACCCCTACGAAAATATTCAGTTTTTCGTTAAATGCTCTATATACATAATCTTATGCTCTTTAGTGTTCTTTAAAATTATTTAACCACATTCTACATTTGTATTAATGTATTCTAAACTATCTTTCAAGGTACATGTACCTCATTCTAATTTTTAACAATTAATTTAGTTGAAATTCATATACTGCTTAAATAAGTAGACTAACCACTATATAATCACTATTATCTAGAGAAACAGAGACAACAAACGTTCCTAACCTCTTTGATCATCATAATATGTAAATGGAGGATGCAATAATGCAATAAAAAAATATTGCCATATTTTTCGAATTTCTCTCAAAATTTGTAGGTTAACCCCCTACGAAAATATTGAGTTTTTCGTTAAATGCTCTATATACATAATCTTATGCTCTTTACTATTCTTTAAAATTATTTAACCACATTGTACATTTGTATTAAAAGGTTTCTAAACTATCTTTCAAGGTACATGTACATCATACTAATTTTTAACAATTAATTTAGTTTAAATTCATATACTGCTTAAATAAGTACACTAACCACTACAAAATCACTATTATCTGGAGAAACGGAGACAACAAACGTTCCTAACCTCTTTGGTCATCATAATATGAAAGTGGAGGATGCAATTATGCAATAAAAAAATATTGTCATATTTTTCGAATTTCTCTCAAAATTTGTAGGTTAACCCCCTACGAAAATATTGAGTTTTTCGTTAAATACTCTATATACATAATCTTATGCTCTTTAGTGTTATTTAAAATTATTTTACCACATTATAAATTTTGATTAATGTATTCTAAACTATCTTTCAAGGTACATGTACATCATTCTAATTTTTGACAATTAATTTAGTTTAAATTCATATACTGCTTAAATAAGTAGACTAACCACTATAAAATCACTATTATCTAGAGAAACGGAGACAACAAACGTTCCTAACCTCTTTGATCATCATAATATGTAAGTGGAGGATGCAATTACGCAATAAAACAATATTGTCATATTTTTCGAATTTCTCCCAAAATTTGTAGGTTAACCCCTACGAAAATATTGAGTTTTTCGTTAAATGCTCTATATACATAATCTTATGCTCTTTAGTGTTCTTTAAAATTATTTAACCACATTCTACATTTGTATTAATGTATTCTAAACTATCTTTCAAGGTACATGTACATCATTCTAATTTTTTACAATTAATTTAGTTGAAATTCATATACTGCTTAAATAAGTAGACTAACCACTATAAAATCACTATTATCTAGAGAAACAGAGACAACAAACGTTCCTAACCTCTTTGATCATCATAATATGTAAGTGGAGGATGCAATAATGCAATAAAAAAATATTGCCATATTTTTCGAATTTCTTTCAAAATTTGTAGGTTAACCCCTACGAAAATATTGAGTTTTTCGTTAAATGCTCTATATACATAATCTTATGCTCTTTAGTGTTGTTTAAAATTATTTTACCACATTCTACATTTGTATTAAAAGGTTTCTAAACTATCTTTCAAGGTACATGTACATCATTCTAATTTTTAACAATTATTTAGTTGAAATTCATATACTGCTTAAATAAGTAAACTAACCACTATAAAATCACTATTATCTAGAGAAACAGAGACAACAAACGTTCCTAACCTCTTTGATCATCATAATATGTAAGTGGAGGATGCAATTATGCAATAAAACAATATTGTCATAATTTTTGATTTTCTCTCAAAATTTGTAGGTTAACCCCTACGAAAATATTCAGTTTTTCGTTAAATGCTCTATATACATAATCTTATGCTCTTTAGTGTTCTTTAAAATTATTTAACGACATTCTACATTTGTATTAAAAGGTTTCTAAACTATCTTTCAAGGTACATGTACATCATTCTAATTTTTAACAATTAATTTAGTTTAAATTCATATACTGCTTAAATAAGTATACTAACCACTATAAATCACTATTATCTAGAGAAACGGAGACAACAAACGTTCCTAACCTCTTTGATCATCATAATATGTAAGTGGAGGATGCAATTATGCAATAAAACAATATTTTCATATTTTTTGAATTTCTCTCAAAATTTGTAGGTTAACCCCTACGAAAATATTGAGTTTTTTGTAAAATACTCTATATACATAATCTTATACTCTTTAGTGTTGTTTAAAATTATTATACCATATTAAACATTTTTATTAATATATTCTAAACTATCTTTTAAGGTACATGTACATCATTCTAATTTTTAACAATTAATTTAGTTTAAATTCATATACTGCTTAAATAAGTATACTAACCACTATAAAATCACTATTATCTAGAGAAACAGAGACAACTAACGTTCCTAACCTCTTTGATCATCATAATATGTAAGTGGAGGATGCAATAATGCAATAAAAAATATTGCCATATTTTTCGAATTTCTTTCAAAATTTGTAGGTTAACCCCTACGAAAATATTCAATTTTTCGTTAAATGTTCTATATACATAATCTTATGCTCTTTAGTGTTCTTTAAAATTTTTTTACCACATTATAAATTCGTATTAAAAGGTTTCTAAACTATCTTTCAAGGTACATGTACATCATTCTAATTTTTAACAATTAATTTAGTTTAAATTCATATACTGCTTAAATAAGTACACTAACCACTATAAAATCACTATTATCTAGAGAAACGGAGACAACAAACGTTCCTAACCTCTTTGATCATCATAATATGTAAGTGGAGGATGCAATTATGCAATAAAACAATATTGTCATATTTTTGGAATTTTTCTCAAAATTTGTAGGTTTAACCACTACAAAAATATTGAGTTTTTCGTTAAATGCTGTATATACATAATCTTATTCTCTTTAGTGTTGTTTAAAATTATTTTACCACATTATACATTTTTATTAAGGTATTCTAAACTATCTTTTAAGGTACATGTACATCATTCTAATTTTTAACAATTAATTTAGTCTAAATTCATATACTGCTTAAATAAGTAGACTAACCACTATAAAATCACTATTATCTAGAGAAACGGAGACAACAAACGTTCCTAACCTCTTTGATCATCATAATATGTAAGTGGAGGATGCAATAATGCAATAAGAAAATACTGCCATATTTTTTGAATTTCTCTCAAAATTTGTAGGTTAACCCCTACGAAAATATTGAGTTTTTCGTTAAATGCTCTATATACATAATCTTATGCTCTTTAGTGTTCTTTAAAATTATTTAACCACATTCTACATTTGTATTAAAAGGTTTCTAAACTATCTTTCAAGGTACATGTACATCATTCTAATTTTTAACAATTAATTTAGTTTAAATTCATATACTGCTTAAATAAGTAGACTAACCACTATAAAATCACTATTATCTAGAGAAACGGAGACAACAAACGTTCCTAACCTCATTGATCATCATAATATGTAAGTGGAGGATGCAGTTACGCAATAAAACAATATTGTCATATTTTTCGAATTTCTCTCAAAATTTGTATGTTAACCCCTACGAAAATATTGAGTTTTTCGTTAAATGCTCTATATACATAATCTTATGCTCTTTAGTATTCTTTAAAATTATTTAACCACATTCTAAATTTGTATTAATGTATTCTAAACTATCTTTCAAGGTACATGTACATCATTCTAATTTTTAACAATTAATTTAGTTAAAATTCATATACTACTTAAATAAGTAGACTAACCACTATAAAATCACTATTATCTAGAGAAACAGAGACAACAAACGTTCCTAACCTCTTTGATCATCATAATATGTAAGTGGAGGATGCAATAATGCAATAAAAAAATATTGCCATATTTTTCGAATTTCTTTCAAAATTTGTAGGTTAACCCCTACGAAAATATTCAGTTTTTCGTTAAATGCTCTATATACATAATCTTATGCTCTTTACTGTTCTTTAAAATTATTTAACCACATTCTACATTCGTATTAAAAGGTTTCTAAACTATCTTTCAAGGTACATGTACATCATTCTAATTTTTAACAATTATTTAGTTGAAATTCATATACTGCTTAAATAAGTAAACTAACCACTATAAAATCACTATTATCTAGAGAAACAGAGAAAACAAACGTTCCTAACCTCTTTGATCATCATAATATGTAAGTGGAGGATGCAATTATGCAATAAAACAATATTGTCATAATTTTTGATTTTCTCTCAAAATTTGTAGGTTAACCCCTACGAAAATATTCAGTTTTTCGTTAAATGCTCTATATACATAATCTTATGCTCTTTAGTGTTCTTTTAAATTATTTAACGACATTCTACATTTGTATTAAAAGGTTTCTAAACTATCTTTCAAGGTACATGTACATCATTCTAATTTTTAACAATTAATTTAGTTTAAATTCATATACTGCTTAAATAAGTATACTAACCACTATAAATCACTATTATCTAGAGAAACGGAGACAACAAACGTTCCTAACCTCTTTGATCATCATAATATGTAAGTGGAGGATGCAATTATGCAATAAAACAATATTTTCATATTTTTCGAATTTCTCTCAAAATTTGTAGGTTAACCCCTACGAAAATATTGAGTTTTTTGTAAAATACTCTATATACATAATCTTATACTCTTTAGTGTTGTTTAAAATTATTATACCATTTTCTACATTTGTATTAATGTATTCTATACTATCTTTTAAGGTACATGTACCTCATTCTAATTTTTAACAATTAATTTAGTTTAAATTCATATACTGCTTAAATAAGTAGACTAACCACTATAAAATCCCTATTGTCTAGAGAAACAGAGACAACAAACGTTCCTAACCTCTTTGATCATCATAATATGTAAGTGGAGGATGAAATAATGCAATAAAAAAATATTGCCATATTTTTCGAATTTCTCTCAAAATTTGTAGGTTAACCCCTATGAAAATATTGAGTTTTTCGTTAAATACTCTATATACATAATCTTATACTTTTAGTGTTGTTTAAAATTATTTTACCACATTATACATTTTTATTAATGTATTCAAAAATATTGAGTTTTTCGTTAAATGCCTATGGCCTCGATTGGTACAGCAGATGAAGAAGCAGTAGCAGTATGCTGTAGAAGCAGTATGCTGTAGAAGTTGTATGCTCTCATTAAATTTTTTAATAAAGTGATTGGTAGAGCAGTAGCAGTATACAATTTTAAAATTGTCATAAAATTTAATATATATTATAATTATTTTAAAATAATATATATTAATAATATATGTTTTATTAAAAAATAATGAATCTTATTTAATTATTAAATTTAATTAAATTTTAAATATAAAATATTATTATTTAAAAAATAAATGTAAATATTATTTTAAAATATATATTTATTTTTGGATATAAAAATAATTTTTATATTATTAAATAAAATAAACTTATTATATATATAATTTATATATAAATTATCATTATTTATCTATTGGTAGAGCAGTAAATGATTCATATAATATTATCAGAAAAATTAATATATGACATATAATTTATTTTTTATAAATAATATAGATATGTATAATTTCTAATATATAATATATAGATATATATTATTTTATTTTATTTATTAAAAATAATGAATGATATGTGTAATTATATAAGTTATATTATATTTCAAATGTGAAATATTGTTCTTTTTAAAAATTTAAAATAATTAATCATAACTTTTATTTTTTTAAATGTAAATTTATTTTTTTATTATGAACATAATTTTTTATATTATTAAATAAAATATATTAATTATATATAATTATTTTTAAATTTTTATATATTCTAACTGCAAATGCTCTACCAAAAGCTCCATATGAGAGCATTGGGTAAAGAGCATTTGGAGAGCATTAGCATCTTGTAAATGCTCTTGTAAATGCTTTTGTGATAAATGTTGATTGGATAATGACGAGCATAATGCTTATGCTAATGCTCTGCCAATCATACCCATAATCTTATGCTCTTTAGTGTTCTTTAAAATTATTTAACCACATTCTACATTTGTATTAATGTATTCTAAACTATCTTTCAAGGTACATGTACATCATTCTAAGTTTTAACAATTAATTTAGTTTAAATTCATATACTGCTTAAATAAGTAGACTAACCACTATAAAATCACTATTATCTAGAGAAACAGAGACAACAAACGTTCCTAACCTCTTTGATCATCATAATATGTAAGTGGAGGATGCAATAATGCAATAAAAAAATATTTCCATATTTTTCGAATTTCTTTCAAAATTTGTAGGTTAACCCCTACGAAAATATTCAGTTTTTCGTTAAATGTTCTATATACATAATCTTATGCTCTTTACTGTTCTTTAAAATTATTTAACCACATTCTACATTTGTATTAAAAGGTTTCTAAACTATCTTTCAAGGTACATGTACATCATTCTAATTTTTAACAATTATTTAGTTGAAATTCATATACTGCTTTAATAAGTAGACTAACCACTATAAAATCACTATTATCTAGAGAAACAGACACAACAAACGTTCCTAACCTCTTTGATCATCATAATATGTAAGTGGAGGATGCAATTACGCAATAAAACAATATTGTCATAATTTTTGAATTTCTCTAAAAATTTGTAGGTTAACCCCTACGAAAATATTCAGTTTTTCGTTAAATACTCTATATACATAATCTTATACTCTTTAGTGTTGTTTAAAATTATTTTACCACATTATATATTTTTATTAATGTATTCTAAACTATCTTTCAAGGTACATGTACATCATTCTAATTTTTAACAATTAATTTAGTTTAAATTCATATACTACTTAAATAAGTAAACTAACCACTATAAAATCACTATTATCTAGAGAAACATAGACAACAAACGTTCCTTACCTCTTTGATCATCATAATATGTAAGTGGAGGATGCAATTATGCAATAAAACAATATTGTCATATTTTTTTGAATCTTTCTAAAAATTTGTAGGTTAACCCATTACGAAAATATTGAGTTTTTCGTTAAATGCTCTATATACATAATCTTATGCTCTTTAGTGTTCTATAAAATTATTTAACCACATTCTACATTTGTATTAAAAGGTTTCTAAACTATCTTTCAAGGTACATGTACATCATTCTAATTTTTAACAATTAATTTAGTTGAAATTCATATACTGCTTAAATAAGTACACTAACCACTATAAAATCACTATTATCTAGAGAAACGGAGACAACAAACCTTCCTAACCTCTTTGATCATCATAATATGTAAGTGGAGGATGCAATTATGCAATAAAACAATATTGTCATATTTTTCGAATTTCTCTCAAAATTTGTAGGTTAACCCCTACAAAAATATTGAGTTTTTCGGTAAATGCTCTATATACATAATCTTATACTCTTTAGTGTTGTTTAAAATTATTTTACCACATTATACATTTTTATTAATGTATTCTAAACTATCTTTCAAGGAACATGTACATCATTCTAATTTTTAACAATTAATTTAGTTTAAATTCATATACTGCTTAAATAAGTAGACTAACCACTATAAAATCACTATTATCTAGAGAAACGGAGACAACAAACGTTCCTAACCTCTTTGATCATCATAATATGTAAGTGGAGGATGCAATTATGCAATAAAACAATATTGTCATATTTTTTGAATTTCTCTCAAATTTTGTCGGTTAACTAACCCCTACGAAAATATTGAGTTTTTCGTTAAATACTCTATATACATAATCTTAGACTCTTTAGTGTTGTTTAAAATTATTTTACCACATTATACATTTTTATTAATGTATTCTAAACTATCTTTCAAGGTACATGTACATCATTCTAATTTTTAACAATTAATTTAGTTTAAATTCATATACTGCTTAAATAAGTACACTAACCACTATAAAATCACTATTATCTAGAGAAACGGAGACAACAAACGTTCCTAACCTCTTTGATCATCATAATATGTAAGTGGAGGATGCAATTATGCAATAAAACAATATTGTCATATTTTTAGAATTTCTCTCAAAATTTGTAGGTTAACCCCTACAAAAATATTGAGTTTTTCGGTAAATGCTCTATATACATAATCTTATACTCTTTAGTGTTGTTTAAAATTATTTTACCACATTATACATTTTTATTAATGTATTCTAAACTATCTTTAAAGGTACATGTACATCATTCTAATTTTTAACAATTAATTTAGTTTAAATTCATATACTGCTTAAATAAGTACACTAACCACTATAAAATCACTATTATCTAGAGAAACGGAGACAACAAACGTTCCTTACCTCTTTGATCATCATAATATGTAAGTGGAGGATCCAATTATGCAATAAAACAATATTGTCATATTTTTTTTAATTTCTCTCAAAATTTGTAGGTTAACCCCCTACGAAAATAATGAGTTTTTCGTTAAATGCTCTATATACATAATCTTATGCTCTTTAGTGTTCTTTAAAATTATTTAACCACATTCTACATTTGTATTAATGTATTCTAAACTATCTTTCAAGGTACATGTACCTCATTCTAATTTTTAACAATTAATTTAGTTGAAATTCATATACTGCTTAAATAAGTAGACTAACCACTATAAAATCACTATTATCTAGAGAAAAAGAGAAAACAAACGTTCCTAACCTCTTTGATCATCATAATATGTAAGTGGAGGATGCAATAATGCAATAAAAAAATATTGCCATATTTTTTGAATTTCTCTCAAAATTTGTAGGTTAACCCCTACAAAAATATTGAGTTTTTCGTTAAATGCTCTATATACATAATCTTATGCTCTTTATTGTTCTTTATAATTATTTAACCACATTGTACATTAGTATTAAAAGGTTTCTAAACTATCTTTCAAGGTACATGTACATCATTCTAATTTTTAACAATTAATTTAGTTGAAATTCATATACTGCTTAAATAAGTAGACTAACCACTATAAAATCACTATTATCTAGAGAAACATAGACAACAAACGTTCCTTACCTCTTTGATCATCATAATATGTAAGTGGAGGATGCAATTATGTAATAAAACAATACTGTCATATTTTTTGAATTTCTCTCAAAATTTGTAGGTTAACACCTACGAAAATATTGAGTTTTTCGTTAAATGCTCTATATACATAATCTTATGCTCTTTAGTGTTGTTTAAAATTATTTAACCACATTCTATATTTGTATTAAAAGGTTTCTAAACTATCTTTCAAGGTACATGTACATCATTCTAATTTTTAACAATTAATTTAGTTGAAATTCATATACTGCTTAAATAAGTACACTAACCACTATAAAATCACTATTATCTAGAGAAACGGAGACAACAAACCTTCCTAACCTCTTTGATCATCATAATATGTAAGTGGAGGATGCAATTATGCAATAAAAAAATATTGTCATATTTTTCGAATTTCTCTCAAAATTTGTAGGTTAACCCCTACAAAAATATTGAGTTTTTCGGTAAATGCTCTATATACATAATCTTATACTCTTTAGTGTTGTTTAAAATTATTTTACCACATTATACATTTTTATTAATGTATTCTAAACTATCTTTCAAGGAACATGTACATCATTCTAATTTTTAACAATTAATTTAGTTTAAATTCATATACTGCTTAAATAAGTAGACTAACCACTATAAAATCACTATTATCTAGAGAAACGGACACAACAAACGTTCCTAACCTCTTTGATCATCATAATATGTAAGTGGAGGATGCAATTATGCAATAAAACAATATTGTCATATTTTTTGAATTTCTCTCAAATTTTGTCGGTTAACTAACCCCTACGAAAATATTGAGTTTTTCGTTAAATACTCTATATACATAATCTTAGACTCTTTAGTGTTGTTTAAAATTATTTTACCACATTATACATTTTTATTAATGTATTCTAAACTATCTTTCAAGGTACATGTACATCATTCTAATTTTTAACAATTAATTTAGTTTAAATTCATATACTGCTTAAATAAGTACACTAACCACTATAAAATCACTATTATCTAGAGAAACGGAGACAACAAACGTTCCTAACCTCTTTGATCATCATAATATGTAAGTGGAGGATGCAATTATGCAATAAAACAATATTGTCATATTTTTAGAATTTCTCTCAAAATTTGTAGGTTAACCCCTACAAAAATATTGAGTTTTTCGGTAAATGCTCTATATACATAATCTTATACTCTTTAGTGTTGTTTAAAATTATTTTACCACATTATACATTTTTATTAATGTATTCTAAACTATCTTTAAAGGTACATGTACATCATTCTAATTTTTAACAATTAATTTAGTTTAAATTCATATACTGCTTAAATAAGTACACTAACCACTATAAAATCACTATTATCTAGAGAAACGGAGACAACAAACGTTCCTTACCTCTTTGATCATCATAATATGTAAGTGGAGGATCCAATTATGCAATAAAACAATATTGTCATATTTTTTTTAATTTCTCTCAAAATTTGTAGGTTAACCCCCTACGAAAATAATGAGTTTTTCGTTAAATGCTCTATATACATAATCTTATGCTCTTTAGTGTTCTTTAAAATTATTTAACCACATTCTACATTTGTATTAATGTATTCTAAACTATCTTTCAAGGTACATGTACCTCATTCTAATTTTTAACAATTAATTTAGTTGAAATTCATATACTGCTTAAATAAGTAGACTAACCACTATAAAATCACTATTATCTAGAGAAAAAGAGAAAACAAACGTTCCTAACCTCTTTGATCATCATAATATGTAAGTGGAGGATGCAATAATGCAATAAAAAAATATTGCCATATTTTTTGAATTTCTCTCAAAATTTGTAGGTTAACCCCTACAAAAATATTGAGTTTTTCGTTAAATGCTCTATATACATAATCTTATGCTCTTTATTGTTCTTTATAATTATTTAACCACATTGTACATTAGTATTAAAAGGTTTCTAAACTATCTTTCAAGGTACATGTACATCATTCTAATTTTTAACAATTAATTTAGTTGAAATTCATATACTGCTTAAATAAGTAGACTAACCACTATAAAATCACTATTATCTAGAGAAACGGAGACAACAAACGTTCCTAACCTCTTTGATCATCATAATATGTAAGTGGAGGATGCAATTATGCAATAAAACAATATTGTCATATTTTTCGAATTTCTCTCAAAATTTGTAGGTTAACCCCTACAAAAATATTGAGTTTTTCGGTAAATGCTCTATATACATAATCTTATACTCTTTAGTGTTGTTTAAAATTATTTTACCACATTATACATTTTTATTAATGTATTCTAAACTATCTTTCAAGGTACATGTACATCATTCTAATTTTTAACAATTAATTTAGTTTAAATTCATATACTGCTTAAATAAGTACACTAACCACTATAAAATCACTATTATCTAGAGAAACAGAGACAACAAACGTTCCTTACCTCTTTGATCATCATAATATGTAAGTGGAGGATCCAATTATGCAATAAAACAATATTGTCATATTTTTTTTAATTTCTCTCAAAATTTGTAGGTTAACCCCCTACGAAAATAATGAGTTTTTCGTTAAATGCTCTATATACATAATCTTATGCTCTTTAGTGTTCTTTAAAATTATTTAACCACATTCTACATTTGTATTAATGTATTCTAAACTATCTTTCAAGGTACATGTACCTCATTCTAATTTTTAACAATTAATTTAGTTGAAATTCATATACTGCTTAAATAAGTAGACTAACCACTATAAAATCACTATTATCTAGAGAAAAAGAGAAAACAAACGTTCCTAACCTCTTTGATCATCATAATATGTATGTGGAGGATGCAATAATGCAATAAAAAAATATTGCCATATTTTTCGAATTTCTCTCAAAATTTGTAGGTTAACCCCTACAAAAATATTGAGTTTTTCGTTAAATGCTCTATATACATAATCTTATGCTCTTTATTGTTCTTTAAAATTATTTAACCACACTGTACATTAGTATTAAAAGGTTTCTAAACTATCTTTCAAGGTACATCTACATCATTCTAATTTTTAGCAATTAATTTAGTTGAAATTCATATACTGCTTAAATAAGTAGACTAACCACTATAAAATCACTATTATCTAGAGAAACATAGACAACAAACGTTCCTTACCTCTTTGATCATCATAATATGTAAGTGGAGGATGCAATTATGTAATAAAACAATACTGTCATATTTTTTGAATTTCTCTCAAAATTTGTAGGTTAACACCTACGAAAATATTGAGTTTTTCGTTAAATGCTCTATATACATAATCTTATGCTCTTTAGTGTTCTTTAAAATTATTTAACCACATTCTATATTTGTATTAAAAGGTTTCTAAACTATCTTTCAAGGTACATGTACATCATTCTAATTTTTAACAATTAATTTAGTTTAAATTTATATACTGCTTAAATAAGTAGACTAACCACTATAAAATCACTATTATCTAGAGAAACGGAGACAACAAACGTTCCTTACCTCTTTGATCATCATAATATGTAAGTGGAGAATGCAATTATGCAATAAAAAATATTTTCATATTTTTGGAATTTCTCTCAAAATTTGTAGGTTAACCCCTACGAAAATATTGAGTTTTTCGGTTAATGCTCTATATACATAATCTTATACTCTTTAGGGTTGTTTAAAATTATTTAACCACATTCTACATTTGTATTAAAAGGTTTCTAAACTATCTTTCAAGGTACATGTACATCATTCTATTTTTTAACAATTAATTTAGTTAAAAATCATATACTGCTTAAATAAGTACACTAACCACTATAAAATCACTATTATCTAGAGAAACGGAGACAACAAACGTTCCTAACCTCTTTGATCATCATAATATGTAAGTGGAGGATGCAATTATGCAATAAAACAATATTGTCATATTTTTCGAATTTCTCTCAAATTTTGTAGGTTAACCCCTACAAAAATATTGAGTTTTTCGTTAAATACTCTATATACATAACCTTTTACTGTTTAGTGTTGTTTAAAATTATTTTACCCCATTATACATTTTTATTAATGTATTCTAAACTATCTTTCAAGGTACATGTACATCATACTAATTTTTCACAATTAATTTAGTTTAAATTCATGTACTGCTTAAATAAGTAGACTAACCACTATAAAATCACTATTATCTAGGGAAACGGGGACAACAAACGTTCCTAACCTCTTTGATCATCATAATATGTAAGTGGAGGATGAAATTATGCAATAAAACAATATTGTCATATTTTTTTAATTTCTCTCAAAATTTGTAGGTTAACACCTACGAAAATATTGAGTTTTTCGTTAAATGCTGTATATACATAATCTTATGCTCTTTAGTGTTCTTTAAAATTATTTAACCACATTCTATATTTGTATTAAAAGGTTTCTAAACTATCTTTCAAGGTACATGTACATCATTCTAATTTTTAACAATTAATTTAGTTTAAATTCATATACTGCTTAAATAAGTAGACTAACCACTATAAAATAACTATTATCTAGAGAAACGGAGACAACAAACGTTCCTAACCTCTTTGATCATCATAATATGTAAGTGGAGGATGAAATTATGCAATAAAACAATATTGTCATATTTTTCAAATTTCTCTCAAAATTTGTAGGTTAACCCCTACGAAAATATTGAGTTTTTGGTTAAATACTCTATATACATAATCTTATACTCTTTAGTGTTGTTTAAAATTATTTTACCACATTATACATTTTTATTAATGTATTCTAAACTATCGTTCAAGGTACATGTACATCATTCTAATTTTTATCAATTAATTTAGTTTAAATTCATATACTGCTTAAATAAGTGGACTAACCACTATAAAATCACTATTATCTAGAGAAACGGAGACAACAAACGTTCCTAACCTCTTTGATCATCATAATATGTAAGTGGAGGATGCAATTATGCAATAAAACAATATTGTCATATTTTTCGAATTTCTCTAAAAATTTGTAGGTTAACTAACCCCTACGAAAATATTGAGTTTTTCGTTAAATACTCTATATACATAATCTTATACTCTTTAGTGTTGTTTAAAAATTTTTTACCACATTATACATTTTTATTAATGTATTCTAAACTATCTTTCAAGGTACATGTACATCATTCTAATTTTTAACAATTAATTTAGTTTAAATTCATATACTGTTTAAATAAGTAGACTAACCACTATAAAATCACTATTATCTAGAGAAACGGAGACAACAAACGTTCCTTACCTCTTTGATCATCATAATATGTAAGTGGAGGATGCAATTATGCAATAAAACAATATTGTCATATTTTTGGAATTTCTCTCAAAATTTGTAGGTTAACCCCTACGAAAATATTGAGTTTTTCGGTTAATGCTCTATATACATAATCTTATACTCTTTAGGGTTGTTTAAAATTATTTAACCACATTCTACATTTGTATTAAAAGGTTTCTAAACTATCTTTCAAGGTACATGTACATCATTCTATTTTTTAACAATTAATTTAGTTAAAAATCATATACTGCTTAAATAAGTACACTAACCACTATAAAATCACTATTATCTAGAGAAACGGAGACAACAAACGTTCCTTACCTCTTTGATCATCATAATATGTAAGTGGAGAATGCAATTATGAAATAAAAAATATTGTCATATTTTTGGAATTTCTCTCAAAATTTGTAGGTTAACCCCTACGAAAATATTGAGTTTTTCGGTTAATGCTCTATATACATAATCTTATACTCTTTAGGGTTGTTTAAAATTATTTAACCACATTCTACATTTGTATTAAAAGGTTTCT
This sequence comes from Brassica juncea, assembly GCA_018703725.1. Lineage (NCBI taxonomy): Eukaryota > Viridiplantae > Streptophyta > Magnoliopsida > Brassicales > Brassicaceae > Brassica > Brassica juncea. The sequence continues at coordinate 68,663,961 of CM031942.1, forward strand.
AAACTATCTTTCAAGGTACATGTACATCATTCTATTTTTTAACAATTAATTTAGTTAAAAATCATATACTGCTTAAATAAGTACACTAACCACTATAAAATCACTATTATCTAGAGAAACGGAGACAACAAACGTTCCTAACCTCTTTGATCATCATAATATGTAAGTGGAGGATGCAATTATGCAATAAAACAATATTGTCATATTTTTCGAATTTCTCTCAAAATTTGTAGGTTAACCCCTACAAAAATATTGAGTTTTTCGGTAAATGCTCTATATACATAATCTTATACTCTTTAGTATTGTTTAAAATTATTTTACCACATTATAAATTTTTATTAATGTATTCTAAACTATCTTTCAAGGAACATGTACATCATTCTAATTTTTAACAATTAATTAAGTTTAAATTCATATACTGCTTAAATAAGTAGACTAACCACTATAAAATCACTATTATCTAGAGAAACGGAGACAACAAACGTTCCTAACCTCTTTGATCATCATAATATGTAAGTGGAGGATGCAATTATGCAATAAAACAATATTGTCATATTTTTTGAATTTCTCTCAAAATTTGTCGGTTAACTAACCCCTACGAAAATATTGAGTTTTTCGTTAAATACTCTATATACATAATCTTAAACTCTTTAGTGTTGTTTAAAATTATTTTACCACATTATACATTTTTATTAATGTATTCTAAACTATCTTTCAAGGTACATGTACATCATTCTAATTTTTAACAATTAATTTAGTTTAAATTCATATACTGCTTAAATAAGTAGACTAACCACTATAAAATCACTATTATCTAGAGAAACGGAGACAACAAACGTTCCTAACCTCTTTGATCATCATAATATGTAAGTGGAGGATGCAATTATGCAATAAAACAATATTGTCATATTTTTCGAATTTCTCTCAAAATTTGTAGGTTAACCCCTACGAAAATATTGAGTTTTTCGTTAAATACTCTATATACATAATCTTATACTCTTTAGTGTTGTTTAAAATTATTTTACCACATTATCCATTTTTATAATTTTTATCTACAAATAAGAACACCAGAACGTGGAGTTCATGTACACAAAACAAATCTTATTCACTTGTTTAGTTGACACAAAAAGTGGAAACAATTCTGTTCTAAGAGTTTTAATCAAGAACAGAAAAAATACCTGGAATCCATGAAAACTTTTCATCACCATCGCTGAAGCTTTCTTCTCTAGGTGGAGATGCATTTAAGTCAAACAAAACACCTCTTTCATAATTTTGAGCTAACAAATTCAAATCAAAATTGATATCCATGAAAAAGTATAAAAATCATCTTTTGTTCTGAAACTAGTATAAATAAAAAACTGTCTCAAAAAAAAAATCAGTTTGTCTCTATTATTTTTCTTTGAAATTTAACTTAATGTAAAATTTGGCTCCAAATTAAGAAGATACTAAAAATGTCGTGTGTGACTCTGTGTGTTCACTCTAGAAATAGCACTACTTTTTTCTCTCTAATCAAGTGTTTTGAATATAAATAATATTTTTCTTTTTTTTTGGGCAACTAAATAATATTTTTCTTAATCTGTGTGTTTTGTACTAAAACATAAAAGTTTTATGAAGTTAATGCCAATAGTTAGTCGGAAAGTGACCAATCTAAGAAGAGGCAAAACACATGAGTTTTCTTTTTTCTAAAATAAGTACGATGACTTTCATTATAAGATGATTGCTTCATCGGACCAGAATCATATGGTTACTTGAACCTATACCGAAACCTGGTCCGCCCCTGGAGGAGACAGAGTCTCATAGACGAAGGCCCACAAAGGGACTACAAGCCCGTGACCCCAAACTTCCAGATTTATTTTATCTGACATAATACCCACCGTTAGATTTTTATCTTCCTATGTCCCACAGTGACCCTGATCCAACCGTCCATATTCCTCAAGGGTCTTCAGTAGGTGGGCCCCTTTTCTTCTTCCTCTCACTATATTATTTGATTTAATTGCATAACATTTTTAATAAAAAATTCTCACATATTCTATTTAATATAATTTGTCCAATCTTCAAAACCTAATTGTTTAATTATAAACATATATAGAAATTATAAGAGATTAATAATTATTATATATACGACTATATTTTTATATGAATATGCAATCATGATATCGATTTCTATAAATTGTTTTATATTCATTATTTTATGTAGTATATAAACATAAAAAGAATTGAACAAAATTATTATTTTGAAACTTAGCTACCATATTATTTTAGATCTAATTAAAATAATTAAAAATTATGATCAACTACTGAGTTTATTTCCCACAAATGAGTAGGTATATACATGATTCACTACTGAGTTTATTTCCCACAAATGATCAACTAAATCATGTATTAAAAGATAGAGAAAATAAATAAATATTTGGAAAAAAATATGTAAAAAATTAGGAAAATATTATTTAAATTTTGATTATAAATAAAGTAACAGCGAAAAAAATAAGAAAAAAATCGAAGAAGATGCATAATATGTATTGGAGAAGTGAATGTGATAAAATTATATATAATTCCACTAGCATTTGTTATTAATAAATGTTTTATCATTTATTTTTACATCAAATTTATGTAAACTTTATGACATTCTATGCATAATATATATGTATTCATACAAGTTAACCTACGAATTCGCAGGAACTTTAAGTTGTAAACCAAGATCTAATCCCAGAATCTAAGATTGAAAGCTCACGAAGAGCTTTATTGAAATGGAAAAGGAAAGAGGAACAAAGTTGTCACCAAGATATAATGTACTTTCATAGATTAGAATATAAGACTGCTTATGAGTTATGATCATCCTAGAGTCACATGGAACATTAACACAAGACATATTTATATAAATCTATTTTATAGAAAACTTGTTGAGTTGGGCTCTAATAACTTGTTAACCTTCATTCATCCAGGGTTTCAGTTGCTCCTCGAGGAGGACGTTCTTCGTAGTCTTCAAGCCGGAGTGATTGACAAGCATACATACTCCGATCGAAGACGACGAGGATTGAGACGAAGATGCAGACGACAAGGGCGAGAAGAAGAATAATTAAGAAGATTTGCTGGAGATCGGGTATTTCATATCTATTTCATTAACTAATAAAATGGGATGTCTGTAGTTTAACCTAACAACTGCTTTCGTTTGGACTACCAACTGATAGAATCTCTATTTCAAAAAAGATAAAAATCATAAAACAAAAGTGTGTTGAAGTTATTAGTTTTAGGAAAAATTAAGACATTGTGAAGACGTGAGTGCCTTTTGTTGACAAAAGGTGTTATTAACTAATTTGGCCATCGGCATTATCAAACCCTAAATCATGTATATACCTACTCACTAGGCCTACTACTCACTTCTAATAATAAAGGTTTAATTATAAATTATATTTTAAGAAATTTTTGTAAACATAAAATAGTTGGGGTTAATTGGTAAATTTTCAAAAATATAAGGTGTTGTATTTTGATTTTTTTTTTTTGGAGTAAGAAATGGAGCAATACATTGGAGTAAAACCCTACTATATTTTGAAGTTACACCATTTTAGAGTAAATTATGGAGTAATACATTGGAGATGCTCTTAGGTAGAATGTAAATCTATAAAACAAACTCCACAGTTAATAACTAACACAATTAACCAAATTTAATATGTATTTTTATTGCCAATTGAACTATTATTAAAAAAAGAGTAAGGATAATTGGACCCTTAGGTAAATATTATATATTTTAAACTATGTGAAAATTAAACATAATATAGTTTACAAAAAAAAGTAAACATAATATTAAAACAAATAAGTGAAATAAGCAGACGAAATTATTTGAAATCTATGCATATTAATGTGTAATTGACATTTCTTTAAAAATATCTGAGTAGATTAATGTTTTTTATCAACCAAAAGAAAGTGTGTACATATCTGAGTAGATTAATTGAAATCTACTCATATTAACGTGTAATTAACATTTCCTTAAAATATCTGAATAGATTAATGTTTTTTATCAGCCAAAATATCTGAGTAGATCAATGTTTTTTATCAGCCAAAATATCTGAGTAGATTAACTGCAATCTACTCGCATCTATACTATTATCTATGAAATGAGATTTTGTTTATTTGTTATTATTTATTGCTTATTTGTCATATTCTCGATAAATTGCTTGTTTAGAGAATTTAATATGATTTAATTATGTTATAGGGTTTAAATCTGTCTCATTCCTCTTCAGCCTTTTGGGTTTGCAGATCAGTCCGCAATTAACTACTAAATACAACGTATGGATCAGGCCAAGTAGCTCTTAACTATACACTCAAAAGTCGGTCCTACAAGAGCTGAACCGGAATGGCATGAGGGTTCGTTCCCGCAAGAAGATCTCTTTAGCTATAAATACAGGTTGGCCAAGGGAGGAAATGACTTAAAGAGAGTTTGTTTGCATTTTCTAATGAGTTAATGATGGTACCAATACTCTGGAGTCGTAATCAACTAATCTATATTGAATTAATCTTTCTAGTACTATTTAACAGTTTCTGAATAAGCAATCACCAATGTTAAGTGCTTGTACATACATCCAATATTTATCGATGTTATTCACGTTATTATTAAATAATTAATATAAAGAATTTACAGTGGTGTGATTAATTAGCATCAATCTTATATATTTATTCATACAATCATACTCTTTAAAACCAACGCTTCTATCTCAATAGAAAAAAAAGAGAAGAAAGAAGAACTCTATATGCTTTTCTTGTACTTTTTGTTAACTTGCCCTTTTCACTATGTAGACCCATTCATTGTTTTTTTTCTTCCATATGTTACACAACACAACATCCATTAATTAGTTGTACAGTTTGAAATTTCAAACCTACACTATTTTCCATAGTTTTATATTCTTGACCCAGATCTTTAGATTATAGAAAGTTTCTAGTTCTTAATTAGCCTATTAGGATATCTCAATCTTCTTATTACTATCGCTCACAGTTTAGTTCTGCGATCCACCCAATGCGTTTTCACACAAACCACAGTGGATATATCATTGCGTAAATTTAGAAATTTTATATGCCCTTTTCTTTCTTGTCATCTTACATCTGATGAAACCGTCTTTACTTTCTCCTCTCTCTCTTTACTTTCTCCTCACTCTCGCTTTTATTTCTTACTACCCGCTATTGCCACCTTCCATCTCATCCAAATAGAGCCAACAAACCTAATTTATTTTCAATGTATATTCTTAAGAATATCCAACTTCTTTAGAGTTACGATAAATATCTCCTGCATTTTACCATTTCTTTTTGTAATTTTTAGAGTTTGTAAATTTAGCATATTTCTTGACTAAAGTAAAATAAAAATTTAGCATATCTTTGTTTTCCGCATATTGTTCTACCACTCTTGGCATTTTAATTGAAGATTTTTTCTTGATAAATTTTAGAAACTTCAAACTTGTAATCATAATCTAACCCATATACATAGCCAACTGTTGAGAGTACCATATTTAAGGCGTGAATTACATCTTCTAAATAAACTTATACTAGTGATTTTGAATACTCTCAAGAACCACTGGACCACATGCACCACCTACCTGTAGTTAATCACAACTACTTTGCAAACAAAAATTAAGATGGGGATTAGCTCGCTTGAGTTTTTCTTAGATAAGTGAAAACTTAAAAGTTTTTTTTAAACATTATTTTTAGGCTTTCCTGCAAGTTTGATAAAAGCTGACACTGTAAAAAGACAATTCATACCGGTCCTAACGGTAACATTTAGACCGGAAAAGAATAATAATGCAACTGTATATATTAAATATATAAAGAGCGCAGCAAAAATATCACTAAGAAAATAAAAACGAAAAAGTAGGCCTCTAGGGGTAGTATAGTAATTTGGTATATACACACACGAATGTTTACCAAGCAGGAGTGATCAAACACAAAGGGAAAAAAGAGATGTGTTATCTAAGAACAGGAGCAACTGAGAAGATTCGCTTTACTGTTTCCTTTCTGAACTTATCATTATTGATTTCAACACGACTTGTGTCTCATGGCATATCCCTCTTCCTCTCAGTATCTGTTTCACAAACGAAATCACATGTTTTGTTAGAACTGAAGGAGACCAAGATTCTGTGAAAGAGACTGATAAAACTCTGTTCTAAGTAACTAAACTTTGATAAAAACTCAGTTCTAAACTAATTAAAACTGCAAAAGAAATTACCTGCTTAAATCTTTAGGCATTTTCTGTAACTGAACCAACTGTCTTCTTATCAGTCTGCTTCATTGCGTCCTCCTTACACAAGCTTGCTTTTGTCTTGTAGGGTGCGCGTTTCCTCACCTTAAGATTCTCACTCGTTAACATGTAAACATTGCCAGGTTCAGGAACGGTGAAATCAGCAGGGTTTCTATTCACGCTGCAAACAATGGACCCTGAACTGTTCTTAGGAGGCAACACAGAGGCGTTGCTGGAGCCCTCTGCTTTCCTCTTTTGGCTCATTTCTTTCAAAGGGAGCTTCATGGAATTAGATCCCCTGAGAAGCTGGAATCTTCCTTGGTCATTGCTGCTAGGAAACACCTCTTTGCTCTTGTTTATCCTCTCTTGATGATGATGACTCCATGGAGCTTGTGCGGTTTGAAACGAGAACGAAGACGTACCAAGCGGTGGACCGATAGGGAAACTCTTGCGGGAAGCTTCCGGTGCGAATCCGTTGCTGTAGAAATTGAAAGGAGACTGTTTACTTGGGTAAGCTGTCTTACTAGAGTCCCCTGTTTCAATCCCTGTACGTTCCTTGGGCTGGTTAACCGGTGGAAAATGTCTTCTAGTGAAGTTATGGTGGTCAGCTGGAGCGTTTGATCTCAACCTAGGATCCATAAGGCTGAGCAGGTTCAGTGCCGGTATAGAGCTCTCGTTAGAGAAGGCGTCCATTGATCTACTACCATCACATTTTTGCTTCCCGTTGGCGGCAACAAAGTTGAGGTTCCATGTATTGTTATTGCTGGGGCCAAGCCTCGTTGACTGGTCCATGTTGAAAGAAACTGGTGTATGATGACACTGTGGTCGTTGCACAACGGAAGGTTGCCAGCTTGGATGAGAAGAAGGTGCTTCTCTGTACTGATGTGGAACACTCTGGTAGCACGTGTTGCACCCACGTAATACTCTATATGAGGACGGAGATGGGTGCTGGTTAGCCATAGCTGGCACATTCCCAAGCCACTGGCAGTTGTTGTGACCAGAAGAAAACCTGATGGAGTTAGATCGGTTCTCTTGAGTAGGAGGAAAGATACCAAACGGAGAAGAAGGTACATAGGGCTGTCTTAATGGGAAGAAGTCCAGAGGTTTCTGCTGCGGTCTTGATGTGTTGTTGTTGTTGTTATCCTCCACTGAGGTCTCATTATCATAGGTTTCGTTAAGATCAATCAGGAGAGCGTTCTTGGATCTGTGTGCTGTCTCTTCTTGTGGTGGTTGCTTGTTGCTAACGTCTTCTTCTTTGTCTGGAAGACACCTCTCGTATTGGTTTTTGGCCATGAGCTCGGCTATCTCCAAGGTGATATCATCGTTCTGCTCTTCAGGCGTGTTCTCCTTTCTATCTTGGACCATTACGGTCTTCCCCTTTCTGTCTGCACCAGAAGCATCCTGCCAAGTAAACTGATTTCATTAGTATCCTAGTCAAATGTAGTACAGAGCTTTAGCTAAAATCATGTAATAAACAAATCCCTTTACCTTTTGCACCACAGAAGATAGATCTGCAAAGCCTTTATCTGTATTGTTGTTGTTGTTATTGGTGTTGAAGTCAACAGCATCCACTACAGCTCTCAACCATCCACCTGTGTTTGGTCTAGAAGAGGAACCAAACTCTTGAAGACTGTTTGTTTCTGCATCATTTAGCCTCACATGTGCACTCTCTGGCATATGCAGAGAAGTGACCGGCCTATCATTATTAACCTGAGGAGGGATAGGTTTTCTGAAATACCCCTCTGCAGCCAAACGGTCATCAAGTGAACCTCCCACCCTCTTCTCATTCAATAGATCTTGAGTAGATTGGGAACTTGTGTTAATGGAAGGACCAGAACTAAAACCTGTATCCATTACAGGCTTGTTTTTCTTCTTCTTGACCTTCTTCTCTGTTCTCTGAGGAACCGAATCTTTTTCCTTGGATAAAGCACTCTTACTAGGACCTGCATCATTCTCATGGCCTCCCTCTTGAGAAGAAAGTGATGGTACAAACTCGTCAACAACCTGGAATCTTCTGTTCTTCTTCTTACCCTTAATGAGATCTCTGTCAAACCCACTATCCGTTGATTCACTATCACCTTGATCAGAAGTTGCGCCCGCTGTGCTTAGTTTCCGGCTTACATAGTTGTTTTCAGGTGTTGCCTTTCTTTTTCTACCTCTAGCCTTGGAAGAAGAAGACTCTTCTTGTCTGATATTGTTACTACCACCATTAGCTTTGGTCTCTGGATCAACAATCAACTCGCTGAGTAGACGAACCTTGCGAGTTTTCCTACGCTGAAAACCGAGATTTATACTCTCTGATGACACATTGTCGACGCTTCTGTCTTTATGATTCTTGATTGCCTTAGGTGGTGTATCTTCAAGCACACCAGCTATCTCTGTTGATGCAAACGTTGTCACGTTTTGCTTCTCTTTCCAGCTGCTTGTATCCGTTGATGATTTGCTTACTTTAGATCTCTTGTTGCCTACTTGTTCTCGAATTGCAAGCTTTCTGATCTTGTTCCTAACAGTAGAAGCATCCTTAGCTGGAGGATGAACTTTCTTGACTAATGTAGTAGCTGCAACTGTTTCAGCTTCACAATGTTAGTTTTTCTTGTTTCATTTGCACATTTCAATTTGCTAGACCAGAGAAGACTATATTACCTGTCTGATCATTCTTCTGGGATCTTTCACAGCTTACATCCTTATTCTCCACAACAACATTACCTACAAAAAAAAATGATAATACAAATGATCACGGTTGCTTTGAGAGTTATGAAACTAAAACAAGCAGATGCATACCTGCAATATCATTTTCCCTTTCTTTCTCCTGATCAGTGACTACTAGTGAGTTCACTTTGCTTTGACTAGGGATAACCGGAGAGATTCCATCTTGCCTTTCCCCGCTTATACTTGTTGCGTTTGCATGCAGTACTAAATCTTAAAGCAAATATTTACATGCATAAGTTCAAGCATCCTTCTCTAGCTAGTATATATACATACAACAGTATTGGAAATGAGTTTCAACTATACCTTTTGTCCCATCAGCATTGATATCTTTGATGCAGCTCATACAACGCCACCATCTAGACTTTGGAACTGATAAAGAAGGAAGGGGGTAGCTTTGTTGGTTCCCCAAACTAATACTCTCTTCTGGAAACGGCCAACATTTTCTATGGTCTCTCTCACGCTTCTCAGCTACGTATCCACTGCATTAAATTATAAGGAGAAAAACTCAATATATTCATGTCATTTCATCTTGTACTTTACTATGATATATGCATTTGGAAGTGATCACATCATATAAATACATATAATATCTATCAAAGTAATTGGAAAATATGAACATATAGTTTAAACAAGGAAGGTTGATAACGTAAGGTCAATATATAGTAGACTCACCGTATGGAGAAATGATCACATTTTACCATATCAATCTCATTAGCAGCGCCTGCGAGATCTATGGATATCGAGTTGATCTTAATGGAAGAACCCATTGATTTGCTTGAAGGAGATTATATGCCTTAGTGATGATGATTAACTTCCACCATTATACTCTCTCTATACATATAAAGCGGTTACAGAAAGATTTAAGTAACAAATCACACTGTATATTGTGCTTGATGATCAAACTGTTCTTGCATGCAAAGATATCCAAACGCTTCAAAATCTTAACGCTCCAAATATATGATACTACATAGAATTATAAATTAATAAAGGTTTACATAATCATGATGTTCCAAGCATATTCCATGAATATCCACATAAAATAACATTCATAACAACCATCCAATTAGCTCGAGCTACAGTTCCACGAAAATTTAGAACTTTAAACTCTTAAGTTCTACATAAAATCATGAACGAAATTCTTCAAATGTCCGAAGTGAATTTTAGACATTTAACATTTTAAATTCAACATTAACCTATATTTAAACACCGACCTAAAAATTAGGGTTTTCAGACACGGGAACACCCAAAGCTGCAACCTTTGTCTACATGACCAGAAGAAAAAACTGTAGACCCGTTTCAAAATATTATCCGACTTATAAACGTAAAGATTATTAATCTGAGTAATTTAGGGTTTTAAATCAAATTATTTAGCGGCCAATTAATAGATAATAAGACACTTAAAATTAACCGCATGAGATTAACAAAGATAACAAAGACCCACCAATTTAAATACGGGTCAGATCTAACCCGCACGTGAATAGTCCGTGAAGAAACAAAAAAACCAAACAAAAAAAAAACAAGAACATCGAAGAGACGTATAAATGAACAGTGGAGAGCCCTCGGACAAAGAAAACACGAAGTCAGCTAAAAGTCAAGCTAAAATCTCTTCCGACAAGATCTAGCCATGTCCTAAACCTAAAAAATCAAACAGATCAGAGATTCATGTCGGGAACACGCACCTGAAGAGAATCCGAACCAGAGATCGATTGAAAAGGGTTGCGAGATTCGAGCTCGATCTTAAGCGGCAAGCGAAGAAAACCGTATCGGGGGATTGAGAAGCTCGACGGTAAGAAGATTAGATAAGTTTCGATGATTGATTCTTCGGGAGATGAGTAGAATTTGACTGCGAATTTTCCAGAAACCCTAAGACGACGTTTCCTGCGAGAGAGAGAGAGAGAGAAAAGGGGGACTTTTTTCTTTGCCTTAGAGAGAGAGACTGTTGAGAAAAGAAGAGAGAGAGACCGAAGCTTTCTTATCCTTGAAATGAGGGTTTTATTGCGTCGAAATGAGTGTTTTATTTAATAAAATTAATACTTTATTGCTATAAAAATAAATTTATATTGAAAAGAAAAACAACTCATCTGTGGAACATGACACTGCCATGTCACCATCTGGTCTGCCTATTTCTATTTACACGAGTACCTTTCTAAATATTGTGTACACGTATATGTATCTGTATAGGTCGAAAGTTAAAAAGATATATTTCTATCTATGCAATATTTTATTATTTTAGTGAAAATATCTCAGCATTAATGTAAAGAGCTTTCATTAGGGTAATAGGTATCCGAAAATTAAACAACAAGATAAAGAAATTTATTTTCACAAGATTTCAGTGTTTTCTTTATTAAGGAAACCCATCTTTTTTTTACGTTGAAAATTTTATATATTGACGTTTCAGTGTGATAGGATGGGGCACAAGGTACCAACGATAGACCTCCACGTGGCCGCAATCTGCGGTTCTTATCACAACCCATTTGTTGTGTCCGAAAAAAAGAAAACCCTAGGCGCGCGCGTGGTTATCACGGGACTTTCTTTTTCGCGTGTGGGCACGTTTCGGCCGTGGCGCGGATCGAAGAGGGAGCGTCGGCACGGAGGACGGTTGAGATTGGAGCGTGTGGGCACGTGAAAGGAGTGAGAGTGGAGAGATTGTGGGACCAGAGAGAAAAATAAAAGCCCTAAAAGCATGATAATATTGTATGGGTAGGTGATGTTACCCTAGATGAGCCCATTTCCTCAATAAATGATAAAGATTATTAACCCTAACATCCTTTTTTCCCCATTTCAAAAAATTTTACCACAGTAAAAATCAGGATGATTTGGTTCACATAAACCAGGTTTTTGTATATAAAGATGTGTTTTAATCTTTCATTACTATATATGTATCTGTAAGTACATAGATGTATTTTTAATTGATTTTTGCTTTTTCGGTGGTAGAATCATCACATGGTACACCAACCTAATGGGATGCCCTATGATGTAAGCGAGGTTTAACAAAAATAAATAAAAAAAATCCAACTTTGTTTGTTTTTAGACCTTTGCGTATTCGATATATACATCAATTAGTTGGATGTTGAGTCGTTGACTCTGTATTTGTATATCAAAGCCGTATGTATAATATTGATTTGGATTTAACTGTTAGACAGCTAATACGTTTTTTGATTAAATTTGCACGTATTAGCACACACACACACGTATATATCTAGAAGTGACTCGTGAGTATCATCAAGTTGTGTTAACCATTTTACAAACGTATATTAATACTAAACTTGGTGAAAATAAAATACTATATCAGGTAAATTTTTGTATTGCCTCTTAGAAAATAATATGTTATACATTAAGATGCGTGATAGCTTCAGACTTTAGTGGGGCTTTATCCTTTATAGCACATTTCTCTCTCCTTGATATACTGTATTTTTATAATATTCTTTCTTCGGTAAATTGGATTCTTATTTCTTTCCTAGTTTTTGTCGGCTTAGAACTTTTATAATATTGTTATTTCCGTAGAAAATTAGGTTTGTTACTTTAGTCTATATGGGAAAAATATTAATCTCTTTCTTTTTTCCTTCCCACTGATATCTATGTGCAACTTACATTTGCTAACATAAGATCCAATTTTCTTGTTTGACGCAGTTGATTATAGTTTGACAAATTGTGATGTATACCAAAACCTGTTAGTGGTCCATTTTGAGAATTTAGATGCAATATTTACTTTTAAATTACAAAGACTGAAAATTACATATATATATATATATGCCCTTTAAAGTTTCTAGCTAAATTTCAAAATGTAATTACACAACTTTACGGAAAAGAATTGAGAATATATTCGCAATAATCCTTTTCCGGGGACCTATCTTCAACCAAACAAACAATTTATCTAGACCGTATAAATGAAGATTCATACACTTTTGAAATATTATCCTCAGACTTAGTTCTAACTAGAGAAAGGATATTTAGTATATAATTAATTGATACACTTTTAGGTTTGCATACGTGCACAACTGCACATTAGTAAGTTTGTATACACGAGTTGGTATATATAGAAAAGGTTATAAACACAAGCACTTTGAACTTACATATATGTATGGAGAGAGAAAAGGGAAAATAAAAAAAGAGGACTTAGATGAAAAAGGACAGCTTTAAGGAGATGCTTTGGCCACCAGCGATACCATCATTTAAGCTTTGCATGTGCCTCTCTGTTAGCATCTCGACAACCACATCAACCTTCTCTCTCTCTCCTTTTTAACTCTTGGATTTTTACTTCTTACACACACCCCAACATCATCATATCTATCTCATACATGTATACATGTGTTTAACTGTTTATATACTCAGTTTCATGGATCTGTGCATCACCCATATTATCTTACAAATCCTTCGAAATTTTAATTCTTCGAGTTTGTTTGATCTTCATTTAACTCGACACTTTAGCTGGGAAACAATCTCTTGGCCTATGGCTTATCCTAGTTGGTAATAATATATACATATAAGTTCTCTGTTGGAAACATTGATTAGTGATTCATCTATTAACAACGATCGATAGCTAATTTGAAGACACAATTTGTCGAATCATCTATATTATTAAAATAGAAGTACACTTAGAAATTAACCTTTAGTTTTCCAATTTATTTACGCTACCTTGCCACTGACAATTAATGAATCTTTTTTTTAGTTTCCTTCGTCTTTTACAGATTAATAAATGCATGTCTTAAAGATCTATTTTAAACTAACAAAAAATAAAAAATCGTTAGAATATTAAATATTTATATATACGAGTTACCTTAAATAAATATAGTTATAATAAAAGGTAGATTCTTAGTGAACATGAATCATATATTTTCTGCACTTTTTTCTGCACATGTCTAAAAATATTGAACATGAATTATATCATATTGTGTGATTATTTTTCATATGTCAGTAATTTCAAATTTCACAATTTTATTATATTAAAATATGATAAAGTAATATATTTGGATAAACCTAAATATACTAATAATTATAGACAAATATCTCACATTTCTCAATCAATATCTAAAAAAAAAACAAGATATTTTCAAATTCAATGCCAAATTTTGACTACAATTTTAAAATATTATTTCCAAAGACATCCTCCTATATTTATGGCATTTGAATTTTATATTATATTCCTTATAATTTTAAAATGGATGCATTTGTATAAGGGAGTTATTTATTTTTGAATTCGACTGAATTTATTTCTTTGTTTTTTTCCGCTTGAAAATATTATTGATTATCAATAGGAATAAAATTATTAACTATCCAATAAATAACATTACATGAACATATTTGTCTATTTGCACTACACGATTTTAAAACACTAAAATAAATTTAACACATCTTACTCTTATTATTTTTCTTTCCATAAATGTTTACATGAATCGTAGTTTAATGTTTTTCATTAATATTTAATATTCTTTAGTTATCTGATAGATTTTTTTATAGTTGATATTTTATGTTATAGTTTTAACGGGATAATTTTATCAAACACGTAAAATGTTAATAATTTTTATAGAGTTTTACCGAGTTAACCGGTGTCGATGCTTTTTGGGTTTTTACAGATTTTATCATGTTTTTGAATTTTTTTGTTAAATCCTAACCGGATTACTTACGGATCACCGGATTTACTAGCCATGGTTTTGGGTCGAGAACTAAAACATTTAAACTGCCACTAAATTTGCTATTTTCATCTATTAAACTAAGTTGACATTGTTTCATCTATTCCCTCCATAGCTAATGAATAACTAAAAAGGAAATTTAATACCCGTGCGGTCGCACGGGTCAAGGTCTAGTTTTTAGTATTAAAATAATATATGCATTCCGTGTAGATAGCTCACTTGATTAACCCAGAAATATTAGGTTTATCATATATATTAATGATGTTCATATTCACATGTATTGTCAATTATTTACTCTAAATCCAAAACAATTATAAATCGAAGATCCGAAATCTCTTAATTATTAAAAAATGGTAGGTGATAAGAGCTCTTCAGCTTAAGGTGAACACCAGAACACCAGATACGGAGATACCATGGAGTGGTTAAAAAAAATACCATGGAGCAGATTTAATTTAAAAGCTCATTAATCAAGTAAAGAGTGGTAATTATATTGCCTGTTGATTTGCATCGTGGGCCATATAAGACTATTCAGATATTGGCTGTTCGTGTTTAATTATATACGCATTCTCTGTGGGCCATTAAAATTCCTTATAAGCATTCGAGCTAACTAGGAGTTTTTGCATGCAGATACACTTGCATACGGTTCACTATGCTGAGATGTGTTAGCTATTAGACGACATTCAAATCACTTACCAGAGATCTGTTTAGTTTACTGGACAGTCCAAACATTTTATTATAATATTTGTACGCAAAACAATATAACTCATACCGCCATATAGTTTTAGACCCATGTATATAATCTCCTCAAAATCACTCGGCCAGCCTCTATTTGACTGTTTCATATAGTTTGGGATCCTAATTTCATTTGTATTTGGCTTTCGTGTTAAAGATCTACAAAAATAGGTTTTGTTTAAATATTAAAGATTGCAGTTTCATATAAAGAACAAACGTACTAACACATAAACATAAAAACAAAAGCAAACAAATAATAGAACCTCAATAGTCTTTCACTTAACCAAAACAACTATTCCTGATGGATTCGGACAGATGTAATATTTCCATTTAAAATGTAAGAAACAAGTAATATTTTGAATAAACGAAAAAGAGAACATTTTTTTCTCAAGTTATAAAAACGCTTTGAAGGGTTATAAATATATAGTAGCAACTAATATAAGCCACGTAAGGTTAGACTGGTCGAGGAGCAATCGAATTTGTAGGTGAAACCAGAGGATATGAGTGTGTTCTTTCCGATGTCCGAGTTTAAATTTCATGAACTACGTACAATCTCACATCAATTTGTTTTTCGCTAATCATTATATTTTTATTTAAACTCATAGTGATAGTGCATGCATATGTGTGTGTTCGTTACTTACGTATTCGTCATTTTCTAACTAATGATGAAATTACTAGGTCGTAATTATGGTGGCAACGTAAACCCTCAAGCCACAATGATATCAATTAACTCCAGTTTTCCACCAAAACATGGTCGTACTCGTTTGTGTTTTATGTGTGTCCAACCTTTTGTATGAATTGCCGAAAATATTTTTAATACTACACTAATTAACAATTACAAGGCGATTTAAAAAATCGATCGATTTATAGATCATTACTTCAAATTTTATTTATGTATATATATATATATATGTCTTTTTTTTAATGGATACCATTTCCAAATAAAACCCAGCAGGGTGAAAGTTAACATCAAATGTAACCCGAACTGAGAAATGCGTAAATTACATAAATAAACAGCTTAATCGGAAAAACTTTATAATAGAATTTGAAACTTGAGTGAAGCAGAGTTGATGATTCCCTTCTCAAGCTTGGAATCTGTCAAACCATGTAGTGTAGATAAATATGACTCCTGAGATGCATCTTATGTATATCTTATAACCGCAACTTCAGTGGTACTTAAGTAAGTATAAATAAATTTCGATCGACGCCATTGGTTAATTAAAAATCTCTATATAGGCATTACGCATAAATATATCTATATCGTATATTGTGTTTAATTTTTCTTCATAATCACAATTTACCAAAACTGTTTTAAACTCCCAACATTGGTCTTCTATAATATATTAATATTTCTATGCATCTATATTAAGAGTAGTTGTGGTAGATATGATTCAGGATGTTAGGGGTGACTTGTAACCTACGTTCTGAATATCCAGGTCTAACAAAAAAAAACAAATAACTATGATAATTCAGCCGGTTATTTGGAAGTTAAACCAGCAACGACGGATGACAATATAAATATTATTAGAAGTTATGTTATAGACAGTAGACTATAATATATGAGTGAACGTAGAGTATATTTGCGAGAAATTTTTTTTCCTAATTTTCTTGTTGTTTTAAGTGTATATTATGTTATATTATATATTTAATTATCGTCACCTTCATAAATTTCATTAGACCCGTTACTGTTTGCGAAAAGTCAATACACAGATGGTCAAGACTAAAATGGCGCACTGACCTAAAAAAATAATTAAGTGAATTAAAAATATACTATATACAAAACACAACAGACGAACTAAAAGAAAAAAAAACTGGATTTCCTAATTCCAAGCTTTGACCAAACTATCGAAAATTCTGTTGATTTGGTCTTTCTATATGCAGGTATAGACAAATCATTCACTGATATATTATATCTTTGATTAGTAACAGTTTCAATTAAAAAAAAAAAGAGACAACACATCTAATTAAGTATTTTTTTTCAAACAAAAAACACATCTAATTAAGTAGACTACCAATAGGCTATCTTTGTAAAACATAGTCTATAAAGAAAACAAAACTAGGTCTAGTATTAATTCTAAGATAATTAATAATTCTGATATGCTATTTTGAAAATATTTTATAGACGACTATCATGTAGTATACTCAAGTTGGCTAGTTATTATTTGATATGCTACTCAATTTGGCTAGTACGTAAGATTTGATATGCTATCTAGTCTTTTTAGCCAAATTGAGTATTATCCATGATATTTATTGTTTAATTAGACTCAATTTGGATATTTTATTCATAAATGTATGAGTCACGGTATGAGAAAATAAATTAATACTAAAACCACATATCGTATAAATTTTCAAAGAGTACTATTTATCAAGAATTTTTTTTTGGGAAATTTCATAAAGCATTTTCCATATACTTAAAGAAGTCAAACAAATTGATTTCACAATTTAAACGATTCAAAAATTATTTTGTGATTTTCGAAAAGAAAATTATTAATATAAAATAATATTTTTAGAATATTCCTAGCCTATGTGAATCCCTTGTTTTTAATACCTAGGAACTGGGTTGAACACAAAAAGGCATTTCATGTGAGCCACACGATCCAGCGCATCATTGTTGCTGGAAGAAGAAACACACACAAACAGCACTTGATAAAGCTAAAACGTAACTGACCAAGTCAGATATGCATTTATTTACATAGTAACATTTTGCAAAAGGTAATATTATCTCCGATTTCTAAATCTATTGTAAGTTTTGTTCGAAATAAGCTGTTATTAGATACGTTTGTATAATTGTTCAAAAAAAAAGATGCGTTTGTATAAAATAATTTCTACTGATTTTTGTGTAGGAGTTTAGTTGGATAGTGATTTTAATTGGTCAAACATAACTCGCCAAAACAATTTTCATGCAAATACATTGCTCTCATATCTTAAGATCCAGTTGTTACTTATTAGTACTTAATGACAATAGGCTATATGATTATTATTAATATTTTTTTATCCAAAAGGCTATATGATTTTTGAAACAAAAAAAAACTGGAGTTAAAATCAGATTAAATAATTGTTAGTTACCAGCTACCATGTTGGATTTACCTGATCGTAAGTCGTACTAATATATAGAAACTCGAATTTTGTGGAATAAGAGGGAGGAGGTTATTTAGAGCTCAAGCGAGTTACAGCTCAAACACGCCATGATATGAGCCGTTGCAATATTACATCACAAACATCCAACGCTTACACTGTCGTGTAAGCAATTAAGTTCGCAGGTATATCATTTTCAGCATTTATGGTTTCTTGTTATGATCAGAATAATTTTTTTTTTACGTCGTTATGATCAGAATAATTAAATCTAAAGATTCATATAATTAATTCGGTCGAAAACTAAAGTCGACAGTTTATAACTGAATTACATCTTTATTAAGTTGCGTTATGAAATAGTACAGAGAGTTGAAAGATTCTATTTATGTAACTAAGTTTGCTAAAAACTCCCAACAAAGACTAGAGACTGCATTAGCCTCAAAAAAACTAAACCAGATGAATTTCCAAAGCCAACAAATTGTAATGATCTCAGTGAAGCCCATCAATAATCCAATGAATTGGATCTCATTATCATTAAGATGTAAGAAGATCAACATCCGTATGCCAAAACCAAGCCACTTCAATTACGAGCAAGACACAAACTTAAGAAAGTATTAGACCCTGTTCAAAAGTGGACCATCAACACCTTTTTTTTTTGTTGAACACCAAGCTAAAAGGTTTTAGTTTGAAGCTGAGCTCAAACTAGTGAGTTTGTTACAAAAACAAGCTAGCTTTTGCAAAAGCATATGCAGGCGCATAAAAAATTCTGGAAATGAAACTAAACTGAATTGAAAGGACACATAGATGTTTCCATGTTCGATAGCACTCCAAAGAGTTCTACCGATCTTCGATTTGTAGAAATGGCTTGAACAAGTCTTTTGCAGAATGAAGCCAGATATTATTGATGTTGAGAGAGGCAGCGGGTAAGAGAACACCACGAACAACCAACGTTTAATTCTGCCATGCAAGGAGAAGAGCCATGAGCTTGATCTGTGAAGATCCAGGCCATTCCAAGTGATTGGATTCCAAGCGACGTCAGTGTTGCAGTAGATCAAGTTCGGTGATGCAATTTGAGTCAGGGGACCATCAACACCTAATTAACCATGAATAGTGGACGAAAAGGGAGGCAAATTGGGTTCACATATATACATTCGGTAACTGCATGTTTTTAATTTTATTATAATCTATGATGGACATTGAGAAGAATTTATCAGATAAATTATATAATTATTCTTATCGTACGTCTTGATCGATTCTATATATTTTAACCACACCCACTAAGATTTACTTATGGATTCGTCCTTGCACCTAACTGAAGACGGTGCATTATACGATCAAGGTATATATACTAGAAAATATGACTTTTGTCCTTAAAAATACAAGAACATGTCCATATATCAGCTAAAAATATATATGAACTTCGATAACCTTTAAACAGTATATATATTTACAGGACTTTCAGATCGAAAGCTTCTCTTTGAACAGTAACCTTAGATTGTATTTTTGTTTCTGGCATTATCTAAACGGTTGCATAAATAATCCAGATATAAATACATCATAATCATCTAAAATCAAGATCTCAAATCATATTGAATTTGAGCTATCTGATGGTACAAATATAACACCTTTTTTATTGTACTATCTATAAGAGAATTTCAAATCATGTATATCGTTCTTCTGAAAGCAAGCTTCAATATTCCACCGAAATAGAAAACATTTATTTTTTGTGTCAGAATAGATCTACATAAATTAAACCAGATCTTAATTCTTTCCAACTATACTCATTGACAAAATCCAATAAAGATCTTTTTTTTTGTAAACAAATCCAATAAAGTTCTTCATCATATATAGTATCTTTTTTTTTTCTTTTTCTTATTATGTTTTTCTACTAAACACAAGCTAAACACTGCATTTTAAACAGACAAGGTTTTAAAATTTTTAATTACTAAATTAGATTTTTTGTCAGTTAAAATGCGAATTTAACCCTATTTTCGGAAGTATTTTTCATTTCTTACCGGATTTTAAGGATAGTCTTACAAAGACTTTTTTAAATGTATTATCTTTCATGATGATGCTGATGGATGGTCCCTTATCATATATCAAAGCGGGCACGCAACTTTATGCTAAAGC
This sequence comes from Brassica juncea, assembly GCA_018703725.1. Taxonomy (NCBI): domain Eukaryota; kingdom Viridiplantae; phylum Streptophyta; class Magnoliopsida; order Brassicales; family Brassicaceae; genus Brassica; species Brassica juncea. Next base: position 68,684,454 of record CM031942.1, read on the forward strand.
CTACGTGGCATCTAGCAACTTTGGATTACGTAAAAAAAAAAAATGAAAAATCCAAACTGTTATTATTAATAAGAGATGAATTGAGGCAAATTCGTATTCATACACAAAGCCAAAGAAAAATGAAAACTAACGACTTCTCTTCTTCTTCGTCTTCTTCGTCGCCGAGCGATCGCAGGATCGGTGCACTGCTCCGTCATCTCACAGCCGGGACAGATGCGGATCGTGTGAGCTCCGTTTTCGCCTCGCCTACGTCTGGAGTCACAGGAGGTTCTGTTTTCGCTCATCTTGTTCAAGCTCCCGAGGATCCTATTCTCGGGGTACCTTCCTACCTTCTCCTTCTCCTTCTCCTTTGATGTATTTGTGTGTGTATATAGATATTAAAAGCATATTCAACGACTGTTTGTTGTACGCATTTGATTGTTTCTAGCTGGTTGTGATTCTGGATCGGGTATAGATTAGCGCGATCTCGTTATAGATATGGGATGGTGTCACGATGATGTATTGAATTGGAGAAAGATTTGATGTTTGATCTTCTGATCTTGGCTTGGATAATGGGTAGAACAGATAGAACTTTCTTAATTACTCGAATTATCATCGATAATTTATTTGAAAATTTGTCATAGATTATGTATTATCACTTATAAGAAGCTTTGATGTTTGTATTTTTCCGGCTAATTAGCAGAACAGATATAATTTTGCTTAATTAGTCGGTTTTTTCACCGGTAATTATTGTAAAAATTTAGAAACATATTGATAAGTTTCTTGTTCTTCCAACTTAGAACCAATTGGCAATTAGTGGATTAAACCAAGTTCCTTATATATTAATCATATTCTATTCATATTTCCGATGTGGGATCTTCTCTCCTACACATATGTTATTTGTTATCAGCTCTGATATATATGTATATTCTTGTTTTGAACAATGTAAACAGGTGACAGTTGCATATAACAAAGACCCTAGCCCAATTAAGCTTAATTTGGGAGTTGGTGCTTACCGTACTGAGGTAAATGATTAATGAATGCTTGTCTCTGCTTTTTCCTATAATGGTGTTATGTGTTGTTGGAAGGGAACAATATTTGGTTCATTCATATGGTATTATTAATGTGATGTAGGAGGGGAAACCTTTGGTTCTTAATGTTGTGAGGAAAGCTGAGCAGCAGCTTGTCAGTGACAGGTTTGCCTCTCTTCTTTCCTCTGAGTTAATTACAACTTTATGAATGCGTGCTTGATAATGATGTTGTTGTTTTTGTTTTTGTTTTTGTGTGATTAATCTGTAGGTCAAGGATCAAGGAGTATCTTCCCATTGTTGGATTGGGTGAGTTCAACAAGTTAAGCGCTAAGCTCATTTTAGGAGCTGACAGGTAAATGTTATCTCTGATTATCCTTTTATGTTTACAGCAGTTTCTTTTAACTTCTGACAATTCTATCTGATTGGTGCTCTCACGCATGACTTAGTCCTGCTATTCGGGAGAATCGTGTTACAACCGTGGAGTGTTTGTCTGGTACTGGTTCCCTGAGAGTTGGTGGGGAGTTTTTGGCTAGGCATTATCATCAGGTAGATACGCTGAAGTCTGTTTTTTTTTCATGTCTGATTGAATTTCTTCATCCTAATCAACATTCATGTAAATTTTGAGGTCGTTTTTTTTCTTCTTCCAGAAAACAATTTATATTCCTCAGCCAACATGGGGAAACCATCCGAAAATTTTCACCCTGGCTGGTTTGTCAGTGAAAACTTACCGCTACTACGATCCATCAACACGTGGGTTGAACTTTCAAGGTGAGAGTGCTGCTGAGTTTTTTTTGCTTTGATATTGTATCTCATAGTTTTTTCAAAGTTGATTGGCTTTTATAACTGGTCAACCGTAACCCTTTTTTTTTTTTTTCTGTTCACAGGTTTATTAGAAGACCTTGGTGCTGCCCCACAGGGTTCTATAGTGCTTCTCCATGCCTGTGCTCATAACCCAACTGGTGTTGATCCAACCCTTGAACAATGGGAGCAAATCAGGAAGTTGATGCGTTCCAAAGGATTGATGCCATTCTTTGATAGTGCTTATCAGGTACACCTGCTCTGGATCCTTTTGTTGTGGTATAGGACCAGCTGATGTTTAAACCATTTCTTCTCTTTTCTCGTTGCAGGGCTTTGCGAGTGGAAGTCTGGATACAGATGCGAAACCAATTAGGATGTTTGTTGCTGATGGAGGAGAATGCCTCGTCGCTCAGAGTTATGCAAAGAACATGGGACTCTATGGAGAACGAGTTGGAGCTCTCAGCATTGTAAGATTCAGTCTAATTAATAAAATTTTAGGATGTTCTCGGATGCTGCTGTGAGTTACTGTCTTTATCGAAATCTGACAGTAAAGAACTTGGTTGTAGGTATGCAAAGCAGCAGATGTTGCGGGCAGAGTTGAAAGCCAGCTGAAACTTGTCATAAGGCCAATGTACTCAAATCCTCCGATTCACGGTGCATCAATCGTGGCTGTAATACTTCGTGACAGGAACTTGTTCAACGAATGGACTCTGGAACTGAAAGGCATGGCTGATCGTATCATCAGCATGAGAAAACAGCTTTTCGAGGCATTACGTACTCGAGGGACGCCTGGAGACTGGACTCACATCATAAAGCAGATCGGTATGTTTACCTTCACAGGTTTAAACCCAGCTCAAGTCTCCTACATGACTAAAGAGTACCACATCTACATGACATCGGACGGGTAAGCTCTTTACTCCTCTCTCTCATACATACAGTATCGTTTTTTCTGCTCACCTTTGAATTTGTCTAACATGGTGTGATTAATGGATAAAAGGAGGATAAGCATGGCTGGTCTGAGCTCGAAGACTGTACCTCACCTTGCAGACGCTATCCACGCTGTTGTTACCAAAGCCCTCTGAAACATCTCACACCACCCACGACGGTTACATGGTGATAATAAAGAATCTCACTTTTGTTTTTTTTTTTCTGGGCGGTGACAAGATAAATGTCACTATTATTGCTATTCCATCATCCTAGTGATTAATAAAGTAGGCAAGAGAGTTTTGTGCCTCTTCTACTATTTATTACATTCATTTTCGTTACTTTGCAGACAGCGACCAGTTCTGGTTCTGTCTTTTTAGGGCTCAAGCTTATGGAATAAGAACATTGTTATTGAAGTAATAAAGTTGGCATCAACTCCATATGCACGTGTATTGCTTCAAAATTAATGGACATACTCATTGCTTTCCAAGTATATTGTATCATGTATTTCTATATACTCATTGCAGGCAAATTATGAAATATGTATATATTATATTGAATACACGGTATCTACACAAATTCATTCAAGCTGATCAACTAAAAGAGAAAAAACAGAGAATGTGATCCAACCAGGGACAGAGTATTTATAGAAGATGCACATACGTGTTCATGTATGTGCATTGAATATTATGTATATAGGTTCTGGCCTTTTACCTACATCCCTTCAAGAGGCAAGAGGATGAGGCTTCTTCTGTTACTTTGGTGGGGGACTCGCAATCATTGAAGTCCAGCACTCGACGCTCCCCCTATCAATCCAAGTCAAAAACCCAAAATGGATGAATGAAGGAAACATTTTTACTCGTTTCTAGAACATAGAATCATAATCTCAAAAAAAAAAAACACGTCTACTTAGAGAGTGAATGAGATTAGTGTAGTATATATTTACCAATAGAGGATCATTATTTTCTTTATCCAACTCCTTCATCTTCCTTGCTTCATCATAGTTACTCGCTGAAAGTGAAACCTCCATCGCATCGAATGCTGCAAATGCACTAGCATGCTCATTTCTCTGTGTCATGATTCCTATGCTCCCGTAGTTTCTCTCCCTTGGGCTGAAAATGTAGCCCATGTCCTGGAAATAACATGCACAAATTGCCTAAGAAAATTTTGTCGTTATATATTCTTATTCCACTGCATGCACCCATGAATGTAAAAGGTTGAATATATAATGGAAAGAACCTAGGGGCATTATGAGATACCTCGATAGTTATATCTGTGTCAAACCTTGGGCTTGGCAAGACAGAGTTCACGTAAAACGGAGATTTCCAGGCTGATGGAGATTCAAGACCTCTCCTGAATGGAGTTCCACAGAATCTGTAAAGGGAGAAGAAACATAATCATTGTAGCACGAACTGAAAGCAGTATGAAAAAAAAAATAGTAAAGGTGGCGGCATAGACGTATGTACATGCTGAGATTCTCATTGTCAGCAAGATGACCGTCGGTGTTTCTCGCTCGAGAAGGCGAGTTGATGACGAAACAAAGACTTGAAGAAGAATGTTGTTCTTTGTTAGAAGTAGGCATGAGGGTTCTCTGCAAATGATTTCTTGGCGTTGAAACTTGTGCCTTCTCTGCTTTGGTTACTGTTCGAGATGGAGTAGAGAGCACTTGTTTGTTGGTATTGTTCTCAGAAAGAACACCAGAGAAACTTTCAACCTGCACAAGATAAGATTTTATCTGTTTACTATTCATAACGTGTAACTAACAATAAAGCATAGAAAGAAAATGTTGCATGACCTGTGGTAAGTAAATTAATTAGATGACCATGACATAAAATCTATCAGATTCATAATCAAACCAAGTCCTTTCCTCATTACCAAGTTTCAGATGAAGATTGTAATAAAATAGATAACTTAACAGATGTTCAAATGCTTCAAAGGAAAGAAGAGACTTACATTTTCAACATCCTTTTCCTTGACATTTGCATCCAAGCAAGTTTGCTCTGTTTTTTCAAGAGACATTGATTCTCCACTCTCACTCTCATCAAACATCACATCCAGGCGTGAAAAATCTGTTGCAAGACTGGCTGCTATATCAATTTCAAGCTTCTTATCACTTCTTTTCTCAGATAGCGGTGTCAGCAGATCACGGGTGCGTTTCCTCAGGATTGACTTTGCTCCAACCAAAGTCTTTTTCCCAGTGGGAGATTCCCACAGCCGAAGGGGACTCATGCACGTCATGGTGGACATCAGTAGTTTGCGTATGCCAAGAGGGCTATAATCGTGCAAGGGATCGTTTTTAGACTGTAAGAGATCACTGCTGAAGACAGGTAGGTCCAAGCTTGGGAAAGAGAGACTTGATGATGCTCCCATATCCTCTTGATGCTGCTCGATTGCTGTGTTCGGCTCATGCTTAGGAAGAGAGTGTGGCTTAACTTCTGCCAGAGAAGCATAGTCGTTCACTGGAACCAACTTCTTGGAATCACTCAAATGATATGATTGATCTTCTTCGCTCGAGTTATGAGGCCCTTCAGTAGCACAAGTAATGAAGCCACCATTTTCATTTGTCCTGGAGTTTGATTCTGCCTCAAAAGGATGACATATCAATCCAGATGACTTCTTGGAATACTTATCAGGTGATATGATCAAAGGAGCCGGCCGGAGAGTTTCTTTGCCTGGGGCAGCTGTTGTAATAGACTGTGTAGAAGAGCTCTGCATAGGAGATTTTGTAGCTTCTGAAATCTGGCCGTCGGAAGCTGATGCACAGTAAACAGGATCTTGATAGTCTGCCTGGTCAACCTCGTTTGCCTCTTGAGTCGAAGATCTAGAAACACTGAGCCCTTCCCTCTCTTGATCATGGAAAAGGATCCTGCAACATTCCGTATCAGAAACGTTTGCTTGGTTGGTGTAAGTAGCCACATCTATATTTGATGTAGAGTTTGAAGCTCCCAGAGAAGATTCATTGCTCTCCTTGGCGTATGGCATTGGTAACTCTGACATATTATGTCTCATCTCAAGTGAAATATCCTGAAAATCATATTGGTAATCCTGGCTCGAGACATTATGATCAGGAAACTGTGAACAGTCCTCCATGTCATAAGAGAGTTCTGAGATGGAGACCGAGATATCTTCCAATTCCGGATAATAATACTGATCTGAACGATATGCAGCTCCCTCATTCTGGTGAGAGTTTTCACAGGGAAGAAAATGTTGCCCCATGTTTATTATTCCATTTTGATAATCCATAGCAGATATAGAGCAGCCAGCCATCCTTGGAATCTGACAGTTCTCTACTTCTTTCTCTGCCTGTCCACTTACAGAGCCATTACCATCTATAGTACTCTGCATAAAAGCAGACTGTAACGTGTCGCTTCTCTCATAAGGAGCTAGAGGCATGGCTTGGTACTGATCCAAAAGGCCAGACGACATGTAGGAATCCATCTTCTTCTTAACTGAACTGTGCCAGTGATTTTTAATTCCATTGTCTGACCTGTTGTAACATAGCAACGCAAAATACATTGCTAGAACAAATAGAGGAGTACTTATGATTGAAAAATATGTATGATTAGTACCTTCCAGGCAAGAACTTTGTTAACTCTGCCCATCTATTACCGTATACTTGATGAGCACGAATCAGAACCAGCTCTTCTTCTTGAGTCCAAGCTTCCTTGTTTATGGCAGGATTGAGGTGATTATGCCACCTAGTATCAATCACACTCTTTGAAAAATCTAGAGATTGAAAAGCTTTCAAGTTCTAGTAAACGCCTGTTGTTTTTAGAGAACTGTCCATTTAAACATACCTCTCTCTACACTGCTTTCCAATACGGCCAGGTAAATACCGAGCAATAGTGGACCACTTCTTAGGCCCGTATTTTTGGATTAACTGAACAATCATATCATCTTCCTACACACATGTCAAACCAGAGCCATAAGCAGTCATAGGGGGTGAAAGCAAGATAGCACATATAAAAGTACTGAAGCAAAAAGCTATGTCACCTCCTTTGTCCACGGCCCTTTAACAAGTTCAGGATTAAGGACCTTTTGCCACCTGTGGAGGCACTGGACATCAGTTCGATCCTTGAAATATTCAGCTGGAAATTAAGAAAAAAGCAGATCAGACAAAGATGTGAGATCCAATTAGACAAAGAAACGTCAGCAAAGTATGTCAAACTGTCAGACTTGCCTATCTTCTTCCAGTTTTTCCCGTTAAAATTGTGGACAGCTTTTTTCAAAATCTCATCCTGTCAAAATATATGCTTGGTCAACAAATGATCAAAGCTAACTAAAATAGCTCTATGCTCTAAGCAAATGCAGAGCAACTAGTTATATGTAGCGTGGTCAATGATATCATGCAAATGAACACACAGGGTGGACTCTGTTGCATGTACCAAGCACGTGAAACTACATTAACAGATATGATTTAACACCATTGGTAAAAAAAAAAGTCGGTAAGCAAAAGCTGAAGGAAACATGAAACTTTTACCTCTTCTGCTGTCCATTGACCTCGAGTTGAACGTCTTGCAGGGCCACTAGTCCTCCTGTAAAATCAACACACAGATTGATTGTAATGCAACACAATTCTAGACAGGCCAAACATGTCAATAAATAGAAAAAAAAAAAAAACTTGATGGCATGAAAACGCTTTCTTCACCTTATTTAGTAAGTTATATAAAAAAAAAAAAAGAAAAGAAGCATACCCCTGACGCGACTTTGGGGGGTTCCCTTTAGTGAGACCATCAGGAGGAGGGGTTGAGATTGCTGCTGTACACTCACTTTCCATATCTCTTCAATGAAAAAGCAAAAATAGTAACTCCAGTTCCCATACGCTGCCTTTTCTTCTCTGCAACACGCACTCCAAAACATCATCAAACAAAGTTATTCTCCCCTCCCTCCATATATACTAAACGTGTACGGATCTTAAACTTATTACAGCAACAAATTGGTGTTTTGGTTCTCACATACTCGCAAAATACACAGACAGTAGATTCAGAAAATGACATCATTATACCCAAATCAACCTAGATAACGTGATTAACCAAACCTAGTTCAAGATCTCTAACCATTAAATCAGAGAAACTCACCGAATCGAGCTTCAGAAACGGAAGCGATCAGATCTCAACTAGACAGACCACAATGGTCCCGATTCAAACCCAAATCGCAAACGAGAAATCTCAGATTGGGGGCAAAAACACACTTTCACTGTCTGATTAGAGAGAGAGAGAGAGACACAGAGAGGAGTGATTGAAAAAGTTTTGGGATCAAATGAGAGAAGAAGATCAAAAGAGAGAACTCTAAACGGTCGGCGTTAGCTATTTCAAAACATGAATGGCGCAACTTCGAATTTTGTCTCTTCAATCAAACGTTTTATTTTTCCTATATCATCAAGCGGCTCTCTGAGTCTCTGATCTAAGTTAATCTCAGCCGTTCATTTTAAATATTATCTGTCACGTGTCTCCTCCTTTATTTTTCTTTTCTCAACGGAGATTGTCATAGTTGTTTCTCATTTTCTCCCCCTTCTTTTTCCTTTTTTCGAGTTTTACCCCCACATATTTTAATATTATTGAATTTCCACTATAGTTTAGTTGGACTTACTGATTGTTGGTACTACTAACTTTGGGGCCACCCATTGCAATGATTTCAAATCATAGGACTTTAGGTTGCAGATCGATTCAAGTACATTTCAAATTGTATGAAATGTTTTTGTGTAGCCGTTTGCATATTACGTAGTTTTTTAGAATTATGGATGTACTAAACCGATTTTTGAACGTTTTTTTTGTCAACATTTGATTAATTAAGAACATGTATTTCAAGTAGTGATTTGTATTGGAACATTGAGAAGTCTGCATAAATAAAATCATGGTCATTTAATAATGGGAGTCAAAGCCAAAACCGTACACTGACTTTGAGAGCTAATAAAGCGGAGATTATACCTATGTAAATTAATTTTGGTATCAAATGTAAAAAGTAAAAAATATAAGGGTAGTAAAATGATTTTCAACAAACACAGCAAGGTTAGAGTAAACCATGATATAATGCTCTCTGTTTTTCTCACAACTCAGATTCAATCCTCTGAAACATTTCAATGGACGAAAGAGTGCAAGAACCAAATCAGAGTTTTAGGTCTTCAAAGACTTTTTGAAACAAAAGAGATGAAAACGATCATCATTATAATCAGTGATTAATAGAACATCATAAGCCTTCTTTGAAGGGCAGCAGCACCAGAGGTTTCTTTGCTTTTTCCTCATTACATGAAATCGTCTTCGAGTTCTTGAAGCGATTTGTTGCTTGAAGCAATGTCTTTGTTGGATGTCATTTTATCAGTTACCATCAATCCCTTGTAGCTCCTCATCTCTGCTTGCCTCTCCTTCTCCAGCCTCTCTATCTCTTCACGTTTCTTCTGCAAAACCCATAAACAAGGAGGATTTGAGTCAAACCCTAATCAAGATTAAGAAGATGGCAAGGACCAAAACAGAAACTGACCTTCTCCCTTAGATGTTGCTTCCTCTCAGCTCTTTCTGCAGCATTCACTGCTTCTCGCTCGGCTTCATTATGAACAACCATACAATGTAATAGATTTTAAAGTTAAACTGACTGTCAAAGCTATAGTCACTTCATATGCAAGAAAACTGTAAGAACTGAGAAAGATGTATGCATGATCTCTATGACTCTATCTATTAGAATTTAGGAAAGTGCAGGTGCCCACAACCCAAAGACTTACCTCTCAGATCAGGGGTTCTCTCAACCTTTGTTTTGTTCAACCTGTTAACTATATCATTGACTCGTTTCTCCACTCTGATAGTCCGGACCTTAAAGAATACATAATATCAGTAAGGTATCATCATTTCTTTTCAGCCATGCTTGAGCAGTTTTCTTGTAAGGGTTACAATCAAAACTTTCTAGAGAGATGAAGAAGCTTACCATCTTTGAATTGTGGAAACCAACTTGACCAACATCCATGGAGGCGGTTTTCTTCAAGTTGGACCACGGAGTGTACACAACGTCGACGTTGTTCACCTTGTTGCCTAGCACATAATCCCAGAAGCCAGTCGGTAAGAAAACAGTATATAACCTATATGTGCCCTCCTTCTAAACAAAACTGAGAAATGGGAACAAGCTGATACTCCAAGACTAATGGTTGTGTAAATGTTAGGTTCACGACAAGGGAAAAAAAGGCTTCAGATTTTACCTTGAATGGAGTTAGCTTTAACAAGTTGAGCACAGTCCTCCAGCACACCTTCATTGATGTCATCAAAACCCTGGCCTTTATGAAGCCTCAGGTAAACATGAGCTGAGGACATTTTGTCAACGTGAAACCTGCGTCAAATGAAAATTGCTTTTAGCATTTGGTTGCGAATCAAGTTACTTACTCATCCGAAATAATGATTTAATAGGTGAGGCTCCAACAGTTTACTTGGTAAAGAAAAGAGAGGAAACTGTCAGTCAAACTAGAAGGTAAAATAAACAGCCTCTTCATGATCAAATACTGAAATTCGTAAGAATATTATGACGAGACGATAGAAATGGTGTACTTATAAGGTATATAACTCCTGCACCTCAGTCATGAATCAACATAATAAACCAAAAAAAGAAATGCTAAGCAGCATGTGACCAACAAGAAATCAGAAAACTCCAATTTGTTTGTTTAAAAATGAAACTGTCAGGTGACAAACCTCTACTCATGTCTACACATATCAAAGCTTAAAAGTAGCCAACACAGCATGCATAGACAATAGACATGCAAATAGATCTACTGATGAATACAAAAAGCTAGTATCACAATTCTCCATCTTGACTAGTGCATCTCTCAACAAACAAAACAATTTCAGAAACAAACAATATAAGATAACAAACAACAGCTCCATAGCAAAGACTAAGCACAGATTTAACTCCAAGTGAAATAATCAAAAAAAAAACTTGAGCAAACGGATTCATAACCATTTTCTTCCCCAATCATTTACATATTCCCATACCAATATACCAAAACATCTGACCATAAACAAGGAAAAAAAAACTCGAAATTCGATCAAAACCAACTAAATTAAATCGATTCCGAGACAGAAACAATCGAATGATCGGAATAAAATAAAGAATATTCTTTTTCGCTCACCAGACGTCTTCGGGGAAGCCGTACTTGATGAGCTCCTCGTTCTCGAACTTATCAAGCCCCATGAAGATGGTGTAGTCTCCAGCATCTGGGCGGGCCTTGAAGTAGAACACCATCGCCTTCGATTCGAGAGACGGAGCAAATGGAATCTAGGGTTTCCCCTCTCACTTCCGTATCTCCTCCTCTCTTCCTACAAGTTGCAACAATGAAGAAATCGTAACCACTCTAGAGAATATAAAAAGAAAACACGCAAATAAGACCGATGACTTTTGTTCTTTTTTCCTTCCTCGTCTTAATAAAATACATATTTCCAAAACTAACCTTCATTTTTACAAATCTAACGTATGAGGCCTAAAACTTTTATTATGTTTGCTGAACCCACAAGTTTGGACAAACATGAAAGCGGACATTCATGTTTATCTTACACCGTCGCAGAATCCATGAATCCACTACAATGTCAACGTTAACATGGCCAAATGATTTCAAAGTTCCCAAAGTCGAAGGATAAAAGTACCTCTCCACAACAAAATATCTCTATGCTCTACACCACAAAGAACACAACGAAATCAAAGGTGTGAGAGAGACTACAAAGCTCAAACAGTATTAATGTAGACATCCAACCCAGCGAATTCTATTGATATTTGATACACAGAGTTTTTTTTTCAAGGCATGCCGAACTTGGACAAGGCTGTTTCAAATACAGTTGCGAATGCCTGAGAGGTACTCTGCTCGTCGGCTTTCACTTTTATCTGAGCTTTGGCCGATGAAGAGTTTATGATGCACTCAGTGAGATAGTCCGAGGGTTCTGCTTCCTTTTGAGCAAAGAAGAAGAACTTGAAGTTTGGTGATTGACCCCCCGATGCGATGCAGTGAATGGAGTGACTCTGCATGTGTTTGATAAGTGATTGTGGAACTGTCAAGGCCGCGATTCCTTGGGGGTTCACAGAATACTCCTGCAAATGTAAGTTAAGAAAGTTACAATACTAAGACAATGTCACAGTGGTTTCATCAATGGCATAAGGTGAAAACTGTAGGGAGGGGGACCTGTGTTAATGATATGGGCAGTTGGCGCCATTTCTGTTGGAAGGCGCGTGGATCCAGAGCAGCTCTTGGGTTAAGCTTTAAAAGAGGCGGTGATGGTGTTGGAGCAGGAGCTGTTGATAGACCCAAACCAAGGAGATCATCAAAATCAAAGCTAGGTTGTGTGGTAGTTGCGGACGCGGCAGGGCCGGAGATTGCAAGTTCTTGCATTTGCGAGGATATATTAGAGCTTTCATATGGAGCCGTGTACGCGGAACCATTGTTACTGGAAAGTCCTTTGTTGTCGTCCTTCTCGTCAGTACTCAGAAGCAGGTCCTTGTCATTTGCTTCATATTGCTGAGCTGGAACAATGTCACTGGAGACTTCAGGTGTGATGGAAGTACTTCCAAGTTCGTCTGAAAACTCAAAGGGCCCTCGGTGTTCCTTATCCGTGAACATGTAAGATGGCTGCCAGAAACATGATGTTACTATGAAAGCAACTAAAGAAAACCTCTGAATGATGTTAATGCTATTTAATGTATACTAGTACTGCATTGGTTTTGATAGTAAATTCAGGAAACATACCTTCTGGTAGATCACAGAAAGACTGTTAAACTCATCAAATATACGGTCTTTGATTTCACTGCTTTGAGTGTCAGCAAAGGCTGAAACCGCCTGTTGTGGAGGACTAACAACACGTTCTGCCACATGCACATCGTATTGCAGAACCCGATAGTAGAACAAGGCTCGATCGTGAACATCCTACTCCAACAGTTAATGTTGAACAATTGTGATCTAATGGGCCAATGGTTTCCACACAAGAGAAATTTGGAAGGGGGAAGATCGGATGATACCTGGTGAAAATCAGCAATCCCTGCAGCTAGAGCTATTCCTAGGGCTTTCTGAGTCTCAGGTGCCCTCTTGAAAAAGCATTTCATAGCTGCAGTTAGGAGATGCAATCGGACCTGCTCAACGAGACAGTACTTTCGTTAGACGAATACGCAACCCGTTTTCTCATGCAACATAGAACCATAGTTTCAGAAAATCCTACTATCAAGCAATATAGCTAGAGTCTACATAAATTTATGGAAACCCTAATGAAACTATACTGCTTCTTCATATTTTACATCCTTGAAGTTTTTGTATTTTCACCTTTTACATTTCCTTCTGATCCATTTTAAAATATCTATTGTTCTTAAACACTGCCCTTTAACAGAAACCATTATGCATATTTTTGCAATTTGATAATAGGTAAAACAGAGAAACACAGAGAATCAACGATGCAGAGGTGTCAAGCAGCATTAATAAAAGGAACCAAAGGAACCTTAATAAAAAAAATTGATGCCAAAGTACCTCAGCCGAATGCTCTTCCTCCCAGTTCTCTATCAGATTCTCCAAAATATAAGGAGCATCACTCATGTCCTGGGCATATTCACCCAACATCCATATAAGAGCCGCCTTGGCTTTGGGTTCCTGAATGTTTTTGCTGCTGATACCGCCAACAACAGAAATGCAATCATGGCTCCATTGTGGATGCTTCCTCAGAAGGTCCTTCACAAGAACCTAAAGGAGGAACCAGACAAGTAGATTCGTAAAGAATAAGCAAATAATATGACTGGGTGATCATCCGGTGAGTAGTACGTATGATGGTTTACCAAAGTTTCAGCAGTGACATAGTCCTTCTCCATCTCCAGAAATTGAAGAAGCCTATCAACAATCGCGTTCACATCATACTGCTGCAAAGCAATCTTCCCAACTGCCCGAATTGATTCCCTTGCAATTTCAATATCAACGTTTGCAGCATACTCGCACAGTTCCGTCACTGGATGAAAAGAAAATCACAATCACATTAAAGAGCCAGAAACGAAATGTTTTCTCGTTCCAGATTCCATAAATATGATATGAAACAATACCAATTTCATAAGTGTTGCTTTCATTTGCAATAGCAGTCAACATCTCAAGCTTCAACTTTTTCACATATGAGGGTTCATTGTACTGGCAGTAAAAATGCTTATAATCTGAGGCAAAGATGAATGGCGCACGGACAACCAAAAGATGAAGGTGGCTCAAGATTGCATACGACTGCTCTGGACTTCCAGAGCTAACGAGAGTCAGAAGTGGAGATTTAATACGCTCATACACCTAAAGAAGATCATTTGGTATCAGTGAGACAGTGATCATGATTAACGCTGAAAAAACTAATCAAGATTTCCAGAGGTGATGACTTTCTTTTGCTAGAAACTAAAATCTGATTTTCAAGCTTTCAGACAACGTCACCAAAAGTAATCCTATACTCACTTTTTGGTCACTACGTAAATGATGCACAAATTCATCATCATAAAATCCCACACATAACTTATTCCATGATTAAGGATAAGGAGGTGGACTTGGTACCTGTTGATGAACATCAGTCATGGAGAGTGTCAACTGCAGAAACACTTTGACTGTTGCCAAGACAACAGCACCATTGGCATGCTGAAGTCTGTCTTCCAACAGATTCATAATATCAAAAATATCATTACTATCTGACGGCACATATTTCACTGCCAACTCAAGTATAAGACATTGCGCCCATTCATTGAATTCCTTGATCCTGCAAAGAAACACCACCATAGTGAAATTTGCTTCTCCCTTAATAGATACGACTACAACAACAAGGAATTCTGATTGAAGGTTAAAAAAGGAGCTAAATCCTATACCTGTTCAAGAAATAATAAATAAGTGGTTTGCTAAGCAAAGATTCCTTCTCCCGACACGCCTCCTCAGAGTGGCTAGCTTCTAAACTCCAAATTTCTTGAAGTGCAGCCAGGCAATTGGCAACTACCTGCCATCATATATTACATCAAAAAGGTACTAATCATACAAAACACGTGATACGCTAGGGAGAGTATACATTCAAGTTCTTTACAAAACAAAATTAACCTGAGCATCTGAATCATGAAGCATCAAACTTTTCAACGTTGCAGGAAACTCAGCATCAATACATGTCGAGGCCGAGATGTGATAAAGCTTCAGCACTCCAGTCACAGCGATTGTTCTCACATAGCAGTTATTATCCTTCAGCCCACTCCCCAAGGGACCAAGCAGATACTCAACGAGGTTCGGCACTCGCAAAGAACACAAACTCCTCAGAGCAAGCCCACGGATCATAGGATCCTCATCCTTGCAATCCCTCTGGAGAAAATTGATGGTCAGAAGCGAGAGATCAGGATTCCCCTTGGCATAGTTTCCAACGTAAAGATAACACATCTTCTTGAGGACAATGTCTGATGTCGCCGAGCACATGACCATTTCTCCGAATACGGACGAGACGTCGATGCCGATAGTCATGTAGGATATCACTTTCTTGAAGAGGTCGCGCTTGGAATCATCGACTCCTGGAGCTCTGCTTCCAGCTAGCTGACGAAGCTGGGACTTCAGATCTGTCACTTCGCTTTTCCTGGAAAATAACAAATTATAGTTTCAATTTCACGCTTAGAGATCAGATTATCGCACATACGTTTACAAATACACATTGATCGAATATCCTGAAACTAGATCCGCAACAATTGTGATCGAATCGTAAAACTGATCGCTGATTCTTATCTATAGAATGCAGGGAAGCTAAGCTGTGTTGATCGAGAGAGAAGAAAGGGATAGAGAGAGTATGAGTTACCCTGAAGGTTGAGACGGTGACGGATAACGGGCCGAAGCAGCTGGAGGAGGCATCGCTGATACGGTTGAGTTTGAGAAATGATTTGGATTTGTACACCAAGAAGAGATCCACCGGAGCAGAAACCACGAGATGTCACCCGATCGGAGAGAATCGAGCTGAGATCAGAAGAAGGGGCTGCTAAAATGTAGAGATTTTTTTGGTTCACTGGTGGAGTCTCGTGCGTCGAGAGGTGGGAGAAGATAATGCCAACGACCCGATTTGCTATGTAACTCCTCCTACTTATTGTTATTTACCTAATTTCCCATTTTATCTATTTAATCTGAAGGAGACAACCCCTTATATTAAATGAACTAAGTGACAAAAAAAAAAGAATGTGGCGAATTGATACAATCATAGAAATAGAGCGGACGAATTGTAAATAAGGAAAGTTCTCGCCTCCAGCTTCCACCACCAAAACGCTGCGTTTCGCTGCGGATATTTTCTTCAACCTCTCTTCTCGAACATCAATGGCTGCTCTCAGCATCTAGAGAGAAAAACAGCACACACGACTAAACCGATATAATAGAATCAATCAGATATGATTTTAGCTCAGCTTCCACGATTTCGTTTCTCGATCTTTTCTAAATCCCATTTCTCTCTCTCTTCCTCGCATTTCAATCTCATAAACCCTAACCCGCCGGTTAAGCTAGCGAGAACCCTTTTCTCACTCGCGCCCAAATCCAATCTCGCCACTGTTGAACCCTTACCGGCTTCGTCCGAGCTGGAAGATGCTCCTGTGGAGATTCCGCTCGACAAGCTTTTCATTCCGCCGGAGACGGATATCTCCGGCGAAGACCCGTCGAGGCTGACGGCTAGGATACTGAAGGGCTCGAATATCGTGCTGAGCAAGTACGCGAGGGAGACGCAGGTGGTTCAGGCTGACTATGTGAAGAGCAGTGTACGGACGGAGGATTGTCCGGCCGATGGGTTGCCGGAGTTTGCGCTCGTCGGGAGGTCTAATGTTGGGAAATCGTCGCTGCTCAATTCGTTGGTGAAAAGGAAACGACTTGCCTTGACCTCTAAGAAACCTGGTAAGATGAGTTTTGCTCCGTCATGACTATCATTGAGCTAGTGTTTGAATCGTGTGTAGTTTTAGATGTGATTAGATTTGTAGATAAAAAGCTTTGTTCTTTGGTGTAGATAGTGGAAAAAGCTTTGTTCTTTGGTGTGATAGTGCTTTTGGCACTTGCAGATATACTTGCTCCTCTTAAGTGGGAATGCTTGGGTTTTCCGGTTGAAATGTCATGTGAATCTGAATTCAAAGACACAGTGATCTACTCAGTTCATAGTGTTCGTGAGGAGATATGAGAGCATTAGTAAAGCAGTGAGGAGAAATCAGTTTGTTTTTTGTTGGAAGCATTGGTCAATTGATTGACTGAAATGATGCTTCGGTAGCATTTGAATTTGTAGTGTCCAAGTGGGAATCGATCTCTAGTCTAGACTCTATATCATTATTCAATAGGACAAAACCACTAAACTACCCTCGCTTGGTTAGACAAGTTTTTTTTTTTTTTTGTGTCATGGCATATGTTGGTTCCTAGTACTTAACTACTTAAGGTGGGATTAAGGTTCACCAAGGTGTGGGATCAGTCGACGAACTCTTTGAGTATTACTGTAACAATTTCACACCTTCGTAAACAACACTTGGTTAGGCTGAACAGGTTTCTAGTACTTGTATAGGTGGTATAAATGTTAACCAAGGTGGTGTCCGGTCACTCTACTGAATCTTTTGAGTAATTTGTTATCTTGATCTTGCTATAAAAGTTTCATTCAATGGGATTTGGGTGTTTATTGGAATAAGTATCTGTGTAGTGTGGAGTTGTAGCTTGTTTTTACGATCTGCTAGATTGGATAATGCTTGTAAAGTTACTGTACAACCGTAAAGCAATCTACTATTGGATTGTTTATGCGTAAGAATTAATTCTTGGTAAATTATCTTTCATGTAGGAAAAACGCAATGCATTAACCATTTCCGGATCAACGACAATTGGTACTTGGTAGATTTGCCTGGCTACGGGTAAGTTTAAGTTTGTATATCTCTTTTGTTTTCATTTGCTTATGTAACCATTGCCATAGTCCCTTGAATTGGCTCTTGCCATCAGAATCTAAACATGAGAATGTTCTAAAAATGCGTGTTAGATTTTCGATATAAAAAATGAAGTTGATGCGTTTGACATTTGCAGGTATGCATCAGCACCGCATGAACTCAAACAAGACTGGAACAAATTCACCAAAGACTATTTCCTAAACCGATCAACATTAGTCTCAGTATTTTTGCTAGTTGATGCCAGCATTCCTCCAAAGCAAATCGATCTCGACTACGCTAGCTGGCTTGGTCAAAACCAGGTATAATAACAAAGAAACGGTTCTAAAACTTAAGGAACCCGTTGTTCATTATGTCGAAGATTTTTACTATGTTTTGTCTCAGGTTCCGATGACTATGGTATTCACGAAATGCGACAAGAGGAAGAAGAAGAAAAACGGAGGGAAGAGACCGGAAGAGAATATAAAGGAGTTCCAAGATTTGATCCAAGGATTCTTTGAGACAACACCACCATGGATTATGACCAGCAGTGTGACAAATCAAGGCAGGGACGAGATATTGTTGCATATGGCTCAGCTAAGAAACTACTGGCTCAAACACTAAAGAACCCACCAACCACACTTCTCCAGATTATCTTTATTAGGAAGGAGACTTATATAGCAAAGAACAACTACAAACAGTTTTTGTACCATTTCTTTAGCAATGTTATTGATTAATGCAACGCTAGGATTTTTTTTTTTTTGCATTCTGTTGTTGATAGTTGCACATAAGATTATTGTAGTCGATGCTTTTTCTGAGCTTATGTAACTAATGTATTATAGTCTAACAAAACAAAACATAGATACTCTAACAACTTGCGGGGATAGCTCAGTTGGGAGAGCGTCAGACCGAAGATCTGAAGGTCGCGTGTTCGATCCACGCTCACCGCAATTGTTTTTCTTTTTAATTTTCTGTTATAAAACGATGTCGTTTTAAGGTTATGACAGATTTCTTTACAATGAGTGTTTATGTTCTGGAAAGAGGGAGAGTTACAAGTCCATAATCATATCACAAAGACTAATAATTAATTTGATTATTTGACTAATTGACATCTATTTATAAGATAATTATAATATTCGGGTTTTGAATTGATCTAAAAGTTTATACAATTCGGAAAAAAATGAAATATTCCTTAAAAAAAAAGAAGAATTCGTTTAAAATAAAGTACATGGAGAAGAAGCCCAGGCAAAAACAAGCGGTTTCATCAAATTCAAGAACATGAACTGAGCGTCCCCCTTACAGAGTTACACTTACTCTTGAAACTGCAACAATCGTCTAACAAAATTTGAACACCAAAAAAAGAGATTTTGATTTGAACTTTATATATAAACATAAATCCGAGCGAGAGAGATAAAGACGAAGAGGGAGTAAGCAGCGTAACCGTTGAACGAGGAATTAGGGTTTATTCTCTCTCTCTCCCTCTCCGCGATAGCCTAATCGAACTCGCGTTGCTCTGGTTTCGAGCACTGGGTGTCCTAGTGTTCGATCATCTGTTCGGTTTACCAGTGAAACTGGAAACTTTGATTTCTCCAGTGTGAAGGAAGGTAAAAAAGTTGTCATTTTTATTGAATGAACTTTCAGTGTTCTTGTTTACCAGTTAATCCTTGTTTGTCAAGAACACTAAAAGCTTCTTATATCAGCCTACATTGTATTAAAAAAATGTCACTTTTGGGTAGTTTTGTGATATTTTCTTCTTTTATTATACTATTCGTGGATCGGATCAACCAACTTGCAGCTACTGATTTTTTTTTACTTGCATGCATTCCTGTTCTTGTCATTACTATGCAATTGTGCTGCTTTTGTGCTTCTTCTTTTCTTACAATTTGGCATCTTTATTCCTTGGTTTACGCTAGTCTTGAGCGCTGAATACTTCTGGTTATTTGATCATGGCATATTGTTCTAGTCTATTGGATGGTTTTGTTTGATGCACAACTCTATTGACCATTGCTTAGTCTGTTGAGATAGATTAGCTTTTGTAGTCAGGCTTGCAATTCTGATGTGGGTGCACTATTCTGCTGCTTGTTCCAGGTAGAAAACTGCTTTTTTTTTAGAGGATGGAAGAGGAACCAAGAGATGAAAGCTTAGAATTTAAGTGGGGTAAAAAGAGAAGACTCGGTGGAAAAAAGAAAGATGTCCAGTTCTATGAATCTTTCACCTTTGACGGTGATGAATACTCTCTTTATGACTCTGTCTTAGTTGGCGATGCTAATTCAAAAGAGTCTCACGAACTCTTTGTTGCCAAGATCATAAAGATTTGGGAACACACTAATAAGCGTGCGAAGAACCCAAGGCAAGTCAAGCTTCTCTGGTTCTTTAGACCTTCTGAGATTTCGCCGCATTTACTTGAAGGAGTCCCGGATGTGCTTGCAAACGAACTGTTTTTGGCATCGGGTGAAGGTCCTGGCCTCGCTAATGTCAACCCGCTGGTAACTGATTGTTCTTCTTTTCTTTCTCTTCCTTGTGTATCGATTGGTTGACCTCTGCACCACACCACTTTTTTACTGATGAACTTTGTTCCACTAGGAAGCAATTTGTGGAAAATGCTCTGTTCTATGCATTTCAAAGGATGAGAGGAATCCACAACCCACGGATGAAGAAATCAAGTCAGCAGACTTTGTGTTTCGCCGAGCATTTGATGTTGGAAGCTCTAAAGTCTTGGATACCATAGATGATAAAATTTCTGGAGTTGACGGTACATTTTCTTCGTCTCATTTGCTAGCTTCCATATTTTTTCTCTGTGGTCAGTAGCTATATCTTGATTATTTTGTTTACATCATATGCAGTTACATTTCTCTTCAACAGAGCGGGTAGTAAGCAAGAAGCAACTGATGTACAGAAAATTCAAGCAGACACAAAAAGAAATCCAGATAGTTTGAAACCAAATGGTCTTCCAGCCTGTGGTTCAGTTCGTGAAACTGAAGACAACTCTGTTGAATCTTCTGAATGTAGAAATGGTTGCGAAGAAGGGAAAGAAAAAGAGCACAGTCAACTGGCTACAAAATTATCTACACTTGCAGAAGAAAGGTCGAACAAGGATTCTACTGTGCAGGAAAGCCCGGCCCACCGTCAAGAACATGACGCTTGTGAAGCTTCTGGGTTTAGAGGAAATCATTGGGATGGCAACAATTCTCAAGAAAGTGAAGTTACAAAACAATTTACTAAACAGAAATCTCTGCCTACAGTAGCTAGATACAGCAACACTTGTGATGCTTCTGGTTCCACTTCCAGGGTAAATCCTTCCAATTCCGAGAAACCTCACGCAAATGATGTTAAAAACCCATTGACTAAACAAAAATCTACGCCCGGTGGAGAAAGACACAGTAAAGAGTCAAACGGATTGGATGACAGGCCTCAAAAGAAACGGAAACTAGATGGTTCTGTTGCAGTACTAAATGGAGACATTAGTTCTGATGGTAAAATAGATACAGAAGCTTCTAAGAGACCTAGAGATATTAGTTCTGAAAATAAAAGAGATACAGAAGCTTTTAAGAGACCTAGAGACAAAGAGACAGGAGATGAAGTCCCTCCTGAGAAGCCCAGTCTGGTCAAGAAGAAGCTAGATCTTGGTGTGTCAGTTTCTGAAGGAAAAGATGTAAAAGCTGCAACTGAAAAAGGTTTAGCCAAGAAACCCAGCTTTGATGGTAAGCTATTAAAACGAGCTGAGGACGAGACATTGGCAGATGATTATGAAAGAGGTTATCAAGTAATTGAAGTGAAACAAAAGCCGGATGCTGTAAGTTTATATTTATTACATTGGTTTCGAACTATCTGTTTCATGAGATTTTGCCTTGATTCTAGTAGTAGCAGCTATGTTTTACAGTCCTTCACTTTGTATGTTGTAGGGTTCTAGCCCTGTTCAGTCATTTTCTCGTTATGTTACTTGTTACCACATGCTTGTAAGCATGAAGGTTCTTCTAATAGATTTTTGTTTCCTTTTTATTGATCTCAGGTAAACAGCAAATGGTTTCGACCGCTTGTAAGTATTTTTTCCCTACATTCGTTTCTAAATTTTCTTGATGGGGTTTCTGACTTTTAAATTTATTTAAACGATGGCCAGCCCTGGGAAGAAAGTATCAGGGAAGCAGAAAAGGAAGAGAGACTGGTTCTTCTTCAAAACTTGGATCCTACTTATACATCTGATGAAGTGCAGGTAGTAGCGATTCTATAAAGAGCTTGTTTAGAAGTCTCTTAAACGTTTTTTGTATTTCATAATCAATGTGATCTAAGAAACTTATGAATTATATTTCAGGATATAGTCTATTCTGCTTTGAATGAGCAATCTACAGCGAGGATGATAGAGCGTACATCAGTCACTATTTCTCATACTGGTGAGCTACCAGATTTATGGTTCTCAGTTACTAAAAATAGAATGAGGAGCGTTACTGAGGCATCTCACATCGTTTGATGTACAGGTGAAGCTTTGGTCATATTCAATTCAAGACAAGCTGCAGAAAGAGCGATTAAAAGACTAGATAAGGGATGCTTGTTGCTATCAAGTGGGAGGTAAACCGCTTATGACATGTCCATGTGCTATGATGTGTATGCATGTGTCCATTATGGTCTTCCTTTTTTCTGTGTTTAACAGGCCCCTCGTTGCTTCGTTTGCTAAGATTAATCCTCCAGGGAAACCTTCATCATTCTGCGGCCACATCAAGCTACAGAAAACTCATATGCGACGAGAGACGGTATTGTGTTACACTGACCGTTCACACCACAAGTTAATATGCATCATTCTCTTAAAAAGTTGTAAGTACATTGATTGTTCTTTGTATTTGTTTCCAGAGAGATTCCGTGTCTACATCGCATGGCTCTCAACCGAATACCCTTGAGTATGTAATGGCAATGGAATGGTGCTTGCACCGAGCTAGATCTGACCATGCGTTTCAAACGGTTATTAAGGTACTAGATTTGATAGACAAGTGTGCACTATATCGACTACTTATCTGACAGAACAGAACATCTTTTCTTGAACAACATCAGTGTGTGTGTATTCTTCTTAGTCCTTTAATATTAACTGAATCTTTAAAACCCTCGTAGCGGCAGTTAGAGGTTAAAAAATCGCTGTGGGTTAACTTCAAGCCTAAACTTCCTTAGCTTCAGAGTCATCTGGTGTTTTTCTTGTGTAAGTTTTTATTAACTCTTGATTCGCTTCGATGAACATGTCTATCATCTTCTAAAAGAGCCGAGTTATCTGTTATTTTTCTTTGTTTCAGACAGAAACCTCTCTTAGGAAAGTGACTGAAGAGTTTTGCTATCGTAGGAAGCATGTCATGCCAACAAAGCCAATGGACAGAGAAGTAGCATGGTTATGACTTTTTTGGAGCTTTACTTGTCCACTCTTTTGTTTTTTGGATATCAATTGGTTGTATTACTTAAACCAAAATGTAAACCGAATTCATGAATCTGATTTTCCGGTTTATATACAAGTAATTGTCCCCACGTCCTCGTAATAATTAATATTAATTATTGGTTAGTCGCATAAAACGATATATAAATCCATCATCATTACATTAGTGGCATTTGTCTCTTTCCATTGACACGTTTAGGGGTCTCTTCTGTGTTTGGTCGAGCGATCTTCAACGCTAGTTTTATTCTCTGGTAAGCTCATTTTCTCTCCTGATGTTTCGTTTGTCCTTGTCCTTTTTACGTGCATCGTTGACGAGGTCAAGACGATCCCTTTTCCCATATATATAAACACTCTTCTTCCCTTCATTTTTTTCTTGTGTGGAGACTTCTTCTCTTGATCTCTCAATTGGTTTTCCTCTGCCATCGATTTGTTCATGCAGTAACGCCTAGATTCTAAATGTAACCTCTCCACAGCATTTCTTGTTGTCATATGTTCTGTTTCTCTCTGTTATGTGTCATGTCATAGAAACGTTTTTGTTATCATACCTTAGGGTTTGTCAAGTGGTTTTGTCTTTTACGTGTTATACAAGTTATATTTCTTTCTTCTATCTTTGTCTTTTGTGTTGTTTGTTAATAATGGATACGAATTCAATTTTTGGCAGTTAACTTTTTCTTACCAAGACGGAGGAGCAATGAAGCCAGGAGGAGCATTTGCATTGAATCCGAATGCAGCATCATATGTACCACTCTCCAACAGAGTAGGGGACCATGCTGATCTGGAAGGTTTCGTGTTTGCCAACCCCACCACACAAGAGATAAGTTTTGCAGGCGTTCAAGTGTCCATGCCGCCTGAGAAATCATCTGAAATGGCGTACAAGCAGATAAGGGACGATGATTTGGATATGGAGATGGATATAGACATGGATATTGAGTACCTTCTGGTCACATTCTCTGGTCTCTCGCAAGAGTCTATCACTGATGTGTACCTGGCGAATAGCGGTGACCTTGAAGCAACCATTGAGATGCTCACTCAGCTTGAGGTAAACTCATCAACATCATAGTTTGTCACATATTGACACATGTTTTACATTTGGGTTTTGATGTAATGATCTATCTTTCTGTAGATATACAGCGATGAAACTCAAGAAAGCCTACCAGAGACGCTGGACATTGGGGATCACTTTGAATCAGGCCCTTCAACCTCAAAAGCAGCAGCACATAAGAAGGCAGCTACTGAAGTCATTGCATCATCTACACCGGTTGTTCCCAATGCAACTGTATCTGCCTGATCTGATGAATCCTTGGTTGTGAAGTTTATGTTTTATTTATGTTTGCACACCCATAATAAGTACAGTAATGAGGGTGTTGTGTCAATGAAGTTGATGGTAATCTTAGGGGAAATGGTGGACAAAAATGTATAGTTTTTGGGAGTGCAAATCTGAGTGGTGATGTGTTATTTTGCAGATTAGTCTGGTCGTTTAACCCCTTTTATTTGCAACTCCATTTGTAATGAATGATAATGATAATGATATGTTTGTTTTTTTGTTATATTGCCATTTTATTTGTTACTGGCACAAAACAACAAAAGTGTTGAGTCTGAGTCAAGGGATATGTAATGGTCTTTTAAAAATTAGTAAAAATATATTGTCTGAAAAATGGGTAATCCTTATTTTCTTGGAAATAAGCAAAAGCAGAATAAAGAATTTGATGTATGCAACTAAATGGGTTTATGCTATGTCCATAATTTATTATAGTATCATTTACAAATAGTTGAATGAATGGAGTAGTACTTGCTTTTTGTAAGTTATTGTTTGACTTATTGCTTTTCTTTGATTTTTTGGCATTTTATGAGATATTTATTTTTCAAAGGGTTGAATTCTGAGGCAGTATCCAACCTTTTTCTGAAGCTACTTTCACACTTGGTATCAGTTTCAACCTCTTAAAAACCAAAATGAAGATATGTTCAGGTCTTGAAACAAAAATAATCTACAGATCTATCATCTCCATCTAAGAATGGGAAACTGTCTAAAACATTTCAAAGAACAAGCTCATCCAACTTCTCCCAAGCCTCTTGCCATCCCTCCAGTTTCAGGTACATCTCTCTTTTAAATGCACTTCACTTTTGCTTACATACAATATCTAAAAACATAACTCAAATCTATATTTGTATGTGGAAATAGAGCTAGAAAACGAGAATCTGAGAGTCTTCAGCTCCAAGGAAGTGAAGAAACTAACAAAGAAATTCGGAAATAATAGGCTTGTAGTCGACAATAATGGTTTTGGTCGATTATTCTACCAGGGATACGTCGATGAGAACACATTTTCTCCATCTAAAAACGGAACAGGAATCGCTGTTTCTGTCATGCACTGTGTTCTACATAGTTCAGAGGAACTAGAAGAGTGGAAGGTAACCAAGATCTGTCCATATTCATGCAATTTTATTTACATTTGTACGTGTATGTATCTGGTGGTCACAAAAAGCTATTGAGTTGCAGGCAGAAATTAGCTGCCTAGGAAAGATTTCTCATCCAAACTTGGTCAAACTAGTAGGCTACTGCTGTGAAGTTAAAGAATCACTCTTGGTTCTTGAATGCTTCCACAAAGGAAGTCTTGAAGCTCACATTTTTGGAGGTTGAGATCTCTTTTAATTAATGGGTCCATTACAAAAAAGTGGGGGAAGATTCTTAGTATACAGTTTCATGATTCTCTCAACAGAAGAAGAAGAAACACTGCCTTGGGAAATACGGCTCAAGATAGCCATTGGAATAGCTGAGTGTCTTGCATTTCTCCACTCGGTCAATAACAGAGCGTTATCTCGAGAATTCGGAATGCATGACATTTTCCTTGACGAGGTAATTAATGACTATGTTACGATCACAATTCTCACATCACATCTGAAATTGGAAGAGATTTTTAATAATATATAAAATAGACAGACTAATCATTTTATCACTTATTGGTTTTATGTTGGAAGATTATCTAATTTAAGATGGTATAGTTCATCTAACTTATGTAATGACTTTATTCCACTCTTCTAAATCTTATCGTTTATGACCTTAACTAAAACTATTAACAACTAAATTTGGATTCATCAGCAATACAATGCGAAACTGTTTTACCTTGGATCAAACCAGCTACGTTTGTTTGAAGATAGTGTCACGACCGCATTCATTGGAAGAACTGATTACACACCTCCTGAATATGTAATCTCAGGTACACTTCTTTTTGCAAACTTAGAATTTTTTAATGGTTCGGTGTTAAAGACAGTTATGAAACGTTATGTTTTTAGGTCAATTGGGCACGAAGAGCGATGTCTATACACTTGGTGTGATCTTGATTGAGCTTTTAACTGGTATAAAAGCTTTCCGTAGAAGAATGAGAGACATAAAAAGTGCCATCTCGGCTAAACCTTTCTTGTCTGATAAGAATAAAATCCTGAATATAATCGATCCCAGGCTTGGAAACGATTATCCTGTTAATGCGGTGATACGAATGGGAAAACTCATCAAAAGATGCATCAAGTTAGACACAAGAAGCGACCAACGATGCAACAAGTTTTGGATGGTTTGAATGATATTGCAGAGATTAAGGACTAAGAGTAAGAGTTGACATTGAAATTGTTTAAAAGTTAATTTGTAATAATCATTTTTCAACTTCATCTATACATAATTCTCGCTTGACAAGTTAGACATCTGCAAGATGTAGTGGAAGATTAGCCACACATAATAACTGAAATATAAAATCTGACATTGTAGATTATGGCAAAGAGAGAAAAACAAAACTGGAGCCTACGAGACTCTGAAAAGGTTAAAGACTCTTAGATGTTTTGCTGGGATATAAAATAAGCCATGTAAGACACTAATATGACCAAGATTGCAACGAGAGGTCGCTTGAACCCAAGAGCTCCAACATATAATCTCCTTACACTTCCACTATCTTATCTTGACTTCCTCCTACAAAACGGTGACAAACATCACTTTTTCATAGAAACGAAAGAGGAGGAAAGAAAAGAGTGGATGAAATTTGATACCAAGCTATATATGAGTCTTTCACACCCTCTTTTATTATATTTCATTAATTAAATTTCGTTTTATGAAGACTTAATTCCGTAAAAATCTCTGCTTTCTTTGAAATATCATGAACTGTTCTTGCTGATTGAGCGCCTTTTTAAGGAAATCGAGAATAGTAGGGAGATCTCTTCCTTTTCTTCGGGATTGAACATCAGTTGCAACAATTCGATAAACGGCTCATTGGGATAGATGTAGAACAGTCTTAATATTAGATTCCTAATATTCAAAATTCGACTAAAGCTAAATGGAAGAATTCACTTAGATGCCTGAAAATACAGTTTTTAGTAGGGAAGAATTTATTTACCTTTTGGTTAGTGAGTGAAGATCTCTGGTCGAACTTTGGTGAAACTTCACTTCCATTTTAAATCTCTATGTAAAAGAATAGTTGCCTCTAGAGACTGGGAAAGCAAGCTACTTAGAAAACTCATCTGGCAGACAGTTTTGACTAACACATAAGGAATGAAAATGTTTACTTGTTGGCAATGATATCAGCACAAGAAACTACACGGGGACAGAATCTTTCAACTTCGGATTCTGCTTGATCCGAATGAGACATATCTCCAATCAAAAACTTGAAATCTGAGTAGATATGAACCAATTCCAACAGGTGTCCCAATATCCATCGCTAAATGATCTTTTGGAAGAGTTCTTGTTTATTTCAAAATAGATTATGTTCTCTCAAATGTATGAAAATATTTAAAGTTAATTAGATTCTGTGAATCTTTGTACTTTGACATATTTTCTATGAAATATGTTCCCACTAAGTGCTGTTTATTTATCCGGATAGAGAACAACACAATGTTTTATCTTAAGAAATGGGAATGATGTTTTTATTTCCCTCTAAAATTTTGAGTTTCAATTTCGCTTCATTTCTCATTTGCTTTCTGTTCCAACCTAAGAGGCCACTATGCATTTGTTTTCATTCTCGAGAGTTCTTCACATGGGGTTTCGTTTTATGAAGATATTTGTTTTAGTGTTATAGGTTAATTTTATTTATTCTAACCTCTAATGTTGATTTTTCAACTGGCAGGATTAGCGCTCCAAATTAAGAAACGGTCAGTTATGCTTTGGTTTATGTTTGTTCATCTTCATCGTGTTCATGGTCTGAAATTATCTGTGTTTTTATCTAGCAATGAATTTTATACATATGTACAACACTTGTTCAAGATGGTTCAGTATATAAATTTTGGATCTTTTTATGAATGAATGCTTTCTTTTTCAATAGATTTTTTCATGTGCCTAGGTCTCTTGGAAAAATGATACATTGGGAAAGGATTCCATTTTTACCATGCCGAAGTGCTTGATTTCTGCTAATTTTTCAAGAAACAATGACAAACATCATCAAATCACTGAAATTGTTATGGAAAGACACATGGAAGTTGAAAGACAAGAATTCTCATGGAGAAGTAAACGCAAAGTTCACAACTTGGAAGAGGAAATCGAAACCATCAGCAACTTGGAAGGGAGTCTCATTAAAAGAAATTTTCTTCAGGCTCTGAAACACAAAACAAAAGCCACAATATCATTTGATTCGAACTTTCATATCTTCAAACAAGTCACTCAAGAAGTAAACACTACCTCAGTCACAACTAATACTGAAGAGACAAATGCAGCAATCCACCTGATATCCATGCACTAAAAAATTGAAACGAACAGATGACTTCCAATAATTTGTCAAAATACTAGTCATTGTCATATAAAAGGAGAGTAACATTTTTTCTCTTTGACTGTCCAAACACCGTCGATTTGGCCACATTGTATTCAACATCAGATTGACAAACAAATAGTGGGTCTCGAATGACGATATTCCCTCTGTCGTCTTTCACAGCCTGCAATGCATGAAAATTAACGAATCAAAAGATCAACACTAGAACTATATATTTCAATAGTTTGCTAAACGAAAATTAAAATGTCAAACTTACATTACCAACAATGGTCAGAGCTGAATCCACCTTAAAAGCACACTCAATGTGTTTTATTCCAAGTATCTACGAAATCATTTTACTTGGTTAATTCATACCAAAAGAAACATAATATCCAAGAAAAAATAAAAGATAGAACCTTCATTCCTTGGCGATTATCAATCTCTCTACCAAATTCCAGCTCTCTAAGGAATGCAGTTCCTGGACCTGCAACTTCTCTTTTATGAGTGACCAAGTCAAATCCCTTTGCCTTTTGAATTCCCTCAACATACACTCTGCCAGTGCCATCAGCCTGTTGTGAGGATGTTTACAAAGAGAATTTTAACTTTATAAAAATGAGATTATCTCACTATTGTAAAGAGTTTTTTTTAATAAAAAAATACCATTGGAAACAAGCTTACCAGATACCAAGGAACCTCATCATGGATTGATTTAAATCCCATTGTTGAGTTAAACCGATCACCATTTCTAGCTATATCTGTGTATACGATTTCAGTCTGAATGTCTCATATTGTTATTATTTTGGTCAAGACACAAAACATTTAAGCACCTAGAATCGAAATCAGTTGAAAAAAAAATTTTAGACATTTACATCTCCCTTGTAGATAACGCACAAAATGGAGTCAGACTGTGACTTTAAAAGGCGTGGTAACGGTAGGTGTCTTGCTCTCTACATCTGAGTCAAGATTTGGAAGACAAACAACTATAGGCGCCTCACAGCAACCACCTTTCCAGTAACCTTAACAACGACAGGCTCGTTGTACTTTTCAAGCAGATTAACTAGTATAAAAAGGGACAATGATCAGATGGTGGAACAAATGGATTATTACACAAGAATAAGACTTCAAAATGAATCAAAGAAATTTACCCAGGATTTTCAAGTTATTCAACTTAGGCACTGAAATAGCTTTTTCCATATAAGAGGAATAGCTATATTTACGACATCCACTTATGAAGTAACATCCTAAGCTACGCATCATAAACTTTATGTAATCTGTTCATGAATATAACAAAAAGTAATAAGCAACTCAGCACAAGTGTTAGTTTTGACAATTAAAAGTGTAGTGTGGACAAGAGGAATCTACATAGAATCTTATTCCAACATTTTTTATTAAACTCTACACATCAGTCATCACCAACCCCACGAAAATCATAAAGTGGAATAAGAAAATGTACATGGTAAAGACTAACACCTTGTAGCGCATCCAATTCGGAAGAAAGAAAGTCTATAAACGATGAAGAACAAATTTTCATCCCTAGTTCCTATTCAATAAGTCTTGACTCGCTTAGTTTCATCTCAAGCTCCATCTCCTTGGCCAAAGATTTTTGAAGCACCTCAAAACGTTCCTTTGATGATCAGCAGTCTGCATTTTGATCTTAGTGAACTCACCATCGTTTTTGAGATTCTGCAGACCCTTGAAAAAACTATTTGCATCAAAACCAATATAACCATGATTGCTAATATGAATATGAGAATCAAAACAACAATGCTAAGTTAGATTTGATCACTTTCAGCTTCCAAGATTCATCAAAACTCAGAAGATAACGTGTGGAAGTTAGAAGACTTATTCTTCATTTCCACCACTAGGTCTATTAACTTTTCTTCACAGGTTAGAGTTTCGATTTATGAATATTCTTTTTTTAGTGTTATAGGTTAATTTTGTTTATTCTATCTCCTAATGTTGAGTTTCAACTGGCAGGAGGAGCGCTCCAAAGAGGTCAGTTGTGCTTTGGTTTTATGTTTGTTCATCTTCAATGCGACATGGTCTGAAATTATCTGTGTTTTTATCTTGCAATGAATTTCATACATATGTACAAACCTTGTTCAAGATGGTTCAATATATAATTTTGGATCTTTTTATGAATGAATGCTTTCTTTTTTGATGTGACTAGATCTCTTGGAAAATGTTACATTGAGAAATGATTGCTTGTTTCTACCATGCCGAAGTGGTTGATTTCTGCTGTTTTTTTTTTGCAGTTTCATGGGTTTTCAGAAAACTATGGAAAACATCATCAAATCACTGAAATTGTTATGCATTGGCATTGATAAAGAAATCGCTGAATTACCTCCTGCAACAAAAGCAAACATCTTGGTATCTAGTAAGAATTACACTTATACATTCATTTTTTCTTCCACAACTTCTTCTCTCCTTAATTTGTTATCTCTTTCACACAATAGGAAGACAACACGGGCCACATGAATGTAGTGGGAGCTGAATCTGTTATTGGATGTAGGGATATCCTCAATAAATATCCACTTAATATCCATCAAGTGAAATCTTCAAGAAGCTTGTTAAGCCCGAAGGCTTTAAGGTTCATTATTTTCTTTTTTTTTCTCTATTTGTCCCCTAGTACATCTTTTCTTGGATTGAAACAATATGATGTTTTTTTCTTGACTCTTAGGTGCTTAAATATTGTTGCCATGAAAGTGCTCTTAATGGTGAGGTAAGGGAAGTCCATGTTCCTTTCGTTTTTTTCTTTGAGATGTTGATTATGTAAGAGAGGCGTTTTAATGGCTTTGCAAGTCAAGTTACATGTGATTTTGTTCCTCTTTGTGCTGTAGTCTGTTAGAGACAAAGCTGGGAATATCATGATTGAAAGACCCAAAGATTTGTCCTTTCTGGTCTTCGGTGGAGAGGGCTCCTTTAATAAAATGGTTAGCGACAGAGAGTCAAATGCAGAGTAAGGAAAAACTCGCATTTGTGTTATATATTAGTTGTCAGTTGATGAATTATATTTATTTTTTTGTTGAAATAGTATCAGTCTTATCTTGCAGGACTATATTTTCTTCTCCAAGGTCTGTGGAACTATTGTTCTGGCTATGGCCGTTATGTATGGTGTGCATTTTGTAAGAATTTTTTTGCTACCATTCGAATGGAAGAAGAATAAGGACTTGTGTAAGAGATCAGAGAAGACTATTTCAGACGGTGAAGCAGCCCAATCAATGAAGAAGAAGAAGAAGATGAATGTCCAACTTCATTTTGTGCTCTTAAACCTCTAACTCGTCTTGAAGTTCTTTTTGCTTGTGTTTTGTATTTAGACTCTGCTTCCTCAGCCCTTGCTTCAGTCTTGGCCCCTATGCTTCTTTCAAACTCTCTTTTAATCCTTTTGTCATGCGATGAAGAACACAGTTTCATCCCTAGTTCATATTCAATATTTCTTGATTTGCTTAGTTTCATCTCAAGCTCATCTCCTTGGCCAAAGATTTGTGAAGCATCCTCAAAACGTTCATTTGCTGATCAGCAGACTGCATTTTGATCTTAGTGAACTCACCATCGTTTTGAGATTCTGCAGCCCTAAAAAACAATTTGCATCAAAATCTGTAAAACTTTCTTTGCTAATATGAATATGAGAATCATAACAACAATGCTAAGTTAGATTTGGTCACTTACAGCTTCCAAGATTCATCAAAACCAGAAGATAATGTGTGGAAGTTAGAAGACTGATTCTTCATTTCCACCACTTGGTCTATTAACTGGTGCATAGATTGTTCAGGATCATGTGACTTTCCTTCCAAACCCGAGATAGCTTCTCCACTCCAGCGTGTTAGAACAGAGATCCTAATCACGACACTAAGCATTTTGAATTTCGTTCTGAAGAAAGCCAAGTAGTGATTCAACTTCTTTCACCTCTGAGCTGAGAATCGAAGACAAGAGATCAAACTCCAAGGCTTTCTCCGACAAATCATTATTATCATTACTGGAAGGGTCTTCTTCTTCATCTTCTTCTTTCTCAGAAAGAAAGGACTCATCTCACATTTATTTTCCTTGGAGCTGAGTTGCATAGTAATAAGGCAATTATCCTATCCGTTGGACCCGGGTCTGTTGCTTGGAATGCAATTATCCTAACCGTTGGACTACACACGCTTGTGTCCTTGTCATTTAAATTATCTTATTTAATTTGGATACAAGTCCGTAATGGTCAAAGCAAAAGCATTCGTTGTATCTTGTAAAGATAACACTATTGAGAAACAGGAGTTAAAATCAAGCAGAGAAGCAAATTAAACAACAGGGAGAATATTAGAGTAACAAAGAAACAATCTAGATCATGATTTTCACATCCCTTTCTCACTATTTCCAATGCTAATATAGAGCATAGAGCCTGTATGAAAGTCATCAGTAGAATAAAAACAGCAGCAGCAACGGAAGAAGCTGATCAAGGATTGTAGAAATAATCACGTCTCAGAGTTGCTTCCCATTTGTTCCAAGGCCTGTTGCAATACCCCTGTAGATTCTCATAGACCGTCTGATAATAAAACCCTCTGCCTCTGTAATTTGTCTCCTTCAATATGGTAGTGAACAGCCTCGAAATGTCTTCTGCATTTCCACGCCTGATCACGATGATCCCATTGTCGATGAACAGTTCAGCATCCATGGGGGATCTGAGGAAGCAGCTGAGGAACCTCATATAGTGGAAGAAGCAAGCATCTACACGATGACATTGCTCAAACAAGATTATGTTTCTGTACAGGGGTTCTGTGATGTCACTGATCTTGATTTTGGGAATAGTGAGTGTCGAGTGAGCAGGTGTTGTTGTCTGCATGCTTGAGCTTCACGCCAGCGTTATGAATCTTTTTTGCACTCAGTGTAGAGTCCATCCTCCCCCTGCTTCTCCTCGGAAAACTCAAAACCAACGGCAGGTGAATAGATCTCAGAAGGTCAACAAAATGGCAGATCTCCGAATCAGAAACGCTTCTTGAAAATGAAGGGATGCACAGCCAGAACTTCTTGAAGTGGTTGTGAATGATTCGACAAAGAGGAGGCAGTCCTCGTCTGTGATCAACATGTAGCAATCCAAACATCCCCTCTACAGCAAAATATGGAAGCTGGTTTTCAAGTAACATAATGTCATGATTCACATCGCCAATCATGTTTTGCTTCCCATATATCCTGTCTTCCATACCTCTGTTCACATCAAACTGAGACCTCAAAAGAAGTTCCACTAGGAAGCTTGCGTCAACGATCAACATTTTCACAAATTCATTACTACAAAGTCTTATATGTTCAGCGTAACAGTTACGAGCGTTTCCTTCCCATGTCCTTGCAACTCTAACCAGGTCCTGTAAACTTAAGGCTGTACTAAGAATAAAACTCTGCAGATACCTCAATTTTTTGGTCTTCCATGGCTTCAAGTTCTTCTCTGCCGTGATGTAAGGGCCCTATGGATACAACCCGAGGCGAATAAGCATCAGGGTTCAGTCTTCGTAGCCTACCAGGTACCTTATAGATACAACAGTTCGTTGAAAGAGAAGACAGAGCTTCCAACTTCTCATTGATGGAATTTACAAGGGGATCACCTGGAAGCTCCATAATAGCCTGATTTTGATTCATGTCTCATATGGCTTCAACTGAACCAGAGCCTTGAATTGTGCAGAGATGAGAGACAGCTTGTCTCTTGCACTACTGGAGAAAGATAAAGAACAACAGGCAGGAATAAAAAAATGTCAACGCCAAATCGTGACTGCCTCTCACAAATACTCTTTTAACATATGGTACCTAACGTTGACCAAAATAGGAATATTTATAGAGGTGCATGTATATATCAACCATTCACGCCGCAAGAATAACAGTTTAGAAGTGGTGACATGAACAAGTGGAGCAAAGTAAGACAATGGGATTACTAACGGATTATGAAACTGCAATTATGATCTTTCTACCGTGACCTCTTGTAGTGTGATACAAAACTCATTGAAAACTGTATCCATGTGATTTTTGATACTAAATGATACTGACTACTGATCAGATCCGCAGAAAACAACGAAACACAAAAGGTAACAGAGAGCAAAAAATGCCATTCTCCTATCTGACAATGGCAACAAAGACAAGACAGAAGCCTTACAAATCTTTACAAAAAAAAAAAACTCACTTGAGCTTAGATTTGAAGAGCTCATGAGAGGTTTAGCAATGGGACTAGCAGGGGCGGCTCTCGTAGCTTTCTTCAAGTTATAAATTATCATAGAGAAAGCGCAAATCATCGCAATCACCATGGTCGGGTACACATAAACGGTCCTAGATGGGTCAGTGTTACTCATTGGCTTCTTTAAGATCCCTTCTTTGACAAGACCCCAAACTAGCAGCAACGACCCAAACATCCCCATCCTACCGGGCTTTAGCAAACCCACAAAGGCCTCAGCTACGGAAAAGTAGCTCCCTGCAAGAACCTGCCCATAACAACTCACTTAGTCACTAACCGGTCAATACACAGGAACTGCAGATGCATCTTTGACATTGGTGAGGTTGTAAAGATCTAACACATTCTCCCACTTTGGAAACGTCATGTTGGTGGAAAGACCATTGACGATAGCACCGGAGTATAGGAGAGCCTTGATCATCGGAACAGGAAAGATCTCACAAGAAATCAACTGAGGCGATGTCGCATGGATGGGCGACATACACATCCCAGATCTACATGGCACCCTGTTTTCAGATTAGATTCAAGTCAGATTTAACCAGAGAGAGACAGAGAGAGAGAACCAAGTAATGATCCAAGAGTCTAAAACCTACTGATCAAGTTCAAAACCCATAACAATAACGACTAAAGGTTTCATTAAACTACATGCTTTTGTTATATTGTAAACACAAAACAGCACGCATTTGTTTAGGTTTTAGAGAGAAACGCCGTAGTATTAAGGCGAAGAGTGGACCCGTTGAAGCCAGACGATAACGACCAAGCATAACAAACAAAAGCCCCCAATAAACGACAGGCTTTGTTATGTTATTAACATAACACAGCATGAGTTTTCTCTATCTGTGAGTTTCATTGTTTTCCACCAAGTTCAGTGTAGAGGCTAAATGTTAAACACATCACTTATGTTAATACTTTAGCATAGTTACCCACTTGGAACAAGTAAAATCCTCTTATTCAAATGCATGATGGTGTTGTTGTGGTTCTGCAGATAAAAAATCTGGTAGCTGAGCTTAGCAGTACCTGAAAACTCATCACCTGATCCAATGGAATCCACCAGCTGAAAATGTTGTAGAGATCGAACCTATTTCTTTATTTTTATATTTAAGCTTCCTCTCTTGCTAGTTGCGCTTGTGGGGCCTTTTTTTTCTGTCGTTCTTGTAATATTCTGTTACTAAATATCAAGGAAATAGGTACACGGATCCCCTTTTTTCGGTAGTAGTTTCAACGTTCCTAGTCAATAATATTATCTGTTTGGATAAGATAATCTCTTGAGAGCAATGCTCTGTTTTGTACTGGCTCCCTGTTTTTTTTTCTTTATTTTTGCCATGGAGTTCAGTTAAATTAGGTTCTTACATTTGTATTTTCCTATTTCATTTTTCAATGATATTAACATATTTTAGCAAAAATAAATAAATAAAACTTTCCTAGTCAATCTGTGTTCAATGTATACAAAGCCTCTTTATAGTTTCTTCCTCCAAATAGCTCTCCCTTTAAGATCTGTTATACTGATCCTCTTTCCCTTATACTAACTAATGAATTCTTCTTTTTTCCTCACCACTGTTGCTGCTGCAATAGGACTCTTAACTTTTCTGAGAAAACTTCGTTTCCATCATGATAATAACTGCGAAAAGGATTCTTCTTCATCACCTTCGTCTTCTTTATCTCCATCAATAGTTCCTCCACCTTCGTCTTCTTCTCGCATCTGGACGCATGATGTCTTTCCAAGCTTCCGCGGGGTAGATGTACGCAGAGACTTCTTCAGTCATATTCAAATGGAGTTGGAAAGAAAAGGAATCACTCCATTCATTGATAATAAAATCAAAAGAGGAGAATCTATCTGTCCAGAGCTGATCAGGGCGATTAGAGGATCTAAGATTGCAATTATCTTGCTCTCTAGGAACTATGCCTCCTCAAAATGGTGTCTTGATGAACTCGCAGAGATTATGAAGTGCAGAGAAGAGTTGGGTCAGACTGTAATGGCTATTTTCTACAAAGTGGATCCATCTCATGTGAAAAATCTAACCGGAGATTTTGGGAAAGTCTTTAGAAAAACTTGTGCTGGTGAAACTAAGGAAAACATTGGGAGATGGAGACAAGCTTTAGCAAAAGTGGCAATAGTAGCTGGTTATCATTCAAACAACTGGTTAGTTCTTTTTCTATTCCCACTTGCTCCATGCAATTTTTCAAACATACACGTCCCACAAATTAATATTTCTTTATGAATGTGCATGAATTTTAGGGATAGTGACGCGGCCATGATCAAGAAAATCGCCACTGATATTTCGAACATTCTGAATAATTTCACACCATTAAGTGATTTCGATGGGTTAGTTGGGATGGGAGCTCATTTGGAAAAGTTGGAACCATTGTTATGCCTAGGCTCAGATGAGGTGAGGATGATTGGGATTTGGGGTCCGCCTGGGATTGGGAAAACCACAATCGCTAGAGTCGCATACAACCAACTCTTCTACAGTTTTCAGCTGAGTGTCTTTATGGATGATATCAAAGTAAACTATTCAAGACTGTGCTCCGATGACTACAGTGCAAAGTTGCAACTACAACAACAATTTATGTCTCAAATAATCGACCATAAGGATATGGTGGTTTCTCATTTGGGAGTTGCGCCAAATAGGTTGAAGGACAAGAAAGTTCTTGTCGTTCTTGATGGAGTGGACCGGTCAGTACAACTAGATGCGATGGAGAAAGAGACTTCGTGGTTTGGTCCCGGGAGTCGGATTATAATCACAACACAAGATCAGAAACTTTTTATTGCACATGAGGTCAGCCATATTTACAAGGTGGATTTTCCAACAAATGATGAGGCTCTCCAAATATTTTGTACATATTCTTTTGGTCAAAAATCCCCTAAAGATGGTTTTGAAGAGCTTGCTCGGGAAGTTACAAGACTTGCTGGTGAACTCCCTTTGGGGCTAAGGGTTATGGGTTCCTACTTTCGGGGAATGTCCAAGCAAGAGTGGACTAATTCGCTACCAAGATTAAGGACTAGCCTTGACGCTGATATTCGAAGCATTTTGAAGTTCAGCTATGATGCTTTAGATGATGATGATAAATTATTATTTCTTCATATAGCATGTTTCTTCAGCTCTGAATATATTCACAAAGTGGAAGAGCATCTTGCCAAGAATTTCTTGGAAGTGAGGCAAAGACTTAACGTCTTAGCTGAGAAATCTCTCATATCTATCGACCGGGGATATATAGATATGCATAGTTTGCTAGAAAAACTAGGTAGAGAAATTGTTTGTAAACAATCTATTGATGAGCCTGGGCAGCGCCAGTTTCTTTATGACGAAAGAGAGATTTGTGAAGTACTGACTGGTGATTCGACAGTAAGTGGCTTTCATTGCATTGCTACCTTGAAATTTTAGTTTATTTGATAACTAATAAACTCTAGTTTCTTGTTTGTTCCTTTATTTCAGGGTAGTAAAAGTGTCATAGGCATAAATTTTGACTACAGCAGAGAGGGGAAAGAATTAGATATAAGTGAGAAAGCTTTTGAAGGAATGTCAAATCTCCAATTCTTAAAAGTATATGGTGTTCCGGATACATTGCAATTAACTCGAGGGCTGAACTATCTGTCTCATAAACTTCGATTATTACAGTGGAGACATTTTCCCATGACATGTTTTCCTTGCAATGTAAACTTGGAGTTCCTTGTCGAACTAGTCATGGTTGAGAGCAAGCTTGAGAAGTTGTGGGAAGGAATTAAAGTAAGTTGTTTTTAGTTATCTCACTTTGTTTCAAATCTATTATTTGTGCATTTTTGAGTTAGAAAAAACTGATCTTAGCACACCCGTTTAGGTTCTTTTGATGTGTGGTTCTCATATGTTTCATTACTAAAGTGTATAAAAAACCATGTCTTTTGTTATTTATCTGTACAGCCACTTCAAAGTCTCACGTGGATGGATTTGAGTAATTCTCTAAACTTGAAGGAGCTTCCTGATCTCTCATCTGCCACTAAACTTGAGAAATTGAATCTTAGCAATTGCTCGAGTCTAATTAAACTCCCTTCCTTGCCTGGAAATAGTCTGGAGGAATTAGATATGGGTGGATGCACAAGTCTTGTGGAGTTTCCGTCCTTTGTTGGAAATGCCGTTAATCTCCGAGAATTGGATCTTCGTAATTTCCAAAATCTGTTGGAGCTCCCTTCCTATGTTGGGAATGCCACCAACTTGGAGTACTTGAATCTTAGTAATTGCTTAAATCTGGTGGAACTTCCTTTCTCTCTTGGAAACATTCAGAAGTTGCAGTCACTGATATTAAAAGGATGCAGTAAGCTAGAGAATTTTCCCAACAACATCAACTTGGAACTTTTGAATGATCTTGATCTCGCTGGATGTTCAAGTCTTGATCTCGGTGGATGCTCCATTATCGGAAACGCCGTCAATCTCCAAACATTGGACTTAAGTAGTCTACCACAATTGTTGGAGGTACCTTCCTTCATTGGGAATGCCACTAATTTAGAGGACTTGAAACTTAGTAACTGCTCCAATCTGGTGGAAATTCCTCTTTTCATTGGAAACCTTCAAAAGTTGCAGAGGCTGAGATTAACAGGATGCAGTAAGCTAGAGGTTCTTCCCACCAACATCAACTTGGAATCTTTGGATGAACTTAATCTCGGTGAGTGCTCAATGCTGAAAAGTTTTCCTCAGGTCTCCACAAACATTGTAGTTCTCAACCTCATAGGAACTGCAATACAACAAGTACCTCCCTCGATCGTGTCCTGGCCTCGTCTTGAAGAGTTGAAGATGTCATACTTTGAAAACCTCAAGGACTTCCCTCATGCTCTTGAAAAAATCACATGTCTGCGGTTGGCCGACACAGAGATACATGAGGTTCCTCCGTGTGTCAAGAAAATGTCTCGTCTGAATAGATTCTTCCTCAGTGGATGCCGAAGGTTGGTATCACTCCCACCGGTTTCGGGTTCCATCAGTTACTTGGATGCAAGTGACTGCGAGTCCATGGAGATGATAGAGTGCTCCTTTCACAATCCAAACGTTCGGCTCTACTTTGCCAACTGCTTCAAACTGAATCAAGAGGCGAGAGACCTCATCATCCAGACTAATAGTGGATATGCAGTCTTACCAGGTGGACAAGTGCCAGCATACTTCACTCACCGAGCTACTGGTGGAGGTCCATTGACAATCAAGTTGAATGAAAAGCCTCTTCCACAATCCATCAGATTTAGCGCTTGCATCTTGCTGCTTAATAAATATGACGATGACCCTTGCTTTAAGGAGAAATCGATGGGAGCGGTTGTTATGTATAAAAACAGCGTTCGTTCGCTATATCCGGCTTTATCAGAGCATCTGTACACATTCCAAGTCGAAGAGGAGGTTACATCCAGCGAGCTTCTCTTTGAGTTCAAGCTGAAAAGCGATGACGTTTGGAAGATAGGAGAATGCGGGCTAGTCCAACACTAGGAGGTCACACAGGTGAGAGTTTGTCTTTAGTATCAAATTTACCTGAAGAGAGGGATCAGCAGGATGATCAAGAGGAAGTAAACACGTGAAGAAATTGACGATAAGTTCTTAATCAATCCCTTTGATTGCGCCGGACTCGCCATTATCAAGCTCAGAGAGAGAAATCAGTTTCTTCTGTACTCTGTAGAGAGAGAGAGACAGAGTGGACCTGTTTAAACCAGACTATAACGACCAAAGGTTTAATAAACTACACGCTTTGTTATATCGTAAACACAAAACAACATGCCTTTTTAATTTTGAGAGAGAAACGCTGTCGTTTTAAGGAAAAGAGTGTTGAAACCAGATGATACCGGCGAAGCATAACAAACAAAAAACTTAATAAACGACATGCTTTTTTTGGTAAGAATGTAAAGTAAACGACATGCTTTGTTAACACAAAAACAGCATGAGTTTTCTCTATCTGTGAGAGGAACTATATGTCATTTAACGAATGCAGCCGGTTCATACTAAAAAGTCCGGTTTATTTACTCTTCTGTACGATGATAAAAGCTACGGTGGTTACTCTATCTTCTCCCTGCGTCGCCTTTCATTATATTTGAGAGTTGCTTGTGTATTTTTCTTGGATATCATTATTTATAAGCTTCTTCTCTTGCTGGTGGCGCTTGTGGGACCTTTCTGTTACTGTCGTTATTTTAATATTCTGTGAGGAAAATTAAAGTAGAGATATACAAAGATAAGCACCACCAAGCCAGTCCACTTTTTTATTGCTAGTAGTTTCACATTCCTAGTCAACGTTCTGTGTTCAATGTATAACAAGGCCTCATAGGCTCCCTCTATATCTCTGAAATACTGATCCTCTTCTCATCATACTAATTAATGGATTCTTCTTTTTTCCTTATCATTGTTGCTGCTGTAATAGGTCTCTTAACTCTTCTGAGAAAACTAATTAGATTCCATCAAGAAGATAACAGAGAAAAGGATCATCCTTCTTCTTCATCGCCTGCATCTTCTTT
Source organism: Brassica juncea (assembly GCA_018703725.1). Classification (NCBI taxonomy): domain Eukaryota; kingdom Viridiplantae; phylum Streptophyta; class Magnoliopsida; order Brassicales; family Brassicaceae; genus Brassica; species Brassica juncea. The sequence continues at coordinate 68,725,783 of CM031942.1, forward strand.
GTCTCCTTCAACGGTTCTTCCACCTTCTTCTTCTCACATCTGGACGCATGATGTCTTTCCAAGCTTCCGCGGGGAAGATGTCCGGAAACACTTTCTAAGTCACATTCAGATGGAGTTCGAAAGAAAAGGAATCACTCCTTTCAGCGATAATGAAATCAAAAGAGGAGAATCTATTGGTCCGGAGCTCATCAAGGCCATTAGAGGATCTAAGATTGCAATTATCTTGGTCTCTAGGAACTATGCCACCTCGAAATGGTGTCTTGGTGAACTGGTGGAGATTATGAAGTGCAGAGAAGAGTTGGGTCAGACTGTAATGGCTATTTTCTACAAAGTGGATCCTTCTGATGTGAAAAATCTAACCGGAGATTTTGGGAAAGTCTTTAGAAAAACTTGTGCTGGTGAAACGAAGGAATGCATTGGGAGGTGGAGACAAGCTTTGGTAAAAGTTGCTACCATTGCTGGTTATCATTCAGGCAACTGGTTAGTTCTTTTGCTTCCCACTTGCTCTATATATTTCTTTATGCATGTGAATATGATATATTTAATGGATGCATTGAACTCTCCAATTGTTAGGGATAATGAAGCGGCCATGATCAAGAAAATTGCCACTGATATTTCGAACATGCTGAATAATTTCACACTATCAAATGACTTTGACGGGTTAGTTGGGATGGGAGCTCATTTGAAAAAGATGGAACCATTGTTATGCCTAGGCTCAGCTGAGGTGAGGATGATTGGGATTTGGGGTCCTCCTGGGATTGGGAAGACCACAATCGCTAGAGTTGCATACAACCAACTCTCCAACAGTTTTCAACTAAGTGTCTTTATGGATGATATCAAAGTTAAGTATTCAAGACTTTGTTCCGATAACTACAGCGCAAAGTTGCAACTACAACAACAGTTTATGTCTCAAATAATCGACCATAAGGATATGGTTGTTTCTCATTTGGGAGTTGCGCCAAATAGGTTGAAGGACAAGAAAGTACTTGTTGTTCTTGATGGTGTGGACTGCTCAGTACAACTAGATGCGATGGCGAAAGAGACTTGGTGGTTTGGTCCTGGGAGTCGGATTATAATCACAACACAAGATCAGAAACTTCTTAGAGCACATGGAATTAACCATATTTACAAAGTGGATTTTCCTACAAATGATGAGGCTCTCCAAATATTTTGTATGCATTCTTTTGGTCAAAAGTCCCCTAAAGATGGTTTTGAGGAGCTTGCTCGGGAAGTTACACAACTTTCTGGTGAACTCCCTTTGGGTCTAAGAGTTATGGGTTCCTACTTCCGGGGAATGTCTAAGCAAGAGTGGATAAATTCGCTACCAAGATTAAGGATTAGCCTTGACGCTGATATTCGAAGCATTTTGAAGTTCAGCTATGATGCTTTAAATGATGAAGATAAAGATTTATTTCTTCATATAGCCTGCTTTTTCATCTATGAAAGCATTCACAAAGTGGAAGAGCATCTTGCAAAGAAGTTCATTGAAGTGAGGCAAAGACTTAACGTCTTAGCTGAGAAATCTCTCATATCTATCGACTGGGGAGTTATAAGGATGCATAGTTTGCTAGAAAAATTAGGTAGAGAAATTGTTTGTAAACAATCTATTCACGAGCCTGGACAGCGTCAGTTTCTGTATGAAAAAATAGAGATTTGTGAATTGCTGACTGGTGATGCAACAGTAAGAGTCTTTTATTGCTTTTACTCGCTGCAAAATTTTGTTTATTTATTAAAAACAAACTCTACTTTCTTGTGTGGTTCTTTCTTTCAGGGTAGTAAAAGTGTCATAGGGATAAAGCTGGACTACTACAAAATAGAGGAAGAATTAGATGTAAGTGAGAAAGCCTTTGAAGGAATGTCAAATCTCCAATTCTTAAAAGTCTCTGGTGATAAACTGCAATTAACTGGAGGTCTGAACTATCTACCTCATAAACTTCGATTACTAGAGTGGAGTCATTTTCCAATGTCATGTTTTCCTTGCAATGTAAACTTGGAGTTCCTTGTCGAACTAGTCATGATTGGCAGCAAGATGGAGAAGTTGTGGGAAGGAATTAAAGTAAGCTGTTTTTATTTATTTCATTTTGTTTCAAATCTAGTATTTATACATTTTTGAGTTAGAAAAAACTGATCTTGTCACACCCGTTTATGAAGTTTTGTTTTGTTTAAGTGTTCTGTTACAGAAGTGTATAAAACAACCAAGTTTTTGTAATTTATCTGTACAGACGCTTCGAAGTCTCAAGTGGGTGGATTTGTGTGATTCCGTAAACTTGAAGGAGCTTCCTGATCTCTCAACTGCCACGAACCTTGAGAAATTGTATTTACGTAAGTGCTGGAGTCTAATCAAACTCCCCTCCTTGCCTGGAAATAGTATGGAGGAACTTGATATAGGTGGATGCTCAAGTCTTGTGGAGTTTCCTTCCTTTAATGGGAATGCAGTTAATCTCCTCAAATTGAATCTTGATAGTTTCCCAAATTTGGTGGAGCTCCCTTCATATGTTGGCAATGCCACCAACCTGGAGAATTTAAATCTTAGTAACTGCTCACATCTGGTGGAACTTCTTCTCTCGTTTGGAAACCTGCAGAAGTTGCAGACACTGATATTAAAAGGATGCAGTAAGCTAGAGAATTTTTTCAACAACAACATCACCTTGGAATTTTTGAATGATCTTGATCTCGCTGGATGTTCAAGTCTTGACCTCGGTGGATTCTCCACTATCGGAAATGTCGTCAATCTTCAGACATTGAATTTAAGTAGTCTACCACAACTGTTGGAGGTACCTTCCTTCATTGGGAATGCCATTAATCTAGAGGACTTGATACTTAGTAATTGCTCAAATCTGGTGGAACTTCCTCTTTTCACTGGAAACCTTCAGAAGTTGAAAAGGCTGAGATTAGAAGGATGCAGTAAGCTAGAGGTTCTTCCCACCAACATCAACTTGGAATCTCTGTTTGAACTTAATCTCAATGATTGCTCCATGTTGAAACGTTTTCCTGAGATCTCCACAAACATTAGAAATCTCTACCTCATAGGAACTGCAATAGAACAAGTGCCTCCCTCGATCAGGTCATGGTCTCGTCTTGATGCCTTGAAGATGTCATACTTTGAAAACCTCAAGGAATTACCTCATGCTCTTGAAAGAATCACATGCATGTGCTTGACCGACACAGAGATACAAGAGGTTCCTCCGTGGGTCAAGAAAATCTCTCGTCTGAGTGTATTCGTGCTCAAGGGATGCCGAAAGTTGGTAACACTCCCAGCCATTTCGGAGTCCATCCGTTACATGGATGCAAGTGACTGCGAGTCCCTGGAGATGCTAGAGTGCTCCTTTCACAATCCACATGTTGAGCTCTACTTTACCAACTGCTTTAAACTGAATCAAGAGGCGAGAGACCTCATCATCCAGAATAGTTGTAGATATGTAGTCTTGCCAGGTGGACAAGTGCCTCCACACTTCACTCACCGAGCTACTGGTGGAGGTCCATTGACAATCAAGTTGAACGAAAAGCCTCTTCCAAAGTACATGATATTTAAAGCTTGCATCTTGCTGGTTAATAAAGTTGACCATGATTCTTGCTCTGAAGTGAACTCAATGGAAGTGGATGTCATATATCATAATAGCAATAAAAAGCTGTATCCGGCTTTAGCAGAGCATCTGTACTTATTCCGAGTCGAAGCGGAGGTTACTTCCAGCGAGCTTCTCTTTGAGTTCAAGCTGGAAAGCGATGATGTTTGGAAGATAGGAGAATGCGGGCTAGTCCAACACTTAGACTTCCCTTGATATTGATGAACTCAATGACATCTTGAGGCGGTGGTCGCCATGGCGGATGTGAAACATATAAATTTAATTGCTCTCTGTTTTTTTTTCTGTTCTCTAGTGTATGTATTCCTTTGTTTTTCTTTGGGGTTTGGTGTTTTTCCCGAAAGAAGCCAAGATGACGTCAAACCTGTTGTCTATGGTTCGCTTTTTTCTTCCTCTTCTAATTGTGCATTTACTTCAGAATCCATCCCTTTGCAGTATATGCTTTTGTCTATAATTCCCTGAGGATTGTTTACACAATAAACTTAATTGGACAAGTACGTTGGTGTTTTAGGTCGAGGTTGGAAAGCTTGGGAGCTGAGTCTAAAAAGAACATGTTAATGACTGGGCGTCAGATGCTTTAAGCTAAGACATGATTTTTCCAAACCCTGAACGCATCCCAAAGGTACAAAGCTAGCTTCTTTTTTTTAAACTCCTGAAGTTTTTGTTTTGAAAAGTTGATGGGTGCTTTGAAATGAAATGTCATCCTTTCCTCAACGAAATAAATGTATGTGAAACTCAAATGTAGGTGAGGAGATCATTGCGCGATATAAAAGCATGTGTTGATGGAGAATGAACCAGATCCAGCATCAGCCGAGATGAAACCAATGGGCATATGCAGAGCTTTTGGTACACTAATATTAGTAACACTTATTTGTTTGTTTGTACTGATCTGTTGCTTGTTACTGTCATGTTGCAGTTTGTTAGAGCGTGTGCACATTTTTGTTAACTCATATCTTTCTTTTTGTCGTTGAAAACTTAAATCGAATGTCTAACGATCAGAGAGCAAATAAAAAAAAAATGTTTGTTTCCCCTGTCATTGCTCAAAAATAGAGAAGTGCTCCTCTTCTCTTCAGTCATTAGCTTATATCTTGAGTCAGAAGGATGTACAATTGCCAGAGAATCGACAGAACAGAGCAAACATACATACCTTCTTTGGTGGTAGATAAGCTTTGAGATCAATTCCACCAAGCATGAGAAAGATTGCTTGGTTCATCTCTACCTTTAAGCGTCCCTAATGATCTCAACTTATCCTCCATGCTAAATGTTTCTACATAATCTGAAATTTAAAGTTTAATATGAATGAAAGAAAAGGCCAGAGCAATTCTTGTCTGGAGCTAATACATATCCTAAAAGTTCTAAAACAAACGATCTCCATCAGTACATGATGATTGTGTGAGTGAGAGGTCTGACAATCTAAAACTCACCCGCTTGACTTTGGTCAACCATGTCTGTATCCTTATCAGATGAGCGTGGTTGTACACTCTTTTCTCGTGCAGATCAGCAACTCTTGCCCTCTGCACGTGCTCGGTCCAACGTTGTAACTATACAAATATAGAATTATGGTCAGCCAATTGTTATTGATAGGAAGGGAAATGGAAACTGCAATCCAAAAGAAATGTGTTTGATCTACTTAGACATGGTGTGGTTAAAGTTATGCAGCTGGCACTCATCAGAATCTTGAGATAAAATAGCCAGTGTGATGTTTGCAATACAACGAAAATAAAAGAACAGAGACAGTCTAATCATTTCGTTGAAGGAAGTTTCTAATTTAGTAAAGACTAGAGAGTAGAGCCCATCGAAGATACCTTTGATTTAATCGTGGCTTTTTAGACGAGTCAAAATATATTTGAAGAAACAACGGAAGCACTACAGGTGTCCAGAGACAAACCAGGTGAAACAGATAAAGAAGAAACTGCTTTCGTTGAAGCTTTGAAACTTCCTGATAAGATTTCCACAATGGGGATCAATTTCACAAACCACCCCCATCAGCACCACCGCTGTATATATGCAGGAAGCCTTTGTTGAAGATGAAACAGCATTGACACCACTGCACATAAAATGAAACACACATTAATAAATGGGTCTCTGTTTGTTCCTCTGTTTTCTTTTTGTGATGTGGTGTTTTTTCCAGACAAGCCAAGACGAAGACAAACCTGTTGCTGCCCTTTATCAAACTTGAGAGATGGTTGTGTAATTTCTTGGATCTCCTGTTTACTAAACTTCCTCTCTTGCACTTGCTCTCGTAGGACCTCCTCTATTATTGTCCTTGTAATTTTTCTGTGAGGAAAATATCCTACTTCTTGTGGTTGTGTAATTTTCTTGTGGTATACAGTAGTTCTTGTAGGTCCTCCTCGTCTATTATTGCTACTAGTATAGTTTTCAACCTTCTGTGTTCAATGTATACACTGCATCATAATAATTTCTTCTTCCTCCACATAGATCCCGTTAAAGCTCTGTAATACTGATCCTCTTTCCATCATACTGATTAATGGATTCTTCTTTTTTACTTACCATTGTTGCTGCTGCAATAGGGCTCTTAACTCTCTTGAGATCACGGCTCTCAACTCTTTTGAGAAAACTTATATTCCCTCAAGACGATAACAGAGAAAATGATTCTTCTTCTTCTTCTTCTTCTTCTTCTTCTTCTTCTTCTTCTTTGTCTCCTTCAACAGTTCCTCCGCCTTCTTCTTCTCGCATCTGGACGCATGATGTCTTTCCCAGTTTCCGCGGGAAAGATGTCCGCAGAAACTTTCTTAGTCACATTCAGATGGAGTTCGAAAGAAAAGGAATCACTCCATTCATTGATAATGAAATCAAAAGAGGAGAATCTATCGGTTTCGAGCTCATCAGTGCGATTAGAGGATCTAAGATAGCAATTATCTTGCTATCTAGGAACTATGCCTCCTCAAAATGGTGTCTTGATGAACTGGTGGAGATTATGAAGTGCAGAGAAGAGTTGGGTCAAACTGTATTGGCTGTTTTCTACGAAGTGGATCCATCTGATGTGAAAAAGCTAACCGGATATTTTGGGAAAGTCTTTAGAAAAACTTGTGCTGGTAAAACAAAGGAACGCATTGAGAAATGGAGACAAGCTTTGGCAAAAGTGGCAACAGTAGCTGGTTATCATTCAAACAACTGGTTAGTTCTTTTTTATTCCCACTTCCTCTATACATTTGTTATAACAATAGATTCATATTTCTTTATGATTGTGCATGATTATTTAACGGATGCATTGACCTCTCCAATTGTTAGGGATAATGAAGCGGCCATGATCAAGAAAATTGCCACTGATATTTCGAACATGCTGAATAATTTCACACCCTCAAATGATTTCGATGGTTTAGTTGGGATGGGAGCTCATTTGGAAAAATTGAAATCATTGTTATGTCTAGGCTCAGATGAGGTGAGGATGGTTGGGATTTGGGGTCCTCCTGGGATTGGGAAGACCACAATCGCTAGATTCGCATACAACCAACTCTCCAACAGTTTTCAACTGACTGTCTTTATGGATGATCTCAAAGCAAACTCTTCAAGAATGTGTTCAGATGACTACAGCGTAAAGTTGCAATTGCAGCAACAGTTTATGTCTCAAATTACCGATCATAAGGATATGGTTATATCATCGCTACTTAACTTTCCAGTCTTCCGTTGCGATGCGACTCCAAGGCGATTAGGGTTTTGCACTTTGTTTTGCCGCCGCCGGTCTGGCCTCTCGCCTAGCGGTGAGAAACTCTTCTTTCTTCCTCCTCTTCCTTTCTTCCATGGGATTAATGGTGACTTCTCCAGTTTCAGAGTCATTGTTGCTCCTTCCTCCACCTCCTGATCCGCCGCCGTCTGCTCTTCCTCTATACCTGCTTGGTGGGATTCCTGCCCCCGACCCTCCTGACCCCCCTGACCCTCCCGACGAGTTCGGCGAATCAGATCTGTCGTCTTCCCCCTATCTCTGTTTCACCCTAACAGCTGCAAGGTCTCATCTTTTTAATTGTACGATAACAGCTAGCTCAGTCTGTTTGTTACTCGTACCTCTTAGAGTGAAGCTTGTTAGGCATCTGCTTCTCCCTACTGCTGGTTGCAGATCTTGGATCTATGAGTTTGTCTGGAGAAAACATCGTTTTTTCTCCATGTTCTTAAGCTTATTTTCGAAAGGTATGGTTGTTGTGACCCGTTTAAATGATTCTATTTGGGACGAAACCTACCTTAGATTCGAATTGCTTGCCTTCAGTTTAAGGAACCAGTCACGACAATTGCTTCAGTATGAGGATTTTAAACTTCCTGTTAGTCATTGTTTAACTCAGTATGAAGCATTTAGGCACTTGTTTTGCCTTACCTTACCTCAGTATGAGGTTCTTTTACCTCAGTATGAGGTTGTTGTTCAGAATCTCCCTTTGTCCTCAATTCAATATTTCTGTATGTTGGTAGTGTTCTCTGACGTTTCAGGTATACTACTACTCAGAAAGATAAGAGATGGATTCAAAAAAGCCAACCTTGGCTCTTTACTTTCAGACTTGTTTGTCTGTCCGTGGTGGTTCTTGCAACCCCACACCCTTTTATGGTTGAGGATCTCCTCACAATTCCAAGGCTCATCAAAAAGGTGCATGATCACCTTTGTAGCCAAGCTTCTTGCTGCTTTCTATGCATTTGTTGCGGCAGCATGTTCGGGTAGCAGCTCACCAAGTGTGGCTTCTGATTCCGGTTTCATCATCTCATCGATTAGCACTAGGAGTTCACTCTTAAGTTGCTTGTGTGCTATGTTTGCTTATATCTATGTTTATGTTACCTGCTTTGCCTGTGTTGCAGCAGTTTCTTTAGCTAGTCTGGCTTTGTTATTTTACTTGTTGAACGATTACTCCTTTGATGGAGCCTAAGATAAATTTATGAAAGTTGGTTTGAACAAAAAAAAAAGGATATGGTTATATCTAATTTGGGTGTTGTGTCCAATAGGTTGAAGGACAAGAAAGTTCTTGTTGTTCTTGATGGCGTGAACCGTTCAGTACAACTAGATGCGATGGCAAAAGAGACTTGGTGGTTTGGTCCCGGTAGTCGGATTATAATCACAACACAAGATCAGAAACTTTTTAGAGCACATGGGGTCAACCATATTTACAAGGTGGATATTCCAACAAATGATGAGGCTCTCCAAATCTTTTGTACGTATTCTTTTGGTCAAAAGTACCCTAAAGATGGCTTTGAGGAGCTTGCTAGGGAAGTAACACATCTTTCTGGTAAACTCCCTTTGGGACTAAGGGTTATGGGTTCCTACTTTAGGGGAATGTCCAAAAAAGAGTGGACTAATTCGCTTCCAAGATTGGAGAGCAGTCTTGATGCTGATATTCGAAGCATTTTGAAATTCAGCTATGATGCTTTAGATGATGAAGATAAAGATTTATTTCTTCATATAGCCTGCTTCTTCAACTCTGTAAAGATTCACAAAGTGGAAGGGCATCTTGCAAAGAAGTTCATGGAAGTGAGGCAAAGACTTAACGTCCTAGCTGAGAGATCTCTCATATCTTTCGACTCGGGATTTGTAATGATGCATAGTTTGCTAGAAAAACTAGGTAGAGAAATTGTTTGTAAAGAATCTATTCATGATCCTGGACAGCGCCAGTTTCTGTATGACCAAAGAGAGATTTGTGAAGTACTGACTGGTGATGCAACAGTAAGTGTCTTTCATTGCACTACTTCCTGCAAATTTAGTTTATTCCCTAACAAACTAACTGTACTTTCTTGTTTGGTCCTTTATTTCAGGGTAATAAAAATGTCATTGGCATAAATTTTGACCACTTCGGAGATGGGGAAGAATTACATATAAGTGAGAAAGCATTTGAAGGAATGTCAAATCTCCAATTCTTAAGAGTCAATGATTTTAATTTGACTGATAAACTGCAGTTAACTGGAGGTCTGAACTATCTGTCTCATAAAATTCGATTACTACAATGGAGTTATTTTCCAATGATATGTTTTCCTTGCACTGTAAACTTCGAGTTTCTTGTCGAACTAGACATGCATGGCAGCCAGCTTGAGAAGTTGTGGGAAGGAATTAAAGTAAGTTTTCTTTTCAATCTACCGTTTGTCTTTTACATTTTTAGCTATAAAAAAAACTTATCTTGCCACTACAGTATGTGTTTTTTTGTTTTGGTTTTGAAGTGTGGTTCTCATCTGTTTCATTACTGAAGTGTATAAAACAACCATGTCTTGTTATTTTTTTGTACAGCCGGTTCGAAATCTCAAGTGGATGAATTTGACTGATTCTGTAAATTTGAAGGAGCTTCCTGATCTCTCAACTGCCACTAACCTTGAGATATTATCTCTTACTACTTGCTGGAGCTTAATCAAACTCCCTTCCTTTAATGGAAATAGTCTGGAGGAATTGGATATCAGTGGATGTTCAAGTCTTGTGGAGTTTCCTTCTTTTATTGGGAATGCCGTTAATCTCCGAAAATTGGATCTTAGTTTTCTCCCAAATCTAATGGAGATCCCTTCCTATATTGGTAATGCCACCAATTTGGAGAAGTTGGATCTTCGTAATTGCTCAAATCTGGTGGAACTTCCTCTCTCTCTTGGAAACCTTCAGAAATTGCAGAAACTGATATTAGAAGGTTGCAGTAAGCTAGAGGCCTTTCCCACCAACATCAACTTGGAATCTTTAAATGAACTTGATATATCTAGATGCTCATGTCTTGATCTTGCTGGATTGGCTACTACCGTAAATGCAGTCAATCTCCTAAAATTGGATTTAAGTGGGCTACCACAATTGTTGGAGGTTCCTTTATTTATTGGGAAGGCCACTAATCTAGAGTTCTTGAACCTTAGTGGTTGCTCAAATCTGGTGGAACTCCCTATTTTCATTGGAAACCTTCAGAAGTTGCAAAGGCTGAGATTAAAAGCTTGCAGTAAGCTAGAGGTCCTTCCCACCAACATCAACTTGGAATCTTTGGATGAACTTGATCTTTTTTATTGCTACATGTTGAAACAGTTTCCTCAGATCTCCGCAAACATTAGAAATCTCAACCTCTTCGGAACTACAATAAAACAAGTGCCTCCCTCAATCAGGTCATGGCCTCGCCTTGATGGGTTCAAGATGTCATACTTTGAAAACCTCAAGGATTTCCCTCATGCTCTTGAAAGAATCACAGAACTGTGGTTGACCGACACAAAAATACAAGAAGTTCCTCTGTGGGTCAAGAAAATCTCACGTCTGAGAGTATTCGTGCTCATGGGATGCCGAAAGTTGTTATCTCTCCCACCGATTTCGGATTCCATCCGTTTCATGGATGCAAGTGACTGCGAGTCCCTGGAGGTACTAGAGTGCTCCTTTCACAATCCACGGGGTTATCTCAACTTTTCCAACTGCTTCAAACTGAATCAAGAGGCGAGAGACCTCATCATCAAGAATAGTGAACGTGCAATCTTACCAGGTGGACAAGTGCCTGCATACTTCACTCACCGAGCTACTGGTGGAGATCCATTGACAATCAAGTTTAATGGAAAGCCTCTTCCAAGATTCATGACATTTAAAGTTTGCATCTTGCTGCTTAATAAAGGTGACCATGACGCTTGCTATAAAGATAAATCGATGGAAGCGGTTGTTATGTATCAACATCGTGGTGAACCGCTGTCTCCGTCTTTAGCAGAGCACCTGTACACATTCCAGATCGAAGCGAAGGTTACTTCCAGCGAGCTTCTCTTTGAGTTCAAGCTGGATAGAGATGACGTTTGGAAGATAGGAGAATACGGGCTAGTCGTCCAACACTTAGAGGTACCTTCATGTTGACGAACACGATGAGAGCTTGAGAGGTGGTGTGGCCATAGGGAATATGAAACAAATAAAGTTATTGGTAAAAACACGTCTTGTAGGAGAATTGTTAAAGGGTGAGGTCTTGGTTTCTAAGCACACCAACAACCTACCTAGGGAGAACTTAAGCTTACAGTTGAAGGCTTAGCATCGGTGTTCTGCAGTGCCAGCATGGGTCCCATGGAACGGAATGTTACATAAAAAGTCGACTTTATGCACACGAATTAGTAACCCTTATTTGTTGTTTGTACTGGTATGTTGCTTGTTACTGTCATGTTGCAGTTTGATAGAGTGATGTGCACATTTTTGTTAACTCATATCTTAATCTTTTTTATCGTTAACTTAATCCAATGTCTAACGATCACAGAGCAAACAAGAAAAGGTTTGTTTCCTCTGTCATTACTCAGAAAGACAAAATCGTGAGAAGCGTCAACGCTTCTTTCTCTTGTCTTCACTCATTATAGCTTACATCTCCTCCATCGAGTTATCATCTGCAGTAAAACCGTAGGAAAGATGTAGATGAAACAATTTAGTTCACAAACCAAATATTTAAATAAAATGAAACGAAAAGCATCACCTTTAACGTTTCCATGGTCGCTGCTTAATTCAGATTTCATTATCATTCCCACAATAGAAATACTCTTCTACATCTTCTTCCTCATCTTCACTTTCATCATCAATGTCTTGCTCTTGAACATATTGGTGATGTTTCTGAGGATGAAGTTGATGGTCATGATGATGATGATGTGAAGAAGGTGAAAGACCAGTTAATCTGAAGAATTAGCAGCTTAGAAGACTGGCTTGTGCACTGAAAGCTGGGCGCCGTAAAACTAGTGTAAGTTTCATTTCTTGACAAGTTCAGTCTTGAGAGGGATTATGATGTTGAACTGTTAGGTGAGCCTCATCCAAAGCTTCTAATGCTAAGTGCTACACTACCAGAGGAAAAAACCGCCAATAGCATCACCTGATCCAATGGAATCATCATCAGCAGAAGATGTTGTAGAGGTCGAATCTGAGGAAAAAGTAAAAGAAGAAGCAGTCCATGTGATGCAAGCAACAGAGTTTGATCAGAAAAGAGTGGAGAAAGCTCACAATGAAACACTAGGAAAAAGTTTACAGAAGATCAAAATGACCCCCACTATAAGGATTTTTTTCTTTTCCTTTTACATTAGGATCAATTATATGTTAGTTGAATGTTCCAGCTGAAACGTGATGACGTTTGGAAGATAGGAGAATAAGGGCTAGTCCAACACGAGGTACCTTCATGCAGATCCTTTGGTATTTGACGAGGCTGAAGAAAATTTGGTATGAGCAAAAATATAAACAGCTTTGTCTTCTCTCATTGTTTCCATGATTTGAACTTTAATTCTTCGTTTAGATTTTTTTTTTTTTTGAAAGAATGTTAAATTATTCAAATCAAAAAAACTTTTTTACAACATGAGTGCTTCTGTTTTGTTTTTAGAAGGATCTAATGGGATCTAATCTGTGTAATGAAAAAACTTTTAAGAGAGAGATTTTCAACAGCTTCACTTCTACTCCCTTGCAGCAAACCACGACGTCATTGCCGTTGTATAACGTCGACTTCCACCAACACAAAGCGAGGAAATACGATTCCTTACTCCTTTATCAATGAACTTTAGCAGAATTTCTGAAGTTTGATGCTTCTCACCATGTTTCCTCCCATTTCTCTCCCTCCATATGGTATGAACAGAGCATTGAAAATCATATCTTAGAAGAAACATATCCGTTTTGTTCCTTCCACTTTCCACCATCAGGTTCAGAATGCCATCCCAGTCTTCAGTATAGCGAGACCGAAGCAGATTCTTTGTTAATCCCTTCCATATTTGCTGAGAATACGGACAGCAGAAAAAAAGATGTTCCCGTGTTTCTATATGGCCCATACATAGGACACAGTGAGCATCTGAGTTGGGACTCCATTTTTGAACTCTTACACCTGTAGCTAACCGGTCATAGACAGCAATCCAAGTAATCACAGAGTACTTCGGCGTGGCTCCAGGAAACCAGACCGCCTTAACCCAATTAACTCGTGGTGACTGCATTCTCGTCAACTGCCATGTCTGGCACGTACTGAAGCTTGGCTTAAAAGAGTCTCCCACTCCCTTCCAAAGCCTAACATCAGCCTCTGAAGACAAACTCTGCATATCACAAACTCAAAGCAAGGTGTTAAGTCGAAGTAAAAAGATTTCTTTAGTGGGTTTTAATACGTGCATATCATTTTGTGAAACGATAAATGAGGAATCGTATTTCTCTTTGGCTCATAAGACAAGATTTTGAGAAATAACTCAAAAGGACAAAATCATGAGAAGAATTGTCAAACTTCTGATTCTTTCTTTATCAAATATGAGAGATGGTTGTGTAATTTATTGAATCTCATATTCCTAAGCTTCCTTTCTTGCAACTTCCTCTTGTAGGACCTCCTCTATTAATGTCGTTCTTGTGATTTTCTGTGAGAAAAATTCAAGGAAATAGGTAACCAGAGAAGGAGGAAATATCCTACTTCCTGTGGTTGTGTACTTTCCTTGTGGTATACGGAGGTTCTTTTAAGTCCTCAACATAATCAACCTTCTGTGTTCAATATATACAAAGCTTCTTTGTAGTTTCTTCCTCCACATATATAGCTCCCTTTAAGGCTCTGTAATACTGATCTTCTTTCCGTCATACTAACTAATGGATTCTTCTTTTTTCCTCACTACCGTTGCTGCTGCAATAGGGCTCTTAACTCTTTTGAGAACACTAGGGCTCTTCACTCTCTTTAGAAAACTCAGATTCCATCAGGATAACTGTTCTTCTTCTTCTTCTTCTTCACCTTCATCTTCTTTGTCTCCTTCACCAGTTCCTCCACCTTCTTCTTCTAGCATCTGGACACATGATGTATTTCCCAGCATCCGTGGGGAAGATGTACGCAGGGACTTCTTCAGTCACATTCAGATGGACTTCTTCAGGGAAGATGTACGCAGGGACTTCTTCAGTGACATCTGGACGCATGATGTCTTTCCTAGTTTTCGTGGAGAAGATGTCCGCAGAACCTTTCTTAGTCACATTCAGATGGAGTTTGAAAGAAAAGGAATCACTCCATTCATTGATAATGAAATCAGAAGAGGAGAATATATTGCTCCCGAGCTCATCAAAGCCATCAGAGGATCTAAAATAGCAATTATCTTGCTCTCTAGGAACTATGCCTCCTCAAAATGGTGTCTTGATGAACTGGTGGAGATTATGAACTGCAGAGAAGAATTGGGTCAAACTTTAATGGCCATTTTATATAAAGTGGATCCATCTGATGTGAGAAAGCTAGCAGGAGATTTTGGGAGAGTCTTTACAAAAACTTGTGCTGGTAAAACAAAGGAATGCATTGAGAGATGGAGACAAGCTTTAGCAAAAGTGGCCACAATCGCTGGCTAGCATTCAAGCAGCTGGTTAGTTCTTGTTTTATTCCTGCTTGGTCTATACATTTTGTACAAATACACATCCCACATATTCATTTTTTTATGAAATGTGAATATGATTATTTAGTGGATGCATTGAACTCTCCAATTGTTAGGGATAATGAAGCGGCCATGATCAAGAAAATCGCCACTGATATTTCCAACATGCTGAATAATTTCGCACCATCAAATGATTTTGACGGGTTAGTAGGGATGGAAACTCATTTGAAAAAGATGGAACCATTGTTATGCCTAAATTCGGATGAGGTGAGGATGATTGTGATTTGGGGTCCTCCTGGGATTGGGAAGACCACAATCGCTAGAGTCACATACAACCAACTCTCCAACATTTTCAGCTGAGTGTCTTTATGGATGATCTCAAAGAAAACCCTCCAAGACTGTGTTCCAATGACTACAGCGCAAAGTTGCAACTACAGCAACAGTTTATGTCTCAAATAACAAACCATAAGGATATGGTTGTTTCTCATTTGGGAGTTGCGTCAAATAGGTTGAAAGACAAGAAAGTTCTTGTTGTTCTTGATGGTGTGGACAAGTTGGTACAACTAGATGCGATAGCAAAAGAGACTCGATGGTTTGGTCCCGGTAGTCGGATTATCATCACCACACAAGATCATAAACTTTTTAGAGCACATGGGGTCAACCATATTTACAAGGTGAATTTTCCAACAGATGATGAGGCTCTCCAGATCTTTTGTACGTATTGTTTTGGTCAAAAGTTCCCTAAAGATGGTTTTGAGGAGCTTGCTAGGGAAGTTAAAAGACTTGTTGGTGAGCTCCCTTTGGGGCTAAGGGTTATGGGTTCCTACTTTCGGGGAATGTCCAAGCAAGAGTGGACAAACTTGCTACCAAGATTGAGGACTAACCTTGATGCTGATATTGGAAGCATTTTGAAGTTCAGCTATGATGCTTTAGATGACGAAGATAAATATTTGTTTCTTCATGCCTGCTTCTTCAGCTCTGAAAAGATTCACAAAGTGGAAGAGCATCTTGCAAAGAAGTTCTTGGAAGTTAGGCAAAGACTTAACATCTTAGCTGAGAAATCTCTGATATCTATCGACTCGGGAGTTATAACGATACATCGTTTGCTACAAAAACTAGGTAGAGAAATTGTTTGTAAACAATCTGTTCATGAGCCTGGACTGCGCCAGTTTCTGTGCGACAAAAGAGATATTTGTGCAGTTGGTAAGGCAACCGTAAGTGTCTTTCATTGCACTATCTCCGAAAATTTAGTTTATTCCATAACTAACAAATGATCTTGTTTGGTCCTTTATTTCAGGGTAGTAAAAGTTTCATAGGGATAAAGTTCGAATACGACATACCCGGGGAAGAATCTATCTATACTATTATTTATGAAGTGATTTGGCTTATTTGTCAGCTTCTCCATGATTTTAGGATAAGTTATTAGTTTAAATTTTTTATTTTAATATATCATTTAGATAATTATGAATTTTCTTACTTGTCATCTTCTCCATGATTTTAGAATAAGTTATTATTTTAATAAATTTTATTATTTAAAATTTTATTTTACTATATATATTTATCATGATATTTTAGATAATTACTAGACACTAAACTATTCAACCGATATATATACTATTATTTTAGAATTATATATAATATATATACTTTTCATGATATTTAGGACATTTAACTAATAAATAGATATTAACAATTGATATTAACAATATCCAATGATAATAGCATAATTACGTTTATTTTATATTTTGTTTATGTAATGACTAATATTATAGTCAATTTCTCTTATTCATATTGGAAATATGATCTAAATACTTATTACGATATTAAAGATTTTTTTGAAAAAAGTTATATTACAATATTAAAGTAAAGATTAATGATAAACATCTTGAAAATATGTCGTAAAATATAAATTATATATTATGTTAAATATTTTACATATATTTAATATTAAACGATCATATTTTAACCTAAAATAAATTAAATTGTGTTTGTACATGACGAACATCAAAATCACAAACGAATTTAGGCTAATAATAAATTTATCCATAAAATCACAGATGTTCTCAAAATAATATATTTAAAACCAAAATAATAAATATTATATAAACTAAAAATAAACTAGAATTGAATCATTAAATAACACTAAAAATTTGACAAATAATAAACATAAGGTAAATATAATATAAGAGAATACATATATAATATTTCGTAATTCATTTTTTGTGTTTTTGTTTCATTTTTTAAAAATTCTAAAAGAGAATATATCATGTTTGTTAGCTATTGTTTTTTGTTAATGTATTATGGGTTATGTTTGGTTATAATTCTTTTCTTTTAATACCACTGGATTTTTTTCAGTCCATAAATACAATAAGCATATATATAATAAATTTTTAATTTCAAATATAAGTTTTCTAATTTAATTATTACTATAAAAATAATTTAATACAGTGATTACCAATATTAATATTGAAGTTTTATGATTTATAATATTAATTTAAAATTTTTATGTAATATAATAATTTAACTATTTTATAAAAATAAACATTAAAATTAAAAATTATTAGGTATATATATATATATATATTAGTCCGCACAAAGTGCGGACCATCAACTAGTTAGATATAAGTGAGAAAGCCTTCAAAGGAATGTCAAATCTCCAATTCTTAAGAGTCTATGGTTATACCTATACATTACAATTAATTAGAGGTCTGAACTATCTGTCTCATAAACTTAGATATCTAGAGTAGGTGCAATTTCCAATGACATGTTTTCCTTGCATTGTAAATTTTGAGTTCCTTGTCGAACTAATCATGCCTTAAGGCATGCTTGAGAAGTTGTGGGAAGGAATTAAAGTAAGTTATTTTGTTTTATTTCGAAACTATCATTTGTACATTTTAGCTATAAAAACTCTGATCTTGCCGGCCCACGCCTGTTTATGTGTGCGTGTTTTTGGATGTGTTATGTTTCGTTACTTAAGTGTATAAATCAACAACGTTCTTGTTATTTTTCTGTACAGCCGCTTCGAAGTCTCAGGTGGATGGATTTGAGTTTTTCCTTAAAACTTGAAAGAGCTTCCTGACCTCTCAACTGCCACCAACCTTGAGAAATTGAATCTGAATGATTGTTCGAGCCTGGTGAAGCTCCCACCCGCTATTGGGTATACCAATAATCTTGAGAAACTGAATCTATGTAATTGCTCGAGTCTAATCAAACTCCCTTTTTGGACGAGAAATGCCACTAGTCCGGAGAAACTAGATATCAGTGGATGCTCAAGTCTTGTGGACTTTCCCTCCTTTGCTGGTAATGGGGCTAATCTCAGAGAATTGGATATTAGTAATTGCGTGAATCTGGTAGAACTTCCTCTCTCTCTTGGAAACCTTCAGAAGTTGCGGAAACTGATATTAAGAGGATGCAGTAAGCTAGAGGTTCTTCCCACCAACATCAATTTGGAATCTTTGAACAGACTTGATCTCCGTGATTGCTCCATGCTGAAATGTTTTCCTCAGATCTCCACAAACATTGGAAACCTCATCCTCAGAGGAACTGCAATAGAACAAGTGCCTCCCTTGATCAGGTCACGGTCTCGTCTTGATGCCTTGAAGATGTCACACTTTGAAAACCTCAAGGACTTCCCTCATGCTCTTGAAAGAATCACAGAACTGTGGTTGAGTGACACAGAGATACAAGAGGTTCCGCCATGGCTCGAGAAAATCTCTAGTCTGAATCACTTCTCCCTCAATAGATGCCGAAAGTTAGTATCACTCCCGCCAATTTTTCGAAGTCCATCCATTTCATGAATGCAAGTGACTGCGAGTCCCTGGAGATGATAGAAGGCTCCTTTCACAATCTAATCATTAGACTCAACTTCGCCAACTGCTTTAAACTGAATCAAGAGGCGAGAGACCTCATCATCCAGAATAGTGAAGAGGCAGTCTTACCAGGTGGACAAGGGCATGCGTACTTCACTCACCGAGCTACTGGTGGAGGTCCATTGACAATCAAGTTGAACGAAAAGCCTCTTCCAAAATCCATCAGCTTGAAAGCTTGCCTCTTGCTGCTTAATAAAGGTGACCATGACGCTTGCTTTAAAGCAATACGGACGGTAGTGTCTGTCGTGTATAAAAGTCGGAGTCAAACTCTGTATCTGAATAAGCCTTTAGCACAGCATTTGTACACATTCCGAGTAGAAGCTGAGGTGAGTTCCAGCGAGCTTCTCTTTGAGTTCAAGCTGAGTAGCAATAATGTTTGGACGATAGGAGAATGCAGGATAGTCCAACACTCGGAGTCCCCTTGATATTGATGAACACAATGAGAGCTCGAGTGGTGGTGGCCATGGAAGATGTGAAACAT
This sequence comes from Brassica juncea, assembly GCA_018703725.1. Classification (NCBI taxonomy): domain Eukaryota; kingdom Viridiplantae; phylum Streptophyta; class Magnoliopsida; order Brassicales; family Brassicaceae; genus Brassica; species Brassica juncea. The sequence goes on from CM031942.1 coordinate 68,744,952, forward strand.
ATAAAGTTATTCGTTATTCGGTCTCTGTTTTTTGTTATCTACTTATTCGCCTGTTTTATTTCTGAGAATTTGATGGGTGCTATGAAATATGAAATGTGAGTCCTTTCCTCAATGAAACATATGTAGTTGAAACTCAAGTTAGGCGAGGAGCTCAATGTGCTGTATAAAGCATGAATTAGCCGATAGAGCAACTGAAGAACCAGATGCGAGAAGATCAGCCGTTGAAGAAAAGAATGGTAAACGCTATCTGACTCAGCCAATATGCAGAGCTTTTAGTAAACTAATAAGTAACACTTGGTACTGAAGAAGCTGAAGAAGAATTTGTTTTTGTTGTTTGTACAACGAACCACACAAGGTAAGTGAGAGCCAAAAAAATACAACGACAATGTCATTTGCCTTTCTGGCAATGACAACAAAGACAAGACACAAGCCCCCTACACAAGTCTCAAGAAAAAACTCACTTGAGCTTAGATTTTGAAGAGCTCATCAGAGGTTTAGCAATGGGACGAGCAGGAGCGGCCCTCGTAGCTTTCTTCAAGTTATAATTTATCATAGAGAAAGCGCAGATCATTGCAATCACCATGGTTGGGTACACGTAAACATTCTGGTTGGGTCAGTATTCATTGACTTCTTTAAGATCCCTTCTTTGACAAGACCCCATACTAGCAGCAACGATCCAAACATGCTCATCCTACCCGGCTTTAGCAAACCACAAAATCCCCAGCTACAGAAAAGTAGCTCCCTGCAAGAACCTGCCCATAACAACTCACTTAGTCACTAACCGGTCAATACACAACGCAAACCAAACGATAGAGAAAAAAAAAACTAACCTCTAGGCGCTGAAGATCAGGAACTGTTAGATGCATCTTTGACATTCGTGAGGTTGTAAAGATCTAACACATTATCCCACTTTGGAAACGTCATGTTGGTGGCAAGACCATTGACGATCGCACCAGGGTATAGAAGAGCCTTTATCATTGGAACAGGAAAGATCTCACTAGAAATCAACTGAGACGATGTGACGTGGATGGGAGACATACACATCCCAGATCTACATGGAACCCTGTTTTCACATTGTGATTCAAGTCAGATTCAACCAGAGAGAGAGAGAGTCAAGTAAATGAATTATGAATTTCTATTGATTCAATTTGCTATATTTCTATTGATTCAATTTGATTAAGCAATGAACACTAGTTCAGAGATCCCATGAGCTAGTACATGGCACAAGGAACTCTACATGAAACTTGGAAACTTGATTTACAAATACATAGACTGGTGCTTTGTGACAATCTCGTATTCATAGAGGCATCTCTCTCGTTTGATGACAAAATTGAGGGTTCGAATTACAAAAGTTTGTTACTAGAATCAATTTACCTGAAGAGAGGGATCTGTAGGATGATCAAGAGGAATTAAACCCGTGAAGCTAATGAAGATAATTTCTTAATCCATCCCTTTGATTGCACCGGATTCGCCATTATCATCAAGCTCAGAGTGAGAGAGACTGAGAGATCAGTTTCTTCTGTTGAGAGAGAGAGACAGTGGACTTGTTTAATAAACTACATGCTTTGTTACATTGTAAACCAAGACAGCATGCGTTTTTTATTTGGAGAGAGAAGCGCCTTCGTCGTTAACGACAGGCTTTGTTATATTATTGACACAAAAACAGCATGAGTTTTCTCTATCTGTGAGAGAGGGACGACGTCGTTTAGGTGATGCAGGCGGTTCATATTAAAGTCCGGTTTATTTCCTCTGCTGAAAATCTAACTGGAAGACTTTAGATGCACTAGCAGCAGAGGTTAGCTGAGGTTTTAGGGTGGTGGTGGGGACGATGTTGATGGCATCGACTTGTTCGGTTCAGCTATATATGTCGATAAAGTTTACAGGGAAGTGTATTAAAAAATAATTATATTGCATGGGATGCGACTTGTGAGAGCTAAAATGGCAAAATTGTAGACAGAGTTCTCTTGTGTCTTTAGATTTTCTTAACTAATTTTTTTTAATACTAATTTTCTCTGTTGGTCTTATAGATCTTCGTAATTCAAATGTTATTTTTGTTGTATGATATATAATCTTTGGATTACTATGCCTTACAATTCCGAATGCTTGATTAAAGACTTTTCTCTCGACATTGCAATAGAGGTGATATCGATCAATGGGTTTCCTTATGCAAATAGGACAAAGAAGGTTGATGTCTCAGATCTCAGCGTCATGGATGAACATCCTTGTAAGTATTTTGACACTTTTCTTTCTTTTTTTCAAATTTCAGGGAACTCAGTTTTTGATCACTGCTTCCTTGAAAGATTGTTTGAGTTCGTATGATTCTTACATTCTTACCTTATTACTGTTTTCTTACAAACAAACAAAAAGTTGTGTACGTTTGTTTCTACTGTCTGGTTTGTGCTTTCTGATTCTTATTTTTTATATTGAAGGGTTGGTCGTATTTTCTTTTATCTCATTAGTTTATAAGGAAGTAGTTTCCTTTGCTAGTTGCGCTTGTGGGACTTTTCTACTACAGTCGTCTCCGTAATTTCCGTGAGGAAATTTCAAGGAAGTAGGTATACGGAGAAAAGCAGCAGCCAATCCATTTTTTATTGCGAGTAGTTTAACAGTCCTACTCAACGTTCGGTGTTCAATGTATACAAGGCCTCATAGGCTCCCTCTATATACTCTGAAATACTGATCCTCTTTTCATCATACTAATTAATGGATATTTCTTTTTTCCTTGCCATTGTTGCTGCTGCAATAGGGCTCTTAACTCTTCTGAGAAAACTTCGATTCCATCATGACAGTAACGATGAAAAGGATTCTTCTTCAATATCACCTTCATCATCGTTATCTCCTTTGTCTCCTTCAACAGTTCCTCCACCTTCTTCTTCTCACATCTGGACGCATGATGTATTTCCCAGCTTCCGCGGGGAAGATGTCCGCAGAAACTTTCTTAGTCACGTTCACACGGAGTTTGAAAGAAAAGGAATCACTCCATTCATTGATAACGAAATCAAAAGAGGAGAATCTATCGGTCCCGAGCTGATCAGGGCCATCAGAGAATCTAAGATTGCAATTATCTTGCTCTCGAGGAACTATGCCTCCTCAAAATGGTGTCTTGATGAACTGGTGGAGATTATGAAGTGCAGAGAAGAGTTGGGTCAAACTGTAATGGCTATTTTCTACAAAGTGGATCCATCTGATGTGAAAAAGCTAACCGGAGATTTTGGGAAAGTCTTTAGAAAAACTTGTGCTGGTAAACCGAAGGAAAAAATTGAGAGATGGAGACAAGCTTTGGCAAAAGTGGCCACAACGGCTGGCTATCATTCAACCAACTGGTTAGTTCTTATTTTATCCCCACTTGTGTTTATACATTTTGTAAACATACACATCCCACAAATTTATACTTCTTTTGGAATGTGCATGAATTTTAGGGATAATGAAGCGGCCATGATCAAGAAAATTGCCACTGATATAACGAACGTGCTTAATAATTTCACACCGATGAGTGATTTTGACGGGTTAGTTGGGATGGGAGCTCATTTGGAAAAGATAAAACCATTGTTATGCCTAGACGACTCAGATGAGGTGAGAATGATTGGTATTTGGGGTCCTCCTGGGATTGGGAAGACCACAATCGCTAGAGTCGCATACAACCAACTCTCCAACAGTTTTCAACTAAGGGTCTTTATGGATGATCTCAAAGTTAAGTATTCAAGACTGTGTTCCGATGACTACAGCGCAAAGTTGCAACTACAACAACAGTTTATGTCTCAAATAACAAACCATAAGGATATGGTGGTTTCTCATTTGGGAGTTGCCTCAAATAGGTTGAAGGACAAGAAAGTTTTTGTTGTTCTTGATGGAGTGGACCGGTCAGTACAACTAGATGCGATGGCGAAAGAGACTTCGTGGTTTGGTCCCGGGAGTCGGATTATAATCACATCACAAGATCAGAAACTTTTTAGAGCCCATGGAATTAACCATATCTACAAAGTGGATTTTCCAACAAATAATGAGGCTCTCCAAATCTTTTGTACGTATTCATTTGGTCAAAAGTCCCCTAAAGATGGTTTTGAGGAGCTTGCTCAGGAAATTACAAGACTTGCTGGTGAACTCCCTTTGGGGCTAAGGGTTATGGGTTCCTACTTTCGAGGAATGTCCAAACAAGAGTGGACAAATTCGCTACCGAGATTGAAGACTAGCCTTGACGCTGATATCAGAAGCATTTTGAAGTTTAGCTATGATGCTTTAGATGATGAAGATAAAGATTTGTTTCTTCATATAGCCTGCTTCTTCAACTCTGTAAAGATTCACAAAGTGAAAGGGCATCTTGCAAACAAGTTCTTGGCAGTGAGGCAAAGACTTAACGTCTTAGCTGATAAATCTCTCATATCTATCGACGAATGGGGATATATAAGGATGCATAGTCTGCTAGAAAAACTAGGTAGAGATATTGTTTTTAAACAATCTATTCATGAGCCTGGACAGCGCCAGTTTCTGTTCGACGATAGAGAGATTTGTGAAATACTGACTGATGATGATGCAACAGTAAGTGTCTTTCATTCCCTGTTCCATGCATATTTATTTATATGACAACTAACTCCAGTTTCTTTTTTGTTCCTTTCTCTCAGGGTAGTAAAAGTGTCATAGGCATAAAGTTAGAATACGACAGAGTGGGGGAAGAATTAGATATAAGTGAGAAAGCCTTTGAAGGAATGTCAAATCTCCAATTCTTAAAAGTTTGTGGTTCTCGCGATACACTGCACTTAACTAGAGGTCTGAACTATCTATCTCATAAACTTCGATTGCTACACTGGAGTCATTTTCCAATGACACGTTTTCCTTGCATTGTAAACTTTGAATTCCTTGTCGAACTAACTATGCGTCACAGCAAGCTTGAGAAGTTGTGGGAAGGAATTAAAGTAAGTCACTTTGAGTTATTTGGCTTTGCTTCGAATCTATGATTTGTGCATTTCTAGCTATATATAAAAAATACTGATCTTGCCACACATGTCTATGTAGTTTTTCTTTAAGTTTGTTTCTCGTCTGTTTCATTGCTAAAGTGTATAAACCAACCATGTTCTTGTTATTTGTCTGTACAGCCGCTTCGAAGTCTCAAGTGGATGGATTTGCGTTTTTCTGAAAACTTGAAGGAGCTTCCTGAACTCTCAACTGCCACTAACCTTGAGAAACTGAATCTACGTAATTGCTCGAGTCTAATCAAACTCCCTTCCTTGCCTGGAAATACTCTGGAGGTATTAAATATATATGGATGCTCAAGTCTTGTGGAGTTACCCTCCTTTGTTGGGGATGCCATTAAGCTCCGGAAATTGAATCTTGGTAATCTCTATAATCTTGTGGAGCTCCCTTTATTTGTTGGGAATGCCTCCAACTTGGAGAGCTTGGGGCTTGCTTATTGCTTTAATCTAGTAGAACTTCCTCTCTCTCTTGGAAACCTGAAAAAGTTGAAGAGACTGATATTAAAAGGATGCAGTAAGCTAAAGATTCTTCCCACCAACATCAACTGGGAGTCTTTGAAATACCTTGAACTTGTTGGATGCTCAAGTCTTGATCTCAATGGAATCCCCAACACAAAAAATGCCGTCAATCTCCAAATATTGTATGACTCTTCTTGGAGCTCTCTTCCTATTTATTGGGAATGCCGTCAATCTAAGGACCCTGGTGTAAGAGATATCACATATATCTCGAGAATATGTCCTATGATTTGAATCTCTCTGTTTTAGGAATGTATAGTTATGGTGATGCCCTATGTGATCGTGTATATATATGTTCCTCATGTACATTGTAAAGATATATGAAATACATTCTCAATACCTGGACCTTAGTTTTTGTTCAAATCTGGTGGAACTTCCTCTTTTCATTGGGAACCTTAAGAAGTTGAATTGGCTGAGATTAAAAGGATGCAGTAAGCTAGAGGTTCTTCCCACCAACATCAACTTGGAATCTTTGAATGAACTTGATCTTAGTGAGTGCTCCATGTTGAAACGTTTTCCTCAGATCTCCACAAACATTAGAGCTCTAGACATCAGGGGAACTGCGATAAAACAATTGCCTCCGATCAGGTCATGGCCTCGTTTTGAAGAGTTGAAGATGTCATACTTTGAAAACCTCAAGGAATACCCTCATGCTCTTGAAAGAATCACATGGTTGTGGTTGACCGACACAGAGATACAAGAGGTTCCTCCGTGGATCAAGAAAATGTCTCGTCTGAGTTACTTCTTCCTCGATAGATGCGGAAAGTTGATATCAATCCCACCAATTTCGGATTCTATCCGTTTCATGGGTGCAAGTGACTGCAAGTCCCTGGAGATACTACAGTGCTCCTTTCACAATCCATTTTTTTGTCTTTAACTTTGCCAACTGTTTCAAACTGAATCAAGAGGCGAAAGACCTCATCATCCAGAATAGTGAAGAGGCAGTCTTACCAGGTGGACAAGTGCCTGCATACTTCACTCTCCGAGCTCCTGGTGGAGGTTCCATTAACAATCAAGTTGAATGAAAAGCCTCTTCCAAAATCCATGACATTTAAAGTTTGGCTGCTTTATAACAGTGACCATGAAGCTTTTTTTAAAGAGAAATCGACGCGAGTGCATGTCGAGTTTCAAAATCGCGCTCAATGTCTGTATCCAGTCTTTAGCAGAGCATCTGTACACATTCCAAGTCACAGCAGAGGTTACTTGCAGCGAGCTTCTCTTTGACTTCAAGCTGAATTGCGATGATGTTTTGAAGATAGGAGAATGTGGGTTAGTCCAAGACTTGGAGGTCCTATGATATTGATGAGAGATTGAGCTGTGGTGGCCATGGCGGATGTGAAACATATAAAGGTAATGGGTCTCTGATTTTTGTTTGTAGTGTATTCCGCTGTTAAAGAGTTTTCGAGAGAACACAAAACTGTGTGTTTACGGTGTGCTTTCTTTTTCTTCTTCATTGTGCATTTACTTCAGAATCCATCTCTTTACAAATATGTTTTTGTCATATAAGTACTGAGGATTGCTGCTTATGACATGAAATTTTTTGAAAATTGTAATGTTAGAATTAAGGATTTGGTTGTTTTTGTTAATGAGGTTGTTTTAAGATCATTTGCAATTAGTTTGGTGTTTTAGGTCGAGGGTTGAAAGCTTCAGAGCTGCGTCTAAAGTCATAGGATGATTTCAGAAGTTCTGGTACGTTCTTCTGAAAGAAAAGAACTATGTTGATGAGCTAGAACATGATGTTACCAAACCCTGAACACATTCCAAAGGTAAACACAATGTTGGCTTTTTTAACTCCTGAAGTTTTTGTTTCGAAAAGATTTGATGGGTGCTATGAGATGAAATGTGATCCTTTCCTGAACTAAATAGATGTATCTGAAACCCAAATGTAGGTGAGGAGATCATTGCGCCATATAAAGAGGATCTGCCGAGATGGAAACGAATGGCAATATGCAGAGCTTTTGGTACGCTAAAAAGTAACACTTGTTGTTTGTTTGTACTGGTATATTGCTTGTTACTTGAAGACAACAAAGCCAAGGGAGATTAAAAAAAAAGCTTTAAAACAAAGAGGAAAGCAATATGAGATTCTGACATCACTACCTACGAGCAAATCACAACCATACTTCACTTCCATGCTCTTATTATGTGTTCTGGCTTCTCAAAACAGAAATTAGTTATCAGACTCATTCTTCTTATCTTCACCATCACCACCTTCCCTCTCTTCCAACAACCTCCCACTCTCTTCATCCCCTTTCTGAACCTTCTTCTGAGCCTCCTTCGCCTTCAACGCCTGCAACTTCGCGTGATTATAATAAGCAACCCCCAGAAACGCAACCCCATACCCAAAAAGGTTAACAAGAGTCACTGTATCCTTAATCACAGACCACGAGAAAGCAATCAACAGCCAATCTTTAACCACACCAGCAACATTCATAGTCAACGCCGAAGTCTTCCCAACCAGAAGAAACACAGCGAGGTTCAACGCAAAGGCACACAACGAGTTCGTCCCGAAGATGGCGTAATCGAAGTGGAAGCTAGACGTGTCTCTCAGAACAGGGAACTCCACGTAGATCCAGGGGATAAACAAGAACGCTAAACAGCAAGGAGCTACGTAGTAAAGAGACGTGATGGGGTTAAGGTTGATGCCTTTGGACGTTAGCAAGATCTGAATCAGAACCAAACGAGTCGCCTCGAAAGCAACTGCTCCTAGCTGGAGAAACACACCAAACACATCGAATCTCGCTTCGCCGTAGGCAGCGATCGCGACACCGAAGGAGATGGATAGCATGTTCGTCATGGTATCTGACTTGAACGATTCTTTCTTGAAGAAGACGCCAATGGAGTAAACTGCGACAGGCATCAGAGCTTTGAGCATTTGGATGAATGAGACGGAGAGGTAGATGTAAGCGGAGTTGGATAACCATAAGGAGAGAGAGTACAACGCTCCGATGGGGACGACGGATCTGAGGTAAGTCTCGCGTGACATGGAGACAGGCTCGACGAGTTTGAAGACTTTGATGAGGAGGATCGCTAGGGTGGAGCAGAAGGTCATGTGGATCATGGTGAGGGTGATCGGGAAAGGCCAGTTGTAGAGCTTCTTGTCGAGGATGTATTTGTTGTAGACGATGACTGTGAAGCTTAGGAAGATCCATATCGCTACGTAGCTGTAGGAGAGGATGATCTTTTTGATCACGCTGTCGCTGAGGGTGCCGCCTTTCCCCATTTCGTGATGATGATGGTGAGGTTGGTTCTTTCTCTGTGTGACGGGTCTGCGGCAGAGGACGACGGTGGTGGGGGTTAAGTAGCGAGGGAGGGAGGGCTTTTATAAGTCTTTGGGCTTTTCAGAGAGAAGTGGTTCAGTTGTGGTCTTCCATGTTGTCTCATTTATCGATTTAAAAATATTAAACGATAATAATGTGAAGATAGTAACGAATAATTTTTTTTTTAAAAAGTAGATAATTGAGAAGGTTTTCCAAAACAATAAAAATAATGTATTTATGAAAATAGTATATAAATCTAGTATTTTGTATAATTTAATAGTCATAAAATCTGTATATATTTGTTCTTTATGGTTTAGAAACCAACACAGATTTTTTCATTTTATGATGGATACTATTTGTAAATTTTTTTGCCAATAAATTAGTAAATAAATAAAAGTTTTTGTTAGTTTAGTATTTAAGTTTGGCTTACATGATTGGAAAGAAAATCCCAATCTAGATGAAAATTTATTTTATATAATTGTTTTGTTTAAATATCTAATTTCATTTTAAATAATAATTTGTTTACAAATACTTTTTGTCAATAAATGGACCCATAGATCACAGTCAAAGCCCAACAGAGTGGGTTTACAAAACGCCCGGAAGAAATTAGTGTTTAGTGAACGCGCGTCGAGCGTTCAGGTGTGATCCATGAGTCTCACCAAATTCCCGCGGCATCCGATGCGCGTTTCGTGTGAATTGTGATTCAGATTTCAGTGCCTTTGTCGCTTATACGTGTTTTTCACGCTAGGGCAAATAATTGAACAACGAGCCTTTTTCCCTGTGGTCTATCTTATTTAACATCCATAGATATAAAAAAGGAAAGCAAATTTGAGACACTCAACTTGTAATTGGTAAATAAGATATTTGTATTTGTCTTCTAAATTTCTAATAGGTTGGTACTCAGCTTTCGAAGACTGATATTCATCTATAGTTTGATGTTTGAGTCTTTGAGACATTTTTATTTATGAAAATGTAATCAGTTTATAAAAATATAATCAGTTGGGATAGATGTCAAAAATAATAGATTAGTTAAAATGTTGGAGCTTTCTTTTTGTGATTGTTATTATTACGTAACTAATTTGCTTAATGTTCTACACTAGGATTTAGGAAGAGTGTTGAAGAAACTACATGGAGTTGAATAACGCCACTTACTCCAAATGATGTTAATTTATTACCAACCACACCGTCCTGACATAAACCAATTGAAGGTTATGCTTTCGTCGGTGCGGTCATACAACATCAACTTCTTCTCCCCAAGATTCATTGGAGGTAAAAGTAAAAGTTTCATAGGATGTTTTAATTCTATATGGTATAATTACTCACCCACCCACAACTAGTGAGCATCAAAAACAAAAGTCACAGACCTAACGCATGTGAAATAACTGTTAAATAAACTAACGCCGAGTGTATTGTGATCTATTTTCCGTTTTTTCATTTGGTTTATCGAATTTATGCATCTTTTGTACATATAAGTGTATTCATTCAACTTAATAACGAGTAAAAAACTCTGACGGGTGAAGACAGTGTGATAAAACCGTCACAATGTTTTTACCTTATAGGAAAAAAGCATATAGTCTCACTCTAATTGTTGCTCATCACTGATGTCAATGGAGTCACAAATAGGTCTTAGGTTTTGAAACCTTCTTTTATATATTAGATTAAGACTCTTCTTAATCTTAATGTTGGACTCCCAGTCTCCCACTGTTTTTCACCAAATCACCTTCAAAATCTCCATCATCTAGCCACAGGAACAACGAGGTGGTATCATTATCAGAGCAACACAAAACAATGATGGGTTTCCCCAATCTCACATGAAGAATTAGTGATTCTTAGTTCAGTTTTTTTGTTTTGTTTTGCAAGATTAATTACAGTATTGTGTATGGTTTAAAAATTTGTTTAATGACAGGATGGTATTATTTTATAGTTCATATATCACTTTCGTTTGCACCACTTCCGTTAACTGAGAAATTGGGAAATTTCCAAATGTTAATTGGGAAATGTCCAAATGTTTACCTAAACACAGTGTATGATTTGAGGTGTTCAAAAAAAAAAACATAGTGTATGATTTGTTGTTAGCCTTCGTTTGTTGACTACTAACTCGTATCAAGCTGTCATATCTTTTAGTTATGGTTTCTCTATTACTAATAGATAACAAAAGATAATGTTGAAGTTATTTGTATTTTCATTAGAAAAAAAAAGAATAAGTTATTTGTATTTTAAAAAATAAGAGGACGTAAGTGCCTTTTGGCAAAGATAAATGTTGAATATTACATGGCACGTGACAAGATTTGAAGCTTTTAGTTAACTTCATCTTGCTGTCCAAAACGTCAGACATCAGCAGTATATCTTCAAGCGGAGGCATATATCTTCATCAACTTCAGCTTCATCATCATCATCCGTGCTCAATCCAAGATTCAACACCCTGTGGATTCTGCTCCAGAATTGTTAGGTTCATTGAAGCTGAAACCTGAAGTGAGGAGAGCAGTCTCAAAGAAAAGAAGAACCTGAGATTGATTTGTATGGGCCAATAAGCCCAGCCTTGCTCACTTATCCCATTACAATAAAAGCCCATTAGAGACACGTTCGCAACCCTATCTAGTCCCCGTACTATATAAATATCGCCGAACATCAACGCGGCGTAGGCATTAAATTTGTTTCCGTCAATCGATATCGAGATCCAAACCAAATCTGCTTCTCTCTCTCAGGTAAATTTCTACCTCAAGATCTCCAGTGTTTTCATCGGAGCTCGATAACCTATTTGCGTAGAACAATCGTCGGAGATTTACTATTGAGATGATTCGTCACTGAGTCTTAGGTTTTTGTTGTGTGATTAGAAATCTTACGGGAAGTTTCTGTGCAGCTTGTAGAATTTGTGAACTATGGGAGACGCTAGGGACAACGAAGCTTATGAGGAGGAGCTCCTAGACTACGAGGAAGAGGACGAGAAGGTTTTGGATTCTGGAAATAAAGTTAACGGCGATGCCGTGAAGAAGTGAGTTGTTTCCCCTTATCGATCTGTTTCATGAGAACGATTGTTACTTAAATTTGAGCTTGTTCTGTGATTACGAAGGCTTCGTTAGTGGTTTGCCAGTGAGATTAGCAAATTATTAGTTTGTTCTGAGATTACTAATAGCTTTTGTTTTCTTTGTGGCAGAGGTTACGTTGGGATACACAGTTCAGGATTCAGAGACTTTCTTTTGAAACCGGAGCTTCTCCGAGCTATTGTTGACTCTGGATTTGAACATCCATCTGAAGGCATGTACCTTTTTACTCTTTTTTAATGTCTCTGTACCGTTTTATTGTCGAGTGATATGGTGTAAATATATACATAAGTGACTTCCCCGTGAGCTGTTCTTGATTGTCGAGTAAAAATTTAATAGTCTACGCTAGAAGATGTATTGATGTATAGTATACTTGGTCCTATGTTTATCACCTAAGTTCTAGAAGATAGGTTGGTTTATGTTTATACATATATCTTCAATCAGTCTCTATCACCTATGTTTTGGAAGTTAGTTTGGTGTAAGATAACTTAGTCTACTTTTGAGAGAATGTCTTGATCACGAAGTTCGATTATTTGGTATAATGTATTTTGTGTTGTCCATTTACATTTTACTGATTACTTTTTCAGGTAATAAATGATAATTCAATCTATTGATTTGGAGTGAGCTTAGCTTTTCGTAAAGCCATCAATTTTAAAGATATGGAGGTTATATACTCTACTCATAAAACGGTTCTTCGGTGCAATTTTCTTTGCTTCTCCACCAGTGCAACATGAATGTATCCCTCAAGCTATCTTGGGCATGGATGTTATCTGCCAAGCAAAATCTGGTATGGGAAAGACTGCTGTCTTTGTGCTTTCCACTCTGCAACAGATCGAGCCTACTCCTGGCCAGGTGTCTGCACTTATCCTGTGCCATACAAGGGAGTTAGCTTACCAGGTATGTCACTTTTACTCTCTCCTTCTAGTAAATAGTTCTGCTCAATGTCACCAAGCTTTCTCATGCTTAACATACCTTGATGATGAAAATTGCTTGCAGATCTGCAATGAGTTCGTGAGATTCAGTACCTATCTGCCTGATACGAAGGTCTCAGTGTTCTATGGAGGAGTCAACAACAAAATTCACAAAGAACTGCTGAAGAATGAATGTCCTCACATTGTTGTTGGAACACCTGGTCGGGTTCTTGGACTCGCCAGGGACAAAGATCTCTCTTTGAAGAATGTGAGGCATTTTATTCTTGACGAGTGTGATAAAATGCTCGAGTCACTAGGTATGCTAATCTTTAATTTCCTTGCGTCACTAATGCCTTAATATTGCATGTTTTAACGTTTTTTTGCTCTTATTTATCAGACATGCGGAGGGACGTGCAGGAGATTTTCAAGATGACCCCTCACGACAAACAAGTGATGATGTTCTCAGCAACGCTCAGCAAAGAGATACGCCCAGTCTGCAAGAAATTTATGCAAGATGTAATGTCCCACGACCAATACTCTCTCGGTTTACAAGTCCTGTAGTCTTGAACTTTCGGAGATTTTAGGCTTACATGAGCACCTTCTGGCCCGGGAAACCTTGATCCTTGGACGCACGGTTTAAGTCCAGTGATGACTTGCGTAGTATGTTGGTGTTTAGAGAATAGGGAACGGGAGATGTAACATAGAGCTTTGGTGTGGTTCAGTGGGTCTTCTATGTTCTCTGTGTTTTTCTTTTTCTATTTAATATTTGCAATGCTAATAGTGCGGCATAGGTTTTTAGTTGGGGTGTAGTGAAGTCTCAAGGTTTCATCATACTCAGTTTTGAGAGCCTTATTGTTGGGAGCAATATTGATCTTCGAGGATTTAAACCCTGGCGGACGAGGATCTCAGTTTGGGGGTCTTTCATCCGTCCTCGATTCTGTATTGAAAATCAATACCTGAGGAAGGCTTGCTAATACACTTTACTCTGATATCTATTACTTTCAGCCAATGGAGATATATGTTGATGATGAAGCCAAATTGACCCTTCATGGACTTGTCCAGGTAATTTAACTCGTGTCAGTCTTGCTACTTTTCATATCGGTTGATATTATTAGTATTCTTTTATCAGACTGTTCAACTATGTTTGTCACCTTTCAATGTAACAGCACTACATCAAACTGAGCGAGATGGAGAAAAACCGCAAGTTGAATGACCTTCTCGATGCATTGGACTTCAATCAAGTTGTCATCTTTGTGAAGAGCGTTAGCAGAGCTGGGGAGCTGAACAAGTTGCTTATTGAATGCAATTTCCCCTCGATATGCATTCACTCTGGCATGTCTCAGGAAGAGAGGTTTGTATTTTCCCATAACGTTATTTATTCTGAGTCAACCTTACTTTTCCCTCAAGTTCTGTTCATGGAAACCAACTCTTATTTACACACTATGATATGATATGTAGGCTGACTCACTACAAAAGTTTCAAGGAAGGGCACAAGAGAATTCTGGTGGCGACAGACTTGGTAGGGAGAGGAATTGACATTGAGCGTGTCAACATTGTCATCAACTACGACATGCCAGATTCTGCTGATACATATCTTCACAGGGTATGTATTATTTTGTTTTGGTCGGCAAAAAAGTCTTAATATAGGCCTGAATTGTTATATAGATTATTGATTCTCATTAGTTAATCTCATTAAGCACACTGGTTATGGTATATAGGTTGGTAGAGCTGGAAGGTTTGGAACAAAGGGTCTTGCAATAACATTCGTGGCATCAGCTTCTGATTCGGAAGTTCTCAACCAGGTCTGGAGTTTGATCTTTTCATAAGTCTCTTCTCGTGCTTGTGAATTTATAGGAGTTGGGTATATTTAATGAAGCTGTAATTTCTTTGGTTTACAGGTACAAGATAGGTTTGAGGTTGATATTAAGGAACTTCCTGAGCAGATTGATACGTCCACTTACAGTAAGCCCTCTACCATTTACCAATGCTGCAAAAGCTGCTACATTTTTTGTCAGTCTGGGTTTTGACATCTGACAGTTGTTATTCTTCTTTTGCTTTGCAGTGCCGTCTTAAAACGACTTCAGGTTACAAGTCTTTGCAACGATCCCTTCCCTTTACGCTACCTGTTATCTTTTCCCTTTTTTATCGTCGTTTGTAACCTTTTAAAAAGGATAGAGAGAGAGGAAACTATCCCTCTTAAACTTGTGTACAAGGGAATATGATACTTTTATGCTGTCAGAATTGAGACATTACCTGTTTTCTGTGTTTCCCTAGTGTTGCAACTTTAGAGTTCTTTTTGTACGTGTTCTTCCTAGGAGTTAATCTCAAATTTACCTCTCGCGTTTCAAATAATCGCTATTATATTTTGAAATGATCTTTCTTGTTGTTCGTAGTTCTCTTATAATCTGTTGAAAATACATTTGCACCCAATGAATATATGTATACATAATTCTAGATCTTCACACTTGACTGCTCAAGGAATCCGAAATTTAGCTGATAGAAAAAACTTATTCATCTTTATACTTTCATTCACGAGATTAGGTTGATGCTTTTAAAAAAGGTTTATCAAACTTTAGCGTTCATTTTAAAAACGTTTAGCGTATTCATTGTTTTCTGATCTATGTAAATACGATCATCTCTTCTTTCTCAATTTTACATATTTCCATACATCACGAAAATCAAACACAAAATTTTACATTTCGCTCAAAATTATACAGTCTTTTATTGTTATATTGTAGTTCGTATTATTAATTCAACCATCGTAGCATATTGGTACAAAAACTCTTTTAATGAGGGAATAACACACAGCCTCAATGCTTGAGGAGATTGATCCCAAGCTTCTCAAGGGCGGCCTTAATAGCATCACGGCCACATTCTTCAGCTTCGGTTATATTAGGACTGTTGAGTGGAGTCACGTCTTCCATTGGGTAGCTTCTGTTGCCGTGCAGCTCACGCAAATCACTCGCTATGCCTTTTAGTATCACAGTTTTATGAACCCCTCCAAGCAAGCCTTCGTAATCAGTGTCACCTGAATCTCCCACGAAGACCACCATGTTCGATAAATCAATCCCCCATCGCACTAGCAAGTACCTGAAAAAAACAGAGTAGCTCAAACACGAATCCAAACCCAAGAAGATGATTAGTTTACGATCAAAAACTTACCTAAGTGCCTGAGATCGCGAGGCAAGAACAGGGATTACGTTTAGCCTAGCTCCATTCTGGCAGTAAACCACATTGCAACGTAACGCTTGGATTCTCATCAACTTCCTCAGCTCTTTCATTGGAGGGATCTGCATACACATAGATTAAACGAATCAACGCACCGTCTCAAGAAGAAAGAAAACTCTAAGCCTGAGACTGAGGGTGTATTTACCGAAGCAGGATCTTTCACTTTGAAAGATAAGCAGTAGTTAGTCGAAGAAGCTTCATCTTCACACAAAATCTCTCCTTGTTTCAGCTTCTTCTTCTCCTCAACAGACCTAATCCAACGAATCAAAGTCTTCCTCAAATTCTCACCACCCCAACGGAACTCTATATGGGAATGGTAATCCGGATCGTGCGTATAAGGAAGCACGGTTTTATCCTCAGAAGCAGAGGCGGTGAAGTAAAGCTCACTCCCACTGTTGCAGATCACAGCATCGAAGTCTTGCGGTTTCAACCCTCCTGAGATCAACGCTGCGTGAGTCTCGGAGACAGTCATCGACGTCGAGAGTATGAACCCTGTTGACTCTCCAGCAACGTCCATAACCGTTTTGACCACTTGGAGAAGATCAGAGGTTGAGCTGCAGTCTACGGAGATGACGAATATGTGTTTACGTCTTTTCAGAGTCGGCATCTTTGAGTCGATTTTCTCTGTCGAGATCTTCTTTTGAGATAAAGTTGAAATAGCTTTCTCTAGCTTAGCTTTACGTTCAGCAGTGGTGGTGTCTTCAGCGTCTAAGTTGGTATCTACACTACTACTCTTTTCGCCGTCCAGGGAAAGTTTTAGGTTCAGGGAGATGTCGTGTATGTCTCTGAGGGAGTCGCTTGGTGAGTCAGGGTCCGAGTTTTCGAACTCGACTCTCTGCCATTTGGGAGATCTTTGCTTGCAAGAAGCTATCCGAGCCAGATATGTTTTGCAATGCTCTGGCCATGAGAACAGGTGGATGTTTTTCAGGCCGTTTTGTCTGCATCTTGTCCAGAGATGCTTGTCTGAGACCAGTTTCAAGAGGGCGTCGGATATAGCTTGCTGGTCATGAGGGTCAACTAGAAGACCATTGTCAAGAACCTGCAAAGTCAAAATCAGAAATCAGCTATAGCTTTGTATTTGATTGCAGTGATGTATAGTGCAAATTTTCTAACCCGGTGAATATCTACAGGTCCTCCATTTATTGTTGCAACAGTGGGCAGACCATGAGCTCCTGCCTCGATTAGAGTCAATCCAAATGGTTCGATGAAAGCTGGATTTATAAATACTCCCTGAGATAAAAAGGTTTGAGATAAGATAGATAAACAGAAGCAAAGCAAAGTGATTATGTAATATGGGAACACTTATTGATCAGTGAATGATACATAGTGGAGATAAGTAAACATGTTTTAAGCATTTACCTTTGTTTTGGCTGCTAAACGGTAAATTTCAGGAACATCAGATTGTTTGTGATGCTTAGGCATTGCCACTTGACCATATAGGTCGTACTTGTCGATTAGCTTCAGAATTGATAGAAGCACAGAGGCATTCGTGGTAGATAACTCATCAATATCATTTCTGTTTCCCATTATCAGTGTCTGCAATCAAAAAGAGAATGAGAAAGAAGTGAATTAACCTCCAGAAAATCATGATTCTGTGAAGAATAGCTGCAGGAACGTACAAGGTTAGCAAGTTCCCGCAATGGACGGCACTCTCCAAAGGCTTTGACTAGAGTAACCAAGTTCTTTTTAGGGTCTGGCCGCGCAAGAGCGAGTATCATAGGCTTCCGCGGGTTAGAAAAGAAACGCATAATCTGCCCAAGTAACGAGTTCACAGTAAATATAAAGGTGCATTAGGAAAAGAAAACGAAATGATTCAACTACATTGTACCTCAGACCAAATTGGTGGATCAGCAGTTTGTGGATCTTCATCATCTCCATCTGCATCCACATCATGTGGTACAATGTGATGAAACTCCATACCTGGAGGAATCACCTAGAAGCAACACATGTCAAGTATACTCATGAGTCATGGTAAAAAAAATAAACCTCTCAAAGAGGAATAATAGAGATGATATACTTACAACCATGCGAGGCATGAATCTGCCTAGACAGCTCACACCCCTTTTCATCCTTGCTCTGAGTTTACGCTCCAGAACCGGATCAAAACCATCATAAAGATTCCACTGCTCTTCTATCTCCTGCTTCGTACTAGTTATGACTATCTCAGAAGCATCGAGACACAACTAGGGATGTCAATTGGGCACATTGTCCATGGGCGGTCCATGTCCAAATCAATATGGACTAATATGGTCACGCCCAAATCTGCCCGAAATATTTTCTGTCCAAATGAACTATGTCCAGATACGTCCAGAGTCCAATAGACAAAACCAAATGGACATGGGCCGCCCAAATACGCCCATATTTTAAAAATATCTAGGGTTAGTATTTGGAAAAAAAAAATCTGAAATCACAAATTCACAATTGTCTCTCGAGTCTTGACTTGCCTTTCCGTCTCGTCTCTCCATCTCTCGAATAGTGTCTCTCCGTCTCTCGAGCAGTGTCTCTCCGTCTCGTCTCTCCATCTCTCGATCAGTGTCTCTCCGCCTCGTCTCTTCATCTCTCGAGTTGTGTCTCTGCATCTCGACTCTCCTCTCCGTCTCTCATAATAAAGACACTAACTCTTAATTTAAGTACCTTTTGGCTTTTGTAAAATATGGATTTTAAGTCTAGTTTAAAACTTTAAGTATCTTTTGTGAAATATGAAATTTAAGTTTAAGTATGTTTTGTAAAACATGAAATTTAAGTAAGTATAAGATGTTATATATATATATATATATATATATGATATTTCTAATATGTACATCTTTTAAGTTTGAAAATTAGACATTTTACATTAAATGGACATCTGGATTTCATGGACAGTCCATCTGGTCATGGTCCTATTTAGACATGGTCATATTTGGACATGGTGCTATTTGGGCTCGACCAAAAACGCCCAGAAAAAAATAAGTCCATCTGGACACGCCCAAATCCACCCAGTCCGTCCAATTGACATCCCTAGACACAACTCCTCTGCCTCTATCCGCCTCATTATCTTGTAGTTAGCATTGATCTCTTCTTTCGGCCGTCCTTGTTTCAGAAGCTGCTCAAGCTTATCACGACCGAGAGAATGCCCAGTGAAAACCATCGGTACGTTCAACGCCCCGGAGAGAAGAGCAGCGGAATCACCAGCATCTGCATAGTGTCCATGAATAGAAACAGGCCACACTTGTCCTCCTTCACCAATTTCTTCATCAAGAGCCTTGGAGGTTTTCATAATATAGCTAAGTGCTCTATCAACAAACTCAGGGATATGAGGCCAGAGAAGCTCTTTTGGTACGTATTTATCTTTCGGACCGAAAGGTATACGGACGATATAAGCGCCACTACTCTCTCCATGCTCCTGCTCTGTACTGTCTGTGTCCAAAGGATTCAGCATCTCAGTCGGTTCAGAGTAGCTGCTATCCACACCCGGCGCAGAGACCTGCCTGGTTAACAAATCGACACGGTAGACTCCTGGCATTGAGCCCAGTGCTCTTGCAAGTTCCACAACGTACTTCACCTGATTGCAGAAGTGTGAATTGAGCAACTTAAGGCTCCAAATGGTAACATGCAGAATAACTAAGGTGCGGTTCTAATATTAGCAAAAAGAATGTATAGATATATTATATATATATATGTAAAGATTTTTGTAATTGTTAACTGCGGTGCGGTTTTAACCATTACCATTCGTAGCCTGAGACTATAAATTTTAAAAAAATTGCTTGAAGGAAGAGGAGTACCTGGCCACCAGTATCAGAATCCCGACCAAGCTCCATGTTTTCACCACGTATCAAACCATGAAGACTATAAAACAATAACAGAGTGTTCACAACTTAGTCATAAATATCCTCACCAGAAGACTCACACCATTACTTTCCACTTTCTATTAAAAGGTAGTATATCATTATATACCTTATTAAGACGATGTAAAGCTTCTTCTCTTTGTGTTGAGCAAACCAATTCTCGAACACGTCAACGGAGCTGACCCGAGACATTCTTCCTTTAGTGTTGCTCCCATCACTAAGAGTTGGAATCTCACCAGGCACATCAGCTTTCTCACCTTCAGAAAAATCTTCTGACATATCAGCAGTCACTTCCTTCCTCGCTTTCTCGCGCAAGAGATGACGTTTAGCAGCACGCTTAGCATTCTTCCCTTCCACCTAATCAAATCACATTTCACAACACTCACAATGATCAATTCCTCCACAAATCAGCCGCGACAGCAAAACCAACCACAAACTGCAACTTCTATTAGATTCGGATTTATTATCGGCTTCCAACTTAAAATCATAACAATAGGATTGGCTTAACCTTTTATATATTACTTAATATTCTTTATATATCTAGACGAACCTTCTTCTTCTGACGAGCCAAATTCCAAATCCTCCAGCACAGATTCTCCAACCTCGTGTTCCTCTCCTGCGGACTCCTCGTTGCAGCAGCCTTGGGATCAAAATCGAAAACAACTCAGCAAACGTTCAAATACGCAACAGAGATCATAAAAGGTTTTAGCAAAAAAAAAAAAAAGAGATCATAAACGGTGATTGTACATACCTGAACCCAGGAACGGTGAAGATCAGTCTCATCGAAGCCAGTGATGACCTCTTCCACGAAGTAACGGCTCGGACTGAAATGGCCACGCTCTCTCAACAGCAGCGACGATTTGGAGTCGCCGATCCCTGGCTCCGCGGCGAGGATCGCCTCCAAGTAGCTATTCACCCAATCGTTTCCCACCATTTTCGTTGATTGATTGATCTGTAAAAACAGTCTCTTCGATTTTCTTTTTATATTAATCAATCAATAATGAAATAATATTTCGAGATTCTTATATAGTTTTGGTTTAATCGTTAAATATTCGATTATTTAATTCTAGACGTCAATGGTTGATTCGTTCTTCGTATTCTCGTTTTTTTCTTAATGTTGAAAGGGCGGTGATGTGGCATGTAGAAGCTGAGCTTACTGGAAGATTCTATTTGAATATATTCGGAAAAGCGTGTTAAGAGCAGTGAGAGATGGACACTTGGCAAAACAGCATAAACATAAGAATCTTCTTTTTTGTCCTTTGGCGACGATGAGCAATAGAATCTTATTATGCGATCGAATATTACATTTTGAGCTGTCTACATTTTTAGTAGTTTTTTATTCATTAGTATTCTCCACGATCGTGCCACGAAGTATATGCATCATCTCTCATATTGGTGGCAGCTTCATGCTATTTTATTTATATATACGTGTATGTCAGACGGTGTATCTGTACAAAAAAAAAGTTAACAATAGAATTTTGACCCAAAAACAAAGAAAATTTTAGATAATATTAATATTTTAGGTTGAAATATCATTGTATATTGTTGACGTTTGAAAATTTCTCTCTACAGAACCCAACACTTGTTCAATGTTCACACACGCATTACATTTATTTTATTTTTTCCTTTATTCATCTCTATTAGCCTTTCAAATCTATTTAATTTGAATACTTCTTTTTGAAACAAAAAAAAAATCCTATTTACTATTATTTCTACTAATTTTCTCAACAAAAAAAATCTATATTACTTCTCAGTCATCAGAACACTAAACAACAGAGAAAGCACAGAAAAAACTATAAAAGTAAAGTAATGTGGTGGAAGTAGAATTAAGAAGCGATCTGAGCGTCAGTCTTGGAGCCCATTTGAGATGGATACAAAATTACAAAGCATCCCTGATCTAGCTTCGTCTAACTCAAAGCACTCTAGCACCCGTGTCAAAAAAAAAAACATCACCCGTGTCAATGTCATTATCATTCTCCCTATTTTATCCTTCCAAAAAAAGACCAACCACATTAAATTTTGCAGCCTCATATATAAGTAAGGTTTAGTTTACCATAAATGTATATAAATTTACATTACCTTGAGGATCTTAATCATATCATACACAAATCTGATATTACTTTTGAATTTGATGAAATGATCCGATATGATTGTACTCAAGATTCATGGAGATCAGTCTCATAAATCTCTACTAGACTGTTTTATCTTCGAGATGGGCCTGCCCAATTGTTAAACCATAGTTCAATTTCTGACTTGTGCCTTCGTTTTGTTCCCACTTCCCAATGATTGTGATTAACACATGACAACCCAAAAAAAACGAGAAATGGTTGGGATTTGAATCCTATAAACTCGATAATTCTAATTTAAACGAAAAAAATTACTTCGAAATGTAAAGATCGATGTCGTTATCAGAAGCCTGGGATGGAACACTTCACAACTTCAAGGACGTACGCATTGTATATTTGTATGCTGTCATGATTCTTTCCTGACGTTTAAACCTGACTTAAGCATTTTATAATTACACTTCTTTGCTCCTCAAAAAAAAATTCCGGCAGTATCTCTTTTTTATGACTAGAAAGTTCAGATCCTTAATGTCTATCTTCATATGAGAAGCTCCAAACATCGTTAAATTAACTTTGCTTAAGAGAGTAGACCGACCATAAACTCTGCTAAACTCCGGTTTACATTGAATGTTTCCTTCTCCTTTTCAACTTTTTTTTGTTTCCTGCTATGTGAATGTGATTTGCATAAATTTGCGTCCTAATCGAATCCAGAAAATTCATAGTACACCTTCTTTATAGCGAGTGGTTGTAGATTACCTAGGAATGTGAAGAGTCATGGAGATAACAAAAGTTACCTTGTTTTGTCAGAGTGTGTGGATGGAAAGATTTCAATTATCAAGAAGAGAGAAACTCACAAAAAGAATGTGAACGAGGGTCTCTTTTCTAAAGAAGCCAAAGTGAAACTGTGCCATAGGCCAATATCCTTGAAAATTAAAAAGTTATATAATCTCTTTGTGGTTTATCATAGTCACATGTAGTGTCTGTGGATTAGCTCTTCTCAACCTAAAGCTAAAGAGTTATTTACTCATCTTAAGGAAAGTATGTGGGTCATACTCACTCATTTCTCGTTTCCCACCTCAACTGCTGTTTAATTGGTAATCAATTTTTTAACGAATTGTTTCTTATTCGTTTTAAGTTACAAAAAAAACATTTAAGGTATTTAGAAATAATTACTGAATGTATTCAAACTATCACTAGTCATGAAAAAGGTACTTTGCTTAACTGAACTAAACAGGAAAGAACAGAACACACGAGCCTTGCCTCTAGTATCTAATAGTCATAACTAACGAAATGGTTGAATACAACACATTAATCATATTGAAGACTGTCATGTGTTTCTCTTTCTAATTTTTTTGCTACATATAGCTAGATGTCACATAGCTAGGTGTTACAACTGAAATAAGGTACTCCTAGATCATTGAGCTGCCGTTGAATATTTAGGTCTCCTAGATCATTGAGCTGCCGTTGTTGACCATTCTTCACGTTTATTTTGGAATGTGAATAAACAATAGTATTAATATCAACTTAGGACTCATCAACACTAGATCGTTGCTAAAAAGAGGGATCGTACAAAATAGAAGCTTGCAAATTATGATTGTGTGGGAAAAATATTAGTTACGAAACTTATGATCTCCGTCAAAGTCTTTTAAATAATTCAAAGATATGAAATGACTTGATGCCCAATAATCATTTTCTGTTTTGTTTTCTTGTCATCACAACTTATGTTAGCGATATAAAATTTAAAAATTTAATATGGACTTGACACCAAAATTCTCTTTTAACTTGCTTCTTACGCCATCTTATTTCCTGTATAAAATTCAAAAGAGAAGGTTTTCCAATTCAACAAACACAAGCTAAAAGGAAAAACCACATTGGAGGTGTATCTCGGAGGTAAATATGTTGATATTATTATATAGTCATTAATGTAGCATATGGTCCTTATTCCATAGTCATCTGCTTTTGCTAAAAGTCGGTTTGACCTGAAAACAAACGTGTCAGAAGAACAAGAGAGCAAAAAGACGTGTGATTAGAGCGCGGAACATTTGAGAACACACCTTAGTGTGATTGATATTGATATTGATTATTGACAAAACGTCCTACATATATACGAATAGTAAATTTACCATAAATGATTTAGAGAGGTCTCAATTATTATGAAAATGGTCAAGTGAAGAAGACAAAATTATAGAAAGAGATGATGAGACTTTTTTTTAGCAAACTTCAAAAGTCGAAAACATTGAGAAATAAAAGAGAGAACATTAAGTTGGAGAAAAAGAAAAAAAAAAGAGTATCAAGGAGTTGTTTGTGAACTCACGCTTTGGACACAAGCAACCCTATCTTCAAGTCTTTTTCAGAAAGTTCCAATCCACCACGCAAAATACACTCACTTTCGTCGTTTTCTGACTCGAAAACACCAAATGAATGCAACCATTTCCATTAATTTACTAACAGCATTCTCAGTTAAACACAATTAAATATCACTATTCTATTTATTCTTAAATAGTCATCCGTAGAAACCATTAAAAATTGAGCACGTCTGCGTGGGAGTCACGAGATCGAGAGTCAGAAGCACCGCTCTACCAGCCATCAAGATGGTGCATTGCTTAGTAGGACCGATACGTATCTTGCAAATCTATTTAATTATGGGATGAGCTTTACGTAAAACAAAAATGAAAATCGTTAAGAGATTGTGAAATCTTAGTTGCCCCATCTTAAAACTGTATCTCCTCGTAACTGAAGATGCTTACATACTTTATTTCTGTTTTCACATTACAATAAGTTTGGTTTCCACCTTACCTAAGTCATAAACTCATAATATATCGCTTTCACGCTAAGATCTTTTCATTCTTTCTTTATATAAACAATGTATCTCTTTATACTCAACCTAATAATAGTATTAGGCAAGTAGTCGACCGACCTCTTATGATGTCACTATTAATTGAACCAAAGTTATTATGAAAAAGATATCAATATAACTATGTAAGAGATATTTTAATAGTCTAAATATACCAATTATTTAACAAAATGATGGTGGCATATATACTCTTCCAGGTAAAGAAGACGTGTACCCAACATCTTCATTCCACTCTTTCTTCTTTATGAATCGATCTATATCCTTTATCTCACCTTTTCTTCATCTTATTCTCTTAGTTACAATTTATGGCAATTCACCTCTTAGAAGATCGGTTGATCATTCGTGATGTCAGTATGCTTTTAAATTATGAAATTCAATTTTGCAACTACCATTCTCAAAAAAAATTCTCATCTACCAAATTTATGAATATTTTAAAATTTGACTTGTTCATACATTAAAAAAAAAAAAAGTGGAGACGAGGCTTTACCAAAACAAGTAAATGAAAACAAAGATGATCTTCCCATTTTGGAGTGGCAAAATAGAAGCAACTCATGTATAACGTTTTAATTTGCATGGACTATAACAAAACCAGATGATCTTAGTACAAAAGGCTAGTCTAGGACAGGGGTATAGGATAGCAAGCAGTAAATGCGTCCCCGAACAACATAAAACACATCACTATCTCTTGTTCTCATGCGCTGAACAACCACTTAATTCTAGTAAGAGTGATCAAAGCCACTTCCACATGATACAATCAATAGAAGAACAATGTTCTCAGAATCGATTTTTGCAAAAAAAAAAAAAAAAAAGGAAGATTTTAGCTCGACCATCTCGATTTGGGTATGCGAGTAACAAAGCCAAAACTGGATAAATTAGTATCCTAACAAAAGTTTATATGTTCGATGATAAAACAAGAACTGATCGAACATAAGCTGGTCTATCTAACCTAGGGGGTCCTGACTTCTTTCCACTTTTACCTCTTGTTTTCTCTTCTTTCAAACATTCCAGTTTTACTGTTCATGCGTCGTGAATTGAATGATCCCCAATTCCTCATATTCAAATGTATTTTTCAATCTAACTCATGTGACTATTCCATGTTAGGTCGTTTTCTATTGGTCAGTAAGCTAACCAAAATACACTTCTCATTTCTCTTGCTTTTTCATTTTTTTCAAGTCCTTTTGTTTTTATCATCAATCATGTTTCCACACTATAAATTTTCCGTATGCATGTTTTTCAAATTTTTCATTTGTCCGGAGAAGCCATTTACTCGTCTTGGATGAGCGATTTTTATGTTCTTTTTTGTCCATCCGAAAATTTCATGTCCCTGTTAGTCACGTAGCTTAAACTTCATCGCTAAACACAACCTGCAAAACGAGAGACTAAAGCAAAATATTATTAGAAGTTAAAATAAACAAAGAAAAAAAAAAACAAATAAAATTGAAGGAACATACCTCACACACAACGAACAACGCATACCTGGAGAAGTAACAGAGAAACGACGACGGTGAACGAGACGGTCAACGAAGGCCACGAACGTTGACTTGACGCAACACGAGAAAACGAAAATCTTAAAAACACAGCATACTGACACACAATGGATCTGACACTAGATTTGTTTTTGAAAAAAAAAAAAGAAATTGGATTCAAAATTTTGAATCAGATTTGTCAATTGCCAAGATTTTGATAGATTGATTCTAGCTAAGGTGCAATTTCTCGAGTCCGACATTTTTTTTAAAGAGAGGGAGAGACGCAAGAACAGTAAAAATTAAGTATGTACAAATGCATTACGCATCTTTTCTACACCCAACAACAAGAAAAAATATATGATGGTGTGTGCGTTTTTCTTTCTTTCGATCTTCGTTTTACAAAACTCGATTTCCAGATCTCGCCGATCTAGAGCTCTCCTCTCCAGATCTGTAGCTGTTAAGAGAAGAACAAACCTTGAAATCTGAAAATCTAATATCAGATCAGATCAATTACACTCGGTGGCTTTCGACATGATCGATAACCTACTAGGACGAGGCTGATACGCAGCTCTCCTTCTCAGATGATGCGACGAAGGCCTTATCAGAGTCGTCAGCGCTCTCCTCACCCACTCCCCTTCCACACCACCGATTCTCACCAGCGAATTCGTCATCGCGGATCTCCTCATGTTCAAACTATTCGTCGGATACGACGCCGCGCCTTGCCCGTGCGGATTCGCGACGTTTTTGTGGAGACTGCATCGGAACGATCCCGGATGCGTCGTCGGAGAGCACATACACCTCCTCGGGGAAGAGATCTTGTGGTGGTGGTGGTGGTGGCCGTTGTGGCTGCTAGGCTGAGGCTTCTTCGAAACGGAGATGGATCTGTTAGTGGGAGAGATGGATCTGCTGTCTAGCGATGAAAACGCGATCGGCTGGGCTTTGTATAGATTCACGCGTGTGGGAGACGCGGAGCGGTGGTGGCTGTGGTGATTATTCTCGTGACGGTTGTTACTGAAGAAAGCTGAAGAGGGAGACGAGAAGCTAGAGCTCGTAGAGGAAGCGAAAGCTGAGGAAGACGACGAAGGGATGTGTTTGGAGTAATCGCCGCAGAATCGACCCGACGGCGATTGGGAACGGAGCACGGGGCCGTTTGATTTGGTACGAGACGACGTCGTCACCATTGTTTTTCTTTGCATATTGAAAGTGAAACGAGAACTGAAGTCTCTAGAGGAGGAAGAGGTTTTGATTTTTTTTTTTTTTTCTTCTCTCTTTAGAAGGTCCCGGAGGGAGGTTGATTCGGCAAACCTAGCGAGTCTCCGGAACCGAATTTATAGCGAGATGTTTCCAATGGCAGAAATGTAAATATTGCCAAAAAGTTTGACCTTTTCCGAGTTTTGGGTGATTCTCTGTCGGGTTAGTCAAACTTAACCATGGTTAGCAGTTATTTTATTTATTTTTGCCTTTTTCCCTTTTTTTCAACTTGGCGGTTTGGCCGTTTCGGAAAGAATCGGGTTCTTGATCCGACGGCTGAAAAGGACGACACGAGGAATGCTTTTGTGGGCAGTTATAAAAGCTGCCACGTGTGATGACTGAGCAAGATGCCAGCTCGTACCTCCCGGAAAAGCTGCGGTATTTTGTAATGTGTAATGCCCATTGCCTGTTGTTTTGCACCCAAGAGCCCGGATTTACAATTCCAATGGTCTTTTGTTGTTGTCGCGATCCAATGGTCATAACTGCCGATTCTGAAACATTAATTTTATTTAATTCAACTAGATATTTCCCTGAAAAACAAACAAAAAAATTATGAAATGAACAATTTTATAATCACTTATTTCCAACGTATTTTAGTAAGACCACTTTTAAGAGAAAAAATGATTTATACAATTAAATGGAAGAGTAATGTAAAGGTTCTATGAAATTTAAGATTTTTGGTAAAACTTGGATATCAAACTTTTAAACCACATTCTATTGATTTTATTTGTCGAGAAAAAAATTATTGAATCTTATGTGTTGGTTGCGCTTGGTCTTCTTTGTTAAGGCATCTCCATTCCTACTCCATTTTTTCCTCCAAAATGAAGTAAAAGTGAGTATGGAGTAAGAAATGCTCCAACCCTACTCCATATCTCACTCCATAATGAAGTTTACTCCATAAATGAAATAATCTATTTTTTGTTTGTTCATCACTCTATTATGGAATGAGAAATGGAGTAGGGTTGGAGCATTTTTACTCCATAATCACTTTTACTCCATTTTGGAAGAAAAACTAGAGTTTTACATTGGAGATGCTCTTAGACCTAATCTCTTACCATCAAATATTAGTTATTCAAAAGTAGTTGGTAGTATCCAGCAACAATATAGAATCTTGTAAACATGAACGAGTACATATCAAGATACATCTATGATCCATCTAACTGATTATATCATATAGTAGTTGGGGGTTGCTAGATTCTTTCTTTTAAATTTGGTTTTTAACTAATCGGCCAAGTGAATCCGCAAGAACATATTTTTTACTGGTAGAGAAAAAATCAACACCACAACTAGAGAAATGACTGATGGGGAGTTAAAGAGAGAATTGTTCCAGTGGAAGAGAATCATGCAACTATGTTTGATATTGAAGTCAAATTAAACATCCTAGGTGAGGGAACATGACTCGAAATATTCTTTCCAGCATTATGTAATTTAGTTAGAACGTGTATTATTACATAAAGTACATCTACTAGCAAAGTAGCAATTATATATTAAAAAATTAAGCTGCTTTTTCTCTTCGAAAAATAATTACATACTGTCTAGTATTTTGATTGTTCGTGAGATTTAAAGATCTTCCCCTCGCTTGTAGCCATCAAACACAAATATTCTATGAAAGGTTGCTAGAAGGTTAAATGAGACTTGGAGAATATAGCTAACGTTGGCTTTGGATTTAGTTTTTTTAAGTTAAGACCAATTCTAAGGTGATGCAAAGAATCTTGGCTAATCTACTAAACGGGAAAAGGAGGTTACTCAACACATCTCTTAAATTTGATTGACACGATTCAGGACAGAGCTGAAGAAATTCAATGTCATCTGGATATCTGTCTTTGTGGCGTTGGATGATATTGTTTCAGGTTGGTCTATTTGGTCATGGTGGCTCGACTCACAGCAATCAACCTTTTGGAAGAGGGGTTTGGTCGCCTCTGAGCTTATTGATGTGTCCTCCCTAGTTGGGTATGTTGAGAATTTCCCGACTTGTTCGGCTAATGGAACGTGGATCGGGAGTTCTACTCAAACGCTGCAGAAAGTTCTTCACGCATCATTATCATCTGGACTCTCAAATCTTCAAATTTTAGTGGACTCTATTGTCCCCTTACTTGCCCTGTGCTCAGGGTTGGTTTTGATTGAGATTACAGGTTTCTTCATTGTTAGGAACCTTGTCCCTCTCGTCATTACGTTATCTTGTCTTTATAATCTATGCACAATCTTATGTTTGATTGTTGTTGCTTTTGTAATGGGTGGTGTCCCCAAACTTTGTTTGCCAGGTATTCTGGTTTGAGGTTATGAAATACAATCGTTGACCAAAAAAAAAAAAAAGACTACCAATGAATAACCTGTTTAGCTAGACAAATAAGTTAGCTCCTATACATATACCAAAAAAGTTAGCTAAACCCATAGTCGTGTTTTTCTGGTGGATTAACCATTTTGTGAAAAGAACATGGTATTGATATATAACCCATGTTCTGTGATTCGTATTAAACTTAATGACACTAAGATCGTTTAGTCACTTGATAATAAAGTAAACAAATAGTGCTAAGACGATTGTAACGGGTTAATTCAGACGAATCTAAGAATTCAAATAATTTTTAATGGTAGAGTGATCAATAATGCGGGGCACATGGGGTTCGTGTTGGGTGAGTTAGGGACAAAACAATTACTTTTGTATGGTCGGGACATACATTATGTTAAAGGAATAGGCTAACAACGTCAACCCACCTCGTCCCACACAACTACGACACGTGTGGCTGAGCCACACACGTGTCCAGGCTTAGCTAGACTCAGCATAACAATCCAAGAGACATAAGTGTTTAACTGGTGATTCAATGTCTGACACTGGATTTAGATTTATTTAATATGGTCGTGGTCAGGTCATGGTCAAGTAGTGGGTCATGTGATTATTGTTTCTTATTACAAACCTATCTACTAGTATCATCTCGAGTCACCACTATTTTTTGCTTTACCTTTTAAACATTTCTCTGTTGTTTCTTTGCAAGGAATAGGGTAGTGGTGACATGATAGCGAGAGAAATTTTGTTATCTCGGATCACTGATTTATAGCAAATAATTGAGTTTTATTATGGCGATATGGGAGAGTATAAAACGTGTTAAAGTTATATGTTAACGGAAAATTATGTCCGATATCTCGTGCAGCATAAAGTATATGCTGTGATAATGTTAGACAGAAGAATCTTATGTATTGATGGCTTGACACCAACGGCAGACTTTGATGATTATTTAAACTAAAGCAAATTTGAGAATCTCATTATTACGAATAAGATGCTTATTTTACTCCGGGATATTTTCATATCCCTATTATTAAAGTGGAGGTAGCAATGAGGTTGTACTAGTATTCAATATTTTAACATATCTCGGTTTCAATAATGATGATATTATGCTGATTTGCCATTATTTTCTTCTCTGCTTCAACAATACTTTGTAGATTTGGTTAATCAATAAGCATCCACCTAAAAGAGACATTTGAATATCGTGGTATTACTACCATATAAACAATCCAGAAATCATATCTATTTTTACCAATATGCTTTGTGTTTTTGGTTAAAGGTTCTAATCATATCAATAGCTTACTCGTCTGCTTACTTTTTACAATGTGAAGCAACTTTGAAGAAGCGATTGTGATTTAAAAGTTTCTAATGCTATGGGCTATTATCCTAACATAATCGCAACACTTTTCTGTGTCTTTTTTTCTAACACTGAATCATTCTTTGAAATATAAGCTCAAGATACTTTTCTGTGTCTATTGTTCGTGAAAGTCTACTAGTTTACTAACATTCAATTATGGTGGTTCTCAGTGAAGATATTAGTACTAAAAATTGTATGTAACAACACAATACACCCACCCACCTATACTCCATAATAATTATGATATTATGCTGATTTGCCACTATTTTCTTCTCTGCTTCGGCACATCTTTGTAGATTTGGTTAATCAATAACCATCCACCTAAAAGAGACATTTAAATATCTTGGTATTATCTCAAAAATCCAGAAATCACTATTATATACAATTACCAATTATCTTGGCCCAAGCATCTCGATGTTTTTAATTTTTGGTTAAACGTTCTAATCATATCAAATAGTTACTCGTCTGTTTTCTTTTTACAGAGTGAAGCAACACAGAAGAAGGTCAGTTGCGATGCAAAACAACCTTCAGTGCATCAACAAGAGATACCACCATCGAAGAATCGATGGGAGATGCACCTGGGAGGACTACAAAAATATTATATATACTAATGCACGGTAAAAAACATGCGTAACGGAGGCACCAAATGAAAAATGGCGAAGGTTTTCGTACTAGCATATGCGTTCCAATCAGATCGTGATAGCAACTTAAAACATAGATAGATTGATGCTCATAGAGCTTATTGAGACAGAATAAAATAGCTCAAATTAAATAAAATGGCGGGAAAAGAAAACCAGAGATGACATTCCTTAAGAAACGTCTCATACAACGTGAAATACCCCCGAGATGCCAGCCATGGCCTGTCGGACTCTGTGGGGAGAAGGAAGATCACTTCTACGGGGATATCAGGCGACATATCCTGTAACGATTCCGCCCTACCATAAACCGAAGCAGACCCTGGAGCAGTCGAGCAGAGGAAGAACTAACGAGACGATTGACCAAACTTGTGACCGGAAGTCTGTAGCTAGACGACGAATCATCGGAAGAATAAGTCATGGCAGGTTTCCTCGAGATAAGTGATCACGGAGACTTATATGCTCAAGAGTCGAGCCTTATTTTTAAAATCAAAACTCTAAACCAACCGACTAACTCGCACTTTTTTTTTCCAGTAAATTTTGTATTCTTTTAACCCTTTAATCAACGAGGAAGAACAAGTTAATTATTAAATCTTTCAGAGACAGCATTTTGGAGCTGGTAGTCTCCAAGGATGCGCAGAATTACATCAGTACCAAGCTCAACAACAATATGCAGTTAATTATGTAGAAGTTATTGATATATTCAGTAATCAGTATCACAAATGAATTTTTAGAAATAAAATAAAAATCTTTGAAACTGCTTACGTACTGGTTTATCATCTTTTTCATCCTGTATTACGAAGTCAGATGCCAACATAACCTAAAGAACTAGGCCTGATGCAATCTACATTCTCACAAGAATTGAGTTCACTTGGTCCTCTGGATATCTTATCCTTCAAAACTCAGATAATCCATCACTAAAGATTTCCCCTAAGTACAAGGCTCTGTCTACTAAACCTAAACAGTCTATTTTGAGATGATTTACTCGTACAGAACCCATGTGTAACGACAGGACTGAGACAAAGCCTAACGACTTGGAAACTGATATAATTCCATCAACTAAGGGATCTAGCTTAGCAACGGTCCACTATATATGTGATTATGTGGGTAACAATACCTAAGCTTTGAGACAGAGCTACACTACAAATATCTATCAGCTTATTAAACACAAAATGACTATCAGTCTATTAAACACAAAAGCATATACAAAACGTTTCACTCCGTCTTATTTTTCTTCTTCTTCAGAACGAGCTTCTTAAGCCCACGCCACCAACCTGTATGCTTGCTGGTTTTGACGACATTTTCATCTTCAGAGATCTCAACGGCTTCATCACTCTGCTCTTCCCAGCCCCTGCTGCTGCTACTAGTTTCACCGTTCTCTGCCAAGATCAGTACGCCGCACTCAATAATCTTAGAATGTACGTCGTTGCAGCTGAATTCAAATTGAATATCCGAGTCCACTTCAAGGCATATCCCATCTTTAAACAGGTCCTCATCAAATACGAAGAGGTGATCTGTTAGGAGTTTAGGAGGATCGAACGGAATTTCATTGATGAGAATACCTTTGCTTCTCAGATGACAAACAATTTTAATTGTGTAACAGAACACTTCGTCTGAAGGAGAAAGCAGGAGGCAAGCCTTAAATCTTGAGGAAGCAGAGAAAGTCCAGTCACAAATAGTTACGGAGTTTCCTTTGGCTTTGTGAGTGAACTCAGAAGGGACTTCCTTACCTGGTAAACCTACACTCATGCAATCCCATCCTTGTATGATTACTCTTCTTGCTTCTTCCTCTAGTGAGTAACAGTTGTAGAACGTGAATACTCTCCGTGGGTTGTAGAAAAGAAGAGATGTTCTTAACGCGTCGTTTTCTGATCTAACATTTGGTTTGTTGAAGGAGAAACAGACACTTTTGAGCGATACACAATCATCTGCATCAAGAAACAAAAGAGAAGGCGGCAGACCCTGCACTGACACCAGCTTTCTGCAGTTTCTGATGGTGAGAATCTGTAGTTCAGAGAGACCAATGACGCAATCTGGAATCTTCTTTATATCACTGTTGCTTAGATCTAGCATATGTACATATTCTGGGACATGTGTTAATCTCCTTAGGCTTTTGCTGCCTATATTTAACTCGCCACTACGAAGCCATCCTTCAGCAATGGTTGAAGGAACATCTTCTATCATTGTGTTACGTACATCAAGAAGTTTTATGTTGCTTGAAAAATCAGGAAATGTTCTCAATCGCGAGCAATCACTCATGTTGACTCTCTTAAGAGATGTTAAATTGATGTTGGTGGGAATAACCCGTAACTTTTTGCAGCCCCTCATGTTCAACGTTTCCAGTTTGTGTAGATTCCTAACAGAGGAGGGAAGCTCCACCAGACTTGTGCATTCTAGAAGTGTCAAAATCTCGAGATTAGTAGCCTCTGAAAGATTTGGGATTTCTTTCAAGCTACTGGAGAAGTCCAAATGTATCGTCTTGAGATTTGCAAGGGGCTACAGGCATGTGTCAAACACAACAAATAAGAAGAACACATTTGGAGTTTGATTTCATTAAAAAAATAATAATAATAACAGATACCAACCTGGACTCCTTCCCAGAGCTTCTCAAGTTTGCTGGATGTCATACAGAGCTCGACGAGACGTTCCGGCTGAAATCTTGGAGGAAGACTTTTTTTAGGGTATGAATCCCAATGTAGTAACCTTAGATGAGGTAGATATTCCATGTCCCCTGCTATCCTCAGTCCCCAAGAGTTGGAAATCTGTAAAAATCTAAGATTACTCATTCCTTCGAAAGCTCGCCCACTTATTGTTAATTCGCCGCTGATCTTGGACACATCAAATGATATACCTATGACTGATCCAGTGCCCTAGCAAACATTCCAAAAGAGGACTGATGAAATTGTTATCATGAAAGCAAATAGAGAGTAAGATATATAAGACTATAAAAGAAGTTACCATTTCATTTGCTAATACATCACGTATCTCTTCAGCCTCCACTAAAAACTGACGTTTCCCAGGCTCATCTGATTGTTCATGCACTATTTGTCTACCCAATTGTTGGAGTAAAGAGTGCATCTTTATATGCTGAGAACGGATATTGCCATAAAGTGTTTTAATCATAGATTTGATGGATAGGGTCTCCAGCCCGTTTTCCACATCCAAATTACTATCAGCGAGCATGCTTGTCACATAACCATATTTTTGGAAACTATGATTGAACATGCATGAAATGTGAAGGAAAAGAGATTGATTTTTCTTCTACAATTTGTCATATCCCACTCTTAAGACGTCTTCGATTTTTCTATCAAAACTATTTTCGATCCTAGATAACTGAAGCTCCCACTCTTCCTTGCTCTCTCCACGTAATGATGAACCCACAACACAAAGGCCTAACGGAAGATAACCACAAAGGTATGCTACTCTATTTGCAACCTTTTCAAAATCATCTTGTACATATCTCTGTTTGAAAGCAGATAGACATAAGATCTCAAGAGATTCTTTTTCAGATGGAAAACCCACATGGTAGATATCTTGAATTCCATGTGCCTTCAAAATATTTTTATCTTCTGTAGTAACAATGATCCTACTTCCCAAACCAAACCAAGAAAGTTCTCCAGCCAAAACCTCTAGTTTCTCTAGATCAGCAATATCATCAAGAACGATAAGCACTCTTTGATCTTGTAGCCATTGTTTTACCCCACCTAAATGATGTACCCTAATATCCCTTTGGTTCAAAACCTTAGACAGAAGTTGGTTTTGCAAACCCAACTTGGAATCATAATCGTCAACACCCATTATGCTCTTATAACTACCCTTGAGGTTCCCCATAAAGCACATAAGTCGAAAATCTCTAGAGAGGTAATCGAATAAAGCTCTAGCAATGGTGGACTTACCAATTCCCGCAGGACCCCAAATCCCAATCATCTTTGCTTCATCACACTCGAAGCATAACAAATTGCTCAGTTTTCTCAAGTGAGCTTGCAGTCCCACAATCCCGTCAAAGTCCCTTGACAGTGTAATATTCAATCTGTTCGAAACATCCGTGGCAAACTTTTTGACCAGGTCCGCTTCATCAGTCCTAACAAACGAAAGATTCCAAGTTTATGTAAACTCTAACATTGAAGTATATAAACTCTGTTATATAAAGAAAGAAACAACAAACCAGTTTAGAGAGTGCTCTCCAGCAATGGTTGCTACATATGCCAAAGCTTCCATCCATCTCTTCTTATCTTTCTCAGTTCTCCCTTCACATGTTTTCTTGAATGCTATTCCGAAATCTCCAGTCTGTTTCCGTACATCGGACGGATCAACTTCGTAAAATATAGTCATCACAATCTGCCCCGAACCTTCTTTGCAGTTCAAGATTTCAACCAGCTCATCCAAACACCAGCTTGAAGAAGCATAGTTCTTCGAGAGCAGAACCACCGAGACTCTTGATTCTCTAATGGCTTGTACAAGTTCAGGTCCGATTGTATGACCTCTCTCGATCTCGTGATCTTTGAATGCTGTGATCCCTTTGCTTGCAAACTGATGGCGTAAATGGCTGAGAAATCCTCTACGAACATCTGGACCGTGGAAACTCGGAAAGACATGGTATCTCTTGATGCGAGATGATGAAGAAGAAGAAGAAGTAGCCATGAGAGAGAGATAAAGAGTAAATGAGAAGTTGATCTATGAGAAATGTATGGAGGAGGAAGAAACAGAGTTGTTGTTTTATATACTTCTATGAGAAATTGTACAGAAAATGAAAGATCTAAGTCGTCGACGACTCGTCAAAAAAATATGAAAAAGGAAACTACAATAGTCTTCGTGGAGGACCCCATAAGGGTCTGTTTCATCATGAAAGTAATCTAAATGCTTACAAATATTTTATTTTTACTATCCCCTTACTTTCTTTTCACGACCATTCCACTTTTCTATTTAAAACAATCATGTACATTCAAGATCACTTTGTAAGTTTTTACTAGAATGTGAGATAATTGTTGCTACTGAGATAGGTTTTTCTAACCAAATCAAAACTATAGATGACTTGTTTGGTTTCTTAATTCTTTTTGTTAAAAAAAATGAAACAAAAAGAATTTTTCTCTTTTTTTCTTCTTCGATGGAGAATTTTTCTTAGAAATTTCCAACTCCCGCTTTGCAACTTATGCTCACGTTTCCAAGGCAATTTACCTTTTCTGGCACTTTACCGTTTTGTATTTGTTTTGGTCGGCAATGATAAGACTCGATTAACTAGTGTTAAACACATGACCCCCCCGGCTCAGTTGGCAAGAGTAACTAGTACTGGCCTGTCCAATCCGATTTGAAACACTCGCTAATAGCCAAGAGGTGTTCAGTTCAATTAAGTTATGCAAACGCATGTATATAGAACCGATCCGTCTTTCATCCAGATTGGCTTCAAATCTCAAACAGATCAACACATCTAAAACTTTGTTCAAGAGACAATTATCATCCCAAAAGGCACCACATTTTTTCAAATCCAACAACATGAATCTAAACATTAGCTATAGCTTCGTGGATCACCCCAACATCAGGTCCATGGCTTCCTAAACAAAGCAAAAAATGCTTATCCCACTTCTCTGATTTAATCAAATTTAAATGATACATTACTAGAATGAGTATGAACAACATCCCGACGAAATCTCTAAAGCAATAATCTCTTGACGCATCTTACTCCAAAAAGCAACTGAAACAACTCGAATGTGCTCGTCACCTCAATGACCCAAAGCATCGTGGTGGCCAGACCTATAGAAGCAAACAGAGAATTTTTAATTCTGTATTTCATAACAACTCTAGAGCGAGAAAAGAAGATTCTAGACTACAAAAGACTTACCCGCAGAAGAGCTTTTCCTTCGATGAGGTTGTAAGGTACAGGTCCAAAATTACGTGAATCAGTTGAAGCATGCACGTTATCTCCCTGGATCCAAACATGACCTCTTGGAACCTATTTTTGACGAAGCAAGACATAAATCAAAAAAATGTGTCCATGAATGCTAAAGAGGCTTATAAGACAAGAAGAGTCTCAATGCTATAACTACTCTAAAAGCTAGTTTAACCGAAACGAATAAGCAGCAATGGTTCACCTTCTAGACCATCCTAAACCATCAAACATACCACATTTTTGGACCTGATTAGTTAACACTGAATGTAGGTTATCGGATGGTCATTACCACAACGCTGACTGAGCTATCACCGACCAATGGGTCAGCAGAGTAAGAGAGTCTGTGTCCTTCTAAACCCAAGACCCGCTTTGTCAACATCCTCGTTGGGTTTGTCGGAGATCGAACCAATACAATGTCACCGAGACCAATCTTACCGAACCGGTGAGACAAATGTTCCGCCAAAATGACATCGCCGGTGAGATTAAGCGTCGGGAGCATGCTAGGACCTTGAACCTGAAACCCAATATAAAGGAATCAGCTTTCTTGGTGGATGTAAGAAACAAAACTAAACAAAGAGATTGAATTGCAATGATTTACAGACGTGAGTGGAGGAGATTATGTAACGATCGGTGATATGAAGCAAACAGAGAAACTTGGCGACGATTGATACTTGATCGAATGCCTCGTTTACTGTTCCACGCCATAGGTTTAGATATCTCAGCCATCTCATGTCTCGACTAGCGAATCTCGGCGGAAGAAGCCGGCAAAGACGAAGGCACCCGAACCAGTTCCGAGTCTACACTTAAAAACGACACGAAGTTGGTCATTCCACTATGGAAAACGGCGCAAAGTTTTGATTTAGAAAGAAAGAAAAGAGACAGCAATAGAGGGGTTTATTTAGGAAGAACATTTATAAAAGAAAGTTAAACCTCAGGGTTTAAAACGCAAAATCCAAGCAACCCAGGGGCCATGTTTGTAATTTTGCCAAACACTATATCAATGCATAAAAGCTTTGGTCTGAACTTTGAAGGACACACTCTGCATTTGGATGTCAGACCACCAATTCCAAAGGTTATCACAAAGTGCAAGTAGCACAATGTATTTTTTTTTTTTTGAAAGAATTTTAAATTTATTCAAACAAAAAAAACGTTTTTACATTTGCAGTTGTCTTGTATCTAACTTTGTTTTGAGTAAAAAACCGAAAAAATGTCTTCAACTTGATCTTGATCTTGTTTCCAGCCATCTAATCAGCCCCCTCTCATAGGCATGGCCATATAAACCCCTGAATATAGCAAACCGATTTCGAATGCGTTTGTCCACCATTCGGATCAGGTGAGAAGATGGTGTAGCTGCCTCTCCGTGTCTTCTTTGATTGCGCTCCCTCCACAGAGCATACAATGTGGCCTGAAAAACATACCGAATGAGGAATGTATCCAGCTTATCCCCTCCTTGGTGTGATATAATCTGCAAAACCCCACTCCACTCATTTGTATAGCGTGAGGAGAGTAGTCCATGCTTTTCAAAAGTCCATAAAATTACCTTTGTTAAATAGTTTTAGTACTGGTATATACCTAGTCATATACTTTCTACCTGGATAAAGTTTGTTTCCATTTATTCCAGCCTCTGATCCCATAACAAAAGAATAAAAAAGAATTCTTTTGGTGTGTGTTCTTCTGTTCATGATATAGTAGCAACCTCTTATTGTCTGTGTGTTCTACTGTTCATGATATAGTAAGTCAAAAAGCAACAAACTACAGGTGAAAGAGCAAAACTAAAGCGTTAGACACTTGACCTTAACCAGTGAAAGAATGGAAACTTTATTATAGTACCATGTATCATTTTTTTCTACTGTGATCACTAAATCAGCGGGAAAAAACTTTACCAAAACAAACACTCTGAAAACTCGGACTACAGGCCCAAGCCCAAGCTCACTGTCCACCCACGCTTTTTTAATTTTCTTCCCTAATTTTTCTCCTATATATTCTCTCACATTCCTTCTTTTCTGGTTTTTCTATTACAGAACATTTTCTCTTTCCATTACAGTTTCAGTTTTTTTTACGAGATGTATAATGAATGCAGTTCTCCTTCTTCCGCTAGATCAGCGAGAGTAACCACCCACAGAATGAGATCTCCGCTCTGCTGTCTAGGAGCCAACGCTGTGGTCGAACCCGAAGCGATGATCGGACCGAGAACACCTCGGTCTCCTTACGAGTGGCTCAAATCCACGGCGCAGGAGCTCGAGCTCAGAGAACGTTGCCGCCGGGTCAAGACACGCGTCAAGGTTACGTGCCGAAACAACAACTGCGCTCCTCACCACCACCGCCGCCACCACCAGAGACACCAGAGCCACCAGAGCTATCCTGTGGATTTCAGCTACGATGCCTTCAGCTACGCGCTCAATTTCGAGGACGATGTACGAGCGGACGAGGACGGTTCTTTCCCTAATTTCACGGCGAGGTTGCCTGCGTCTCCGGTTACGAAGCCTAGATCGGCGAGGGCTGATCTGATCTCGTTCTGACCGTTGAGTAGTCCCTTTGTTCGTGTGACGGCGGAATGTGAATGTTCATCCGTTGTGCTTGTTAGAGAAATAACGTACGAGTATGACGTCATTATTGTCTATGTAAATGCTCTTTTCGCATATTGATAATGTGTGAAAAAAAAAAAGAAACATTTTCTATATAAATAGTAGCTCTCTCATCTTTCTTTGTAAATAAGCATTTACTATTACAATATCAAATCAATATCAAATCAAATCGATTTCACTTCTGATTTGTAGAATGTTCTTGAAAAGAGAGACAATTTCTTCCTTATTGTATTTATAGATTTGTAAAAATGATGTGGAATGCAAGATCAAACCATGCATAGCTGGAGTTGATACTAGCCGGTCACTAATTACCACACAATTTTGTAGCTGATACAAAAGATATTCAGGTCAAAAACTGGAGAGCTGCAAATGATGAGTGAGAAAATTCTTGAGCTGAGGATTGATTAATCAACATTGTTGGAACCTAGCTAGTCAAAACGTGGGTCAAGTGAAGATTTTATACGATATGCGATTAAGAAGTCAAGTATCAAAGTAGCAAAAGCTATATTCAACCAAAAACTATGAGTGGGAGGTTCAAAACATTAAAGACTACAACATAACCACAAAAGAGGTTATAGTTGGTGTCGGCATAAGAAGAACAGAAATTAACATGTTTTGATCAGTGAGACTGTCGCAGCTTGCAAGAGCAAACACAGTGTGTAGTCTTATACTTCTATTAATCTCATGAACAAACACAAAAGTTTTGTTATAATTTTTCGAACACATGAACTTGGTTCGGCTACTCGAACTAGAATAATATAAATTTAATAATTAGAAGAATCAATCTTCGTGTTTCTATTATTTATAAATTATTATTTGGAAGTGGTTACCAATATACAGAGATATTGGTAAGGTGGGTACGAGCATAAGCATCTAAAACAGGTTGAAGATAGTGGAGGCCAAGTATCGTATTATCCTCAACGTTTAAAACTAAATTTTTTTAATAAGAAAGCAAGAAACGAGTGGAGATAGAGTGAAGATAAGAGTGTGAAATGAAGTGAAGTGGGGATGAAAGAAATAAAAGGAAAAGGAAAAGTACCTAAAACGTTTTTTTCACATGTATTGATGTCTGGGTTGTTATGTACGTAGTGAATCTAGTGATACACCACTTGCCACCATTATACATGTCTCTTTCACTTTGATGCTTCAAATCTTACTTATTTGTATAGTATTACCCTTTTGAAAATTTAATCATATATTTTTTATATTTTTCCCTTACAAATTATTTCTATAGCTAGACCTGATCGCCACGAAAGTCACAACATTCATTGTCAATCATCTTCATTGAATTTTCAAATTTTAGATATTTTCATTCACATATATATATATACATATATATATATATAAAGATATTTAGAATCGAATCTTATATCTGATGTAAAACAATGGTTAAGGCAAAATATCAGACCGAGTCGAGACATGAACTTGTGACGTTGAGGTGCACTTTTTTAGAAAAGATCACCCAGTACATTAGAGTTACAGACTGGGTAATTGTTACTAAGGCCATCATTACGCTGAAGACGGTTTACGGTTTCTTAGGAAACTTTTTTTTTATCTAAAAAAAATTTAAAACAAATTAATCGCGGTCGCCACGTGTCAGTGGGACCCGCGAACAGTGCAATAAACACTCCAAAATTGATTCTTAAAATCGATTCTTAATTCATAGCTTATGTGACCGTTTCTTATAGGTTTTGTGGAGCCATGCAATAAAAATCTTCTAAAAACCCCACTAATAACCTCCGATAATGATGGTCTAAGGTAACTTTATTTTTGTATAGTCTTTTTTGCCCTAATTTGTACGGCAACTTCCAGCTTGTTTTGTGATAAGAGAGATTGCATCGTGACACCAACAACGAATGTATATGTAAAGGTTTTATTATATTCAATTTGATTTACGAGGTCATGACCTTAACTTACAGATGTTGCCGTACCAAGATAAGTTCGCCAATTGATGACTCGATTTTTACTGGTTTTTGATGTTCCTTTTGTTTGTGTTCTCTGTTGACTGCATAACTTCGGTTATGGCAAGTATTTTTGTCAAATTTTAATAAAATAATGTTTGCAAAAAAAAAAAAAAAAAAAAAAGATAAAGATAAAGATAAGTTCGCCATATATCAAAAGTTTTTCACAGAAACACCAAGACGAATCAAATATTTTTATGACTTATCTTATTATATTTGTTTCTTTTTTGTAGAATATCAGATCAGAAATTTTCCGCGTACATTGGCTAACATGAAAACATAAAGAAGCTCATTATAGAGCAAGAGAGAATGTTGTGAACTTCCTTGTCGTCCTTGTCTCTGTTTTATTCTCTATCCCCTAGTTACCCACTAGTACTTTATTTTATCTGTATCACTTTTTTTTGTGTCACTTTCAGATAACGAATCTTTCAATTTATTCAGCACTGTAAATTGGGGAAAAAAAAAACATTATTAGCTATAAGGACAAAAGAGAACGTCAGAAGTGACTGTCTCGTCACTGTTACATAACAGATAACACACAGCTGCCTTTTGGCCCAGCTATCGAAAAAAAAAACACTGTCATAAAAAGACACAGACCAATCAGAAAACCACGTAATGCAATCTTATTCCTCAGTGTCTTTTTGTCTCTTAAAGTTAAAGGAGACTACCTTCGGCTACTATTGAACTGCCACTATTAGCCCTAGTCCCTCTTAATCTTCATGAAAAGAAAACGAATTGATTTGAAGCAAATCCAAAAACTATAAAGTATAGACT
The DNA here is from genome assembly GCA_018703725.1 of Brassica juncea. Classification (NCBI taxonomy): domain Eukaryota; kingdom Viridiplantae; phylum Streptophyta; class Magnoliopsida; order Brassicales; family Brassicaceae; genus Brassica; species Brassica juncea. Next base: position 68,787,804 of record CM031942.1, read on the forward strand.
AATTTGATTTACGTGCAACCGATTTGAATAAACAAAATTTACAATGATGACCAAAAAAACCAAATTTTACACTAGTACATATTAATCGAATTTACTGGAGGTAGATGACTACGTAATTACGTAGGAAATGTCCGCGTTCACGCATTTGAGCTATAATAGTAAACCATGCGTAGTACCGTGTCGATATGGATCAAGAGACAACTAGGCCCATAGTTGTAAGAAGCCCAAGAGGCTTGAGATGATACTGGAGATATAGTCAGGCCCAAATGGAAAAGCATGATAATTTTTTTTAACAACGGTCAACGGCGGAGAAAGTCTTATCTTTCATTTATTTGCCGGCTACCAGTATTTTAAAATCGGATTCGGAAACCGGTAAACCCGGTGATCCAAAATAAATTCGGTTCGAGTTTTGTGAAAAAAACAAAAGTTAAAAACCCGATGAAACCCGTTAAAATCTAATAAAAACCGGAACCCAATTACCGGTTGAACCAATAGACAATTTTTTTTAGTTTTTAATTATGTTTTTAAAATATACTTTGTATTATTTTTAATTAAGAAATTAGGTTTTTCAGTTTTGTTATCGACAATTTACTAATGATATTTTATGTTTGGTATATTTGGATTTGAAGTTTATTATTTTATTATTCACATTAAATTATAAATATTTATGATTTTTGATGTTCTCGTATTTTTTGTTTAGATGTCATAAATCTTAAATTGTTACAAATATTTTTAAATAATTTAAACTATTTTGATATTTGGTATGTCAAATGAAAATATAGAAATTAAAATTAAATATTTTCTAAATGTTTTTTAAACATAAAATATATACATATCCAAACTATTATTTTATGTTTTATAAAATATTAGAAAATACTTAACTTTAGTTTCTACATATTATTTTTATAACTAATATATTATTATATAATAAAATTAATTTATTTGTTAATCCGCGGTCAACCCGCTGACCTGGTGAGCCGAAAAGTCATCCGGTTCAGTGTCCGGATCGGGTTTAGAAACATTGCCGGCAACCTTTGCAGCTCCGGAAGTGACCAGGCGTGAAGAGGTTTGCGGAATCATATATATTTTGTATTAGGGTTAGCAAGTGATTAGACTAATTGTCTAATTGTACATACTATATAGTACGTCTAATAATCAATTTGCACAAATGTTAAAAGAGAAAACTCCTTCGTGTTTTCTTGAAAAAACTCCTTGTTATTCACAAGATATGATAATAATGGGGATGGTAGTAACTGTCCTATCACAAATTCCATCTATGCCTCATATTACAAATCATGCTTCTGCTTCTTGGTCTTTTGGGTTTTGTGTGCTCCCTAATATACAACATATGATGAAGCCACAAAGATACTTTCTACGCTGGTTTTGTGTAGGAGTTTCCAACTTCTATCAAGATATTGGATCTTTCCATGCACAGCTACAAACTGACTTCAACGCTCTCTTCCGCTATTTTCACCTGCATTGCTTCATAAAACAACTCTACGAAATTCAGTGACTCCGTGTTTTCTTGAAAAATGTAACTAAAATTTAATCTAACCATGACTAAACAAGCTCACACTACATATAAATTTAAGCTATACACTTAGCCACACTAGCATAATTCGTGGAATTGTATATTTGTTCAACAAGCATTGTCCTATCTTGGATAACTCTTACTACAGTTATGTCAGTATAGTACCTTTTGCGTTTGTTCTTTGAGGCGGTGGAAGAAGATGGATTACTATGCCAATTCCTCTTTCTTTGATTGATGAACCAATTGTTTATCTGTTTGAGCTGCAAACCCGTCTCCTGCACCAACCTCGCCTTATCTTCTTCCTGCCAAAGTCATCTCATTCATTCAAAACTTAGGAGACTAAAAAGGAAAATGAAGAAGTCACAAATGTAAGGCAAGCTATATAGAACAAAACAAGAAACCCTTGAGACGTATCCATGTCAGTGATTGAAGAATTAGGAAAAGAGGACTCACAGTAGGGTAAGGCCACTTAGAATGAGACTGCCACCAAGCTTTGAGAACCGAGGTGGTGTCTCCTGGTAACTTTCCAGCTCTTCTCTTTCTCAATATCTCCTCTCTTATGTCTACAATTTTCTCCTTGTAGCCCTTTTCACAAAAAACATGGTTTCACATATCGTTAGATCAACTATATATAATAGACATTACTATAAAAGCTTTCTTTATATAAAACAAAAGATAATAGTTTGTCAAATAATGGACAATGTAACTTAACAGACGAGACAATGTGTATATAGGACTAAATGATATATATATATTTATATATCATTTGTTACCTGCTTGAGTTCATGTTTGAGTTCTTGTCTAACTCGTTCCATCAAGGATCTCTCACTCTCAGTGGGGACAAGAGGACCAAACCCTAACCCATCTAAGCTCCCATCAAACAAATGAGCATCACTCTCTACTTGCTCATCTTCATCTTCAGACATTGTTGCTCCTGTGCCTTCACCAGGAGACACTCCTGTCTCACCCAACAGACAAACCCGTACCACATATCAGAAATGAAATAACAGATAAAATAAATAGAAAAACATTGCTTCTAAGTTAATGCAATACATACAATAGTTACAATAATAGCGTTAAAAATCAAAAGGTGGATTCTCAAAAATCTAACCAGTGACGCTTTGAAGAGACTGCTCAATCTCCCAACAAGCCATAACAGCTTCCATTGCATGGACACGAACATGCTGTTGCAGCTGTTCTTTAAAAGAGCAAAGCAATAGTACATAATGCGTCTGCACAAAAAGCATGATATATATGTATCTTTCAGACAACAGATCAAAACAAATTTAAAATGACAATAATCAAAAGTCTAAATATTAATAATATACATAGGATACACAAAGAAAATGACAAACTATGTCGTTTATGTCAGATGAATATATCCATAACTTCGTTCAACCAAACTATATCTCAAAGTAAAATCCTCTGCTGTCAAATTTCAACTGTACAAAACTAAAATCCAAATCTTAAACTGACTAATATTATATCAACCCAAGTAACTGATCGATGTATGTGTGTCGGTGCAAAGTACAAATCTATGAAAGAAAATTTCCCTTTCTTCTCCAATTTATTTATAGAAAAACTCGAACGTATCGTCAAAACCAAATTTGCAAACCGTGAAACTATAAACTAAAAAGGACCAAAAGGAATTATTGATTTTATTTTCCTGAATCGAAGAAAATAAACCATTTCTGATTTTTTTTTTTTTTTAAAGCTAGGTAATAAAATAAAAAAATTTTAAATTTGGTGAGAAGGAATGAGAAGTTAAGTTACCATGAAGTGGTCAAGCTCCTTATCTTCACCGGAGATGAGTCCTTGAGCAGCAGCATCTAACGTTGAGTACTTAGCCACGATGTTCTGCGACTGAGCAAGCTGTGCGTCGATCCTCGGAAGCTGATCCACCGGCGTTGCGATCCTCAGGCACGCCACGTGTGCCGACAACAGCTGCTCGTACAGTGGATGAGACAGTATCTCCGCCTTGTGCCTCGCATTCTCGCCGACCATCGACTCCTCTCCGCCGGCAACGTTTTCCATGGCGTCACCAGAACCGGCGTTATTGTTGCTGGCGCCGCCGCCGCCGCGTTGGAGGAAGGAGGAGGAACGAGAGAGCCACTGGTTAGCGGCTGCGGAGGAAGGAGAATCGGAGCTTGCTGCGGCGGCGGAGGCGGGAGTGTGGAGGTTTAGGAAGTTGTTGTCGGCGCGGAGGAGCCAGTTAGGCGGTGTGGATTCGTGGAAATGGTGTTCCTGCTGCTGTGGCGGCGGCGGAGGAAGAGGAGGAGGCTGGTGTTGTTGGTCGGTGAAGTGATTGAAATGATTGTGATGAAACGCCATCGTTTTCTTTTTTTAAAAAATAAAATCTTCTGTTTTCAGAGAGGGAGAGATGAAGAAAGAAAAGATGGTTTCTCAGCGTTGACGATCTTTCTTGTGTTTAGTGCTATATCTCAAATTTCTCAATAATGAAAAATAAGGGTTTGGCGTTTGGGTATGTAATACTACGATGTATGTGTTTGAATGTTTATTCGTGTAGTTATTATTTTGAATTTTTTATTGTATTTTTTTTTTAGCTACCAATTATTTGATGATAGTAAAGTGGGATTAGGTCTAAAGTAGTAACATAGTAATAACATTCACTGTGACAACGAAAAGTTCTATCGTTTTAAGAATAAAGATGGTAGGAGTGGAGTTGACGGCAAAGGTATGATAAGATATTGATACGAATTGCGATAAAAAGGAAAAGTATTGTACCAATTTTTCCGTGTAGCTCAAATCTTTTGTCACTAAGCAGATGGTACATGCATATTTTCGAGGAAAATATTTTGGCATTTCATTTTCTTTCACTATATACCTGCTTTGCTTTTATATTTGAGTACAACTGAATTCATGAAACTTCTTCTTTTTTTCTAACTGCATTTTTTTTTGCAGGAAACCTAAACTATTTTGCAAAATATGATAAGCAAACGAATTTTATTACCATGTAAACATCATTTTCAGCAAAAATGAAATCGCATTTAGACAAAAAAAAAATGAAATTGCATTGAAAATGTTTGAACCCTAGTTGTTCACTTTTCAAAGCAAACCCAATAAGCACAAAACCAATATGAATTGGTTTAACTCATTTCATCACCATGAGTAACTTTGAGTTCTGTTTCAGGTTTGTGTACTTAGTTTATATTACATCAACATCTTTACTACATAACATAAGGTTTTGCAGAACTAAAACTGAAAATTACTTTGACAAGTTTGTACCTGTATCTCAGCAAGCCAACTTTAGTAGTTCAATCTCTAATTAAGCCGCAAAGAGGTTGGCGCAAAGAGGATGGCGCAAAGTTAAATAATCTCAAGAAAAGATACTTGTTTGTTATAGACCATGAATAGTTGTAATCAGAGAAAATTGAAAACCGAAAGCAAGGAGGAAGGGGGACCATTACTGACGTCATTAAACTCGGCCAAAAATATGGGTGGACACGTATCGAGATAGCACTTTTCAGCTAACGGTGGTCCCTAAAAGAAATGGCATGCGATCAGATAAGAGAATCCAACCGTACAAATTACATTTACATTATTGGTTGTAATAAGAGACCAATCAGTAAAATATAGTGGGGACCAGTTTCTGAAATTTGACTTAAGCTCGTAGTTGCTGTCTTATCGAAAGTACGACAAATTTAGTCCCATCAGAAAAGCAAATTTAAAATGGAACATTTAATCTTGGTATGAACTCATGACTTCAGCCAAAATTAGTATATGTGAAATAAAAGTTTTGACGTATATATATACATATATCAAACAAAATATGTCAAATAAATCTATATTAAAATGTTCAAAAATGTACAAACATGGAGTTTTAATGTTATACGAAGAACTGAAAACATAAACAAAAAATAGATGATATAATATATCAGGTGCTAATTAGTAAAAAAAAAAAAGTTATTCAAAACGATAACTCTCCTTACTCGTCTCTCTTATACTCCATTGATAAGTATATAGGCCTTCTAATTAATATGCTAGAGTACATCACTTGGACTAGTCGTAACCTCTCTACATCCACTCCTTTCTCTAACTACTTTGTTTCAAGATATTTTCAGATTCCAACCATTCGTATTATGTTTATCAGAATTTAAGTCACTTGCTTGTATACCAATCGCTGAGTTTAAATGTAGCCTCCGTTTTTTTTTAACCACAAAATGTAGCCTCCGTTATGTAAGCATATAAGTTAAAAAGTCAAATATATTTGTGAAATTATTTTTGGAAAACTCTATTTAACTGGTACAATAATTGATATTAATATATATGAAAGTAGTAACCAGTGGTCAAATAATTGCTAAAGAAAACTACCCAATGATGAGTAGTTCTATTGAAAGTTGGTAGCCATTTGACCGCATCCAAGATTCGGCATTAATAAAAATATTTTCTTGAAAATTTGGCATTAATAAATATTATTATCATATAGATTTTTGTAAGCTTCTCGCTTGCGTGTAAAAATATTGTTAGATAGAAAGTTTGTAAGCTTTTCGGTTACTTGTTTTACACGCGAGAGCCGATAAATGAGACGACTAAACCACAACAAACAAAAATATCCAAACAGTGAGGTGCGTGATGGTTGTTAATCAAAAGAGTAGTACATGCGTCGAGAGAACATCCGGCGTGATCAGGTCTATGTTTCGTGTGGAATCAACTAACACGTGTGGACAAAAGGGAGTCACACTAACGATCACATTCGTCAATATCATAACCACTCTTGTCCCCACACGAAGTGCCCTGCGTCTCACGGCTCGACTCATTTGAATAGTAAATGCATGATTAATGGAGGGTTTAGGGTGGAGTTCTTAACAGAATATAAGAAATTTTCTCTTAATTTTTAACTAAAAAAACTAAGAACCGGCTTTTAAATAATATTTAAAAACCGATATTTATTTATTTATAGTTAAAAGTTAAGAGGCATTTTTTTATATTTTGTTAAAAACCTCATCTTAAGAAACTTCTATTAATCATGTTCTAATAAATACTCTCCTCTGGACTATTATTTTTCTTTCTTTTTCTTCTTTTCTTAATTAAATACTTCCTCCGTTTCAAATTATTTGGAGTAGAATTTTTGTTTTAAAATAAATGTTGTTTTCGGTTTTCAATACAAAATTTATGGATAATATTTTATATTCTATTTTTCGATTGGTTGATATATGATTAGGTGTATTGGTAATAGTGTTTTTATTTTGAAAATATGTAAAATTAAATATTTTCTTAATATGTATGCATAAACCTAGAACCACAACTAATATGAAACAGAAGGAGTATAAACTTACAAACTAGTATTAATTATTCAGACTAACATAAATGTTACGAAAATAATACATACTAAGATTTTTCTTGAAACTGGATTCGGAACTACTCATGTTTATTATCTCCGGAGCAAGAAGAGAGTAGGTTGGTACCGTGGTAGAGAGAATCTTAATCAGAGACTTATGTTGTCCATATTAGCGACATAAACAAAATTATTAATTAATTTAGCAAATGACAATGTGGTTGTTAACAAAAACCATCAATTGTCTATCTTTTCTTGATTTTTCAATAAAATATATGTGTTCTTGTTTTGTTTGTTTTCTTTTAATATTTTCACAAGTCTATAAATCTACTGAGGAAAAGGTTGAGAACATTAAACTCGGACCCAAAAGAGTGGTTTCCGACAGATTCTGGTATTTAACTAACATTATTGTTAACGTTATATTTCCAATTAAATAAGCAGTATATAATATGGAACTTATAATATGTCGAATTAATAATATAATGACATTAGCCTACAAACAGGGACGTATGTGATGCTCATAGGGATCGTTTTTGATTGCTGGTCGTATGTCAACTATCACAATTTAATTGTATCTATCGATCACAATACAAAAAATGGCATCTTAGAGAAATAACCATAATTAATTGTGGTGGTTTTTTGTTTCCAGCAAATATGAAATATGTCAATGCTTCAATAAACATTAGAAACATAAGAATAATAACATATCGTGAATTAAACTAGCTAGGTACTTAACTTTTTAAAGCTGACGATGATAGATTGGTATATATTGGACGCTCCTAATGTATGCACTAAAGTTATCTCTCCATGCATCTCAAAATATAAGCTACTAAATTATGAATTTTTTTTTTTTACAAAATTATTCATGGAAAGACAATGAGGCTGATAAGGGGATGATGATTATGTATCAGCTTCATTGTTGTCTATGTTATTAGGTTTCGTTTAATAGTGATGCTTTGTTTTTGCTGATTTAGTTGTTATACGCTTGGTTTGTGATCAACGAAGACCAAAATTAAAAACTAGCTAACGAGATAGACAATAATAACATCAAAACATTGTGGGTTAAAAATGTACAAAATACTTTAATATATTGGCTTCGATTGGTAATCATCGTTTAATGGTGGAATGGCGGAAAAAATAGTTAAGTTGTGGAAAAAATTAATTAAGCTGCGGAAAATTTTAAAATTTGCGGAATTGCGGAATACATATTAAATTAATTAAAATATTTTATATGATCTTTTCTTTATTATTAAAAATAAATATCAATAATTAAACTAATTGTTATAAATATGAAAATGACTAAAATTTATTAAAAATATTTTACTTCTTGTTATAAATATTTACCTTATTTTCCAACACATTTTTATTAATAGATTGGAATCTTATAATACTATAAAATATTGTAGAATAATTTTATAATATTATAAAACAAATTATATTTTATTTAATATTTTAAAATGGTGTTGTCATATAATTTAATATTACGAAGTGTTGTTTCTGTAAATAAGCAACTAAAACTCACTTTTTCACCTAATGACAATTGCCTTTATATTTTTGTCTGCGAAAACGCAAACTTACGTTTTTGCATTTTTTTTCCATTCCACAAATTTCGTTGATTGGCAAAATACTTCCGGAATCGCGTTTGAAACGTTATTCCGCCATTCCGTAAAGTTACCAATCAAGACCATTATAAAGAAAGATTAAAGAAAGAACATAGGAAGCTTTATGTCAGGTTCATGTACGAAAATGATGGAACGTCACCGATGTTTTATCCTCATCTTCACTTTGCTTTGCAACGCTGCTAAAGTTGTTCCTCCATAGCTTTGCAGGCATAATTATATACATAGACAAGCGGCCACGAATGTTTTTCGACTGAGTCGTATGTTCTAGTGAATCTAGTGATTTATATCTGTCTCATTAATTCTAAATATGATTTTAAAAATAAGTATAACTATCTAAATGAAATGTTAAACATGTCACCTAAATTTCTATAATGTCATGTTAACATTAGAAGAGGGGAATTTGTCTGCTTCTCTTAAGGACCTCAAAGTTTGGCTTTGTTCACTTGCACAACTGGATCACAGACAAAAAAAAAAAAATAGAAAAGAAAAGAAGAAGCACTTTCAAAATGAAATTAAATTCTGTAATGGACCACTTCTCCACTCTTCTGCGTTCATCTTCAATGCTTCTGTGTGTTGTCCATATCTGTCCACATTGTTTGCTTACTTTTAGTTATGCATTTGACATCTATTTGGGAATCTTAGGCCATTCTGAAATAGCACATAGTTTATCTTTTCTTATTTTCCTGGTTCCATTACCCTCGGAATCCAATGTGAGTCAACTTATTTTGTATTCAAGAATGTTGTTTAGAAATATTTTAAAACCAACCATTGTTGTTATAAAATGTTGGGCCGAGCCAATAGAGAGGCAATACCCATTGTCACTACTTTAGATTGTTTTTATTTCGGGCTGACCATCGTTTACTTAAGTATTACGCAGATCTAGTACTCCATTAATGAAAAAGAGTATATTTGAACCAAATAGTTTTTCTTAACATAGATACATTTCTAGACTGATACCATAAACCTTTATTTGTGAGAGCGGTTGCTGCTTAATAACAGTAGATACTAGTGAACTCGGCTCAGGTGTTAATAATTTCAAGAGTCCATTATACCTATCAACAAAAACTGATTATACTGGTCTGAGCATAATGTTTTGAAAAGAGAGGTTTCAAAAGTGAGGCCGCAAGGTTCAAAAGAGCATACAGCATTATACATGAAGGTCGTATAACCAATAACAATTGATTCTCATGAAATTAAACGAACAAAAGGAAATAAAGGAGGCCATGATGCCCAAACTTGATATGGTTGGAAGAAAACATATCACAATGCGCCTCAGATGACACGAACATGAAAATGCGGACCGCATCAAGAGATGGCTCCGTTTGAAAATCTCAAATTCATGTTTGTTTATTCAACTTTAGATTAGCTCATTTGTTCAAAGTAATGGTATAAATCTTCTAAACGATTATCTTTGATTTATCGTTTCATGTCATGCTTGTAGAATTGTTGAAAGATGTACATAGGTTCAAGGTGTATACACACTGTAAATATGCATTTGGATCCCTCTTTGATGTAACATCACCATAGAAAAATACATCTGCATCATCAAATAAAAGAGAAAGGAGAAGATAGATGGCTTTAATATTGAATCAAAGACTCCATATTAATACCAAGTAAATTTGCTAGAATCAAAGTACCTCTCTGGCGTCTTTACACATGGAGAAGAGTGAACTAGAAGTAATAGGGTCCTGATTTTTCAATTAAAGTGATTTCAAATCGAACCGGAGCTGACCCAAAATTTAATTGATTTCAAAACCAACCGGAACTTGTCCAATCACAATCAGGGTCAAGAAACACACGGCTCGGCCCATGATCGGTAATCACCAACGAATGGTTCAAACTTCAAAACAACCATTACTTCAAACTTAAAAGAAACACAAATCTCCACGTCATCGATCCTCTCAAGAATTAAACCAATCAAAAGCGAAGACTCAGATTGCCAACTCAGCTATCGCAATCACTAAACAGATCTAAGCCGTCGAAAATTACAAGATCGTACTTCTTCTGTACCTCCCAAAATTAACCGACCAAACATCCAATCTATATAAACAAACAACCTTTTACTGTTTCACATCATAAAAATCTCGCCTTTTGCAAATTCATCGAAGCCTCCCAAAACCTCGTGCAAAAAGTTCGCATCTTTGAGAAGAAGACAATGGCTCGTACGAAGCAAACCGCTAGAAAGTCCACCGGAGGAAAAGCTCCGAGAAAGCAGCTCGCCACCAAGGTATGTTCTTTCGATCTTCTCTACCTTTGTAGTTTGAAATTGGATCCAGGGTTTTCGATTTAGGTTTGAATTGGATTCTGGGTTTCTCGAATTTGGGTTCAATTTGAAGTTTGTGATCTTTGTCTCTAATGAATTTCTTTTTACACAGGCGGCGAGGAAGTCGGCACCGACCACCGGAGGAGTCAAGAAGCCTCACCGTTACCGTCCAGGAACCGTGGCTCTTCGTGAGATTAGGAAGTACCAGAAGAGCACGGAGTTGCTGATCCGTAAGCTTCCGTTCCAGCGTCTTGTTCGCGAGATCGCTCAGGATTTCAAGACGGATCTGAGGTTTCAGAGCCACGCGGTTTTAGCTCTTCAGGAGGCGGCGGAGGCGTATCTCGTGGGTCTGTTCGAGGATACCAATCTCTGTGCCATTCACGCCAAGAGGGTTACCATCATGCCCAAGGATATTCAGTTGGCCAGAAGGATTCGTGGAGAACGTGCTTAAGATGTACTAGTCATCTTATTCGATTTTAGATTTTTTGTATTAGTAATCTTTGGATTTTTCGGGTTTTTTTTGTTTTTGCTTTCATAGGACATGTTTAATTATCAACATCTCGTTTAATCAAAAACAATGATATAAATCTTTTATTATCAATGAAGTTTCTTTGTTTTATCTATATTCGAATTGGTGTCATGGATGAATGAATGCCTTGACTTATAGAGACAATAAGTAGGTTTTTAACATGGTTTGTTTTGCTGGCCAACCAATTCTTAAACTGAAACTAAAGAGTATAGCAGCGATTGGATCACTTGCAAGGATGATCCTGGACGTCTTGATTGGATCAATTACAATGATCTGCTTTGGACACATCCCACCAGTAGGCATATTGTTTTACTTCCTCGAGGGATCACTTGTAAGGAGTTTACATGAGGAGGCTTTGATCGATTAGCGTGAATTTTGTGTCGGTGATGATGAAACCATCACAACAAATGCACAGCCTTCTTCCTCTCAAGACTTTCTTTTCGTCTTGAGTTTATGCCTAAGTAGCAAGTTATCAGTTTGAAGACACTGAAGTTGCACAGTGAAATAAAATTATAATTTGAGCGTAGGGGAACCCAGTGAAATAACGCTCCTTGAGCTTCCTAAACGACCCCAACGTAAGCAAGCTATCCGACCCAGCCTGATGACAAACCCCAACTCTCTCCACACCCATAAGCTCCGCAAGCCTGTTCAACCCACCAAACAGCCAGTTGCAGAACGTCATCAAGTGCTTGATATCGTAAACCGTGGGGAAGTACACATACAGCAGCTTGAAGAAATCCGCCTGCTTGAGCGGCAGCTCTCTGCAAGTCAGCAGCTTCACCAAATACCCGAAATCGTAACCTCCGTGGAACGTCACCCACGAGATGGAATCGTTCAGAACGATCCCGGAAGACATCAGCAGCTCCCCGAACCGGGCAAAGCTACGTTGGTGTGTATGGGTGCACGTGCACCCCTAATTATTTAGAAAATTAACTTTTACAATCTACATATGAGTTGCAATTGGTTCATTTGGCTAACGGTGCACCCACAATTCTTAAAGGTCGTGGGTTTGATGCTACACCCAGAGAATTTCTCCGTGCTGCAGGTCGGGAGGGTTGCCGTCCTCGTCGGAGAAGGTTAGGCCTACTTGGATCAGTTTGAGGAGATCTACGTTTTCTTTGAGGGTGCGGTAGTTGAGGTCGTTGTTGTGCTTGAAGGTCTCGACGGGCTTGAGGACCACCCCGGGGAACTCTGTGTCCATGGCAATGTAGCTGAATCTGTGACGATCTCGTGATTATATAAGCAACTCTCTAAACTTAATATCTATCAAAGCATATTTTTCTTATAGATTAAACAGTAATAAAACATATACATGAAATAACTATAAAAGTGTGATTAAAAACTTTTTTCTCATGCACTTATTTTATAACATATTTTTATTTTTTATTCAAGCCAATATACAAATAACAGAATAATTCCAAAATGACGATATTCAACTTTTCTACAAAAATGTAATGTCAAATGCAACAATTCATATAAATGTATAAGATGATAAATTTTCAAAATATGTTATCCGGGCGTAGTAGCTAGGAGAAAAATCTTGTACTTTTAGGAAATTGGAGAAGCAATAAAATATTATTTTCCATAAATTAATGTGGAGATGGAAAACTTGGTGAGGAAGACTCTTTCTAGGTATTAATGTTGGTGGATATTTTCAATTGGTGAGAATCACAATTATGTCTGTGTTTCTCAGAGAGCCCTCGAAGCTCTGCTTTCGGAAACAAGGGCTGGTAAGATCTTCTCCTCCTCACTCTGATGCCATCTCATTTCCCTCCTCACAAACACCTCCTTGTTTCATCTTGCGCGCTAATTACTCTGGAGAGGGTCTTGGACAACTCCGATATTTCCTTGCGCCTGATCTTGAAAAGAAGGCGCCTATGGATCTGGTGTGCAATGATGGTGAAATGGTAAAGATCGGGTCATCCCATGGATGGGTGGCTACTCGGAAGAGAGATGGGACACTGCGTCTCCAAGACGATCTTAACCCGGCTGCATCTGATACAGATCCGAAGCGCATCCAGTTGCCTCCTCTCGTGACCTTGCCTCACTGCCAGACCGAACTTGTCACAAACGTGTCCATGTCCTCCCAATCTCCAGAGGATGAAGACTGTATTGTCGCCGTCAAGTTTTTCGGACCTCAACTCAGCTACTGCAGACCGGGGTGTCAGAGCGAGTGGACCAACGTCAGAATCGCAAGCCCTTGCTTCTACTCTTCCCGTGTCATGTTCTCCAAGAAAGACGACATGTTTCACATACCAGCATCTAGCGGCCACATCATCGGATCATGGGACCTCCGCAAAGATCAATCAAAACCAAAGTTGAGGAAGCTGTGGTTCCAGAAGATTCCAAAGATGACCAAGACAAAACGAGATCTTCTGGATTCTTGCTGCACGACCGAATACTTGGTGGAGTCAACTTCCACGGGTGAAACATTCTTGGTTAAGCATTACAAGAAGGCATCCGGGATCTTGGATGAAGCCGTTAACATGAAAACAAAAGCTGTGATGGTGTTCAGGCTAGACGGAAAAGGAAACGCTGTTTACACTCAAGACATTGGAGATCTCTGCATCTTCATCTCAGAGTCTGAACCGTTCTGTGTCCCTCGTAGCTCATTTCCCTTCTTTCCCTGCATGTCTCCTAACGCCGTCACTGTCTTGTCTGACCGGGAATTCACCTTTATGAATCTGGCTGACGGCTGCATCTTGTCGGAAGTTGTTACAGTCAGCTGTCCTTTCTACATCCCACCTCAAGATAAAAAAGAAACGTACAAATTTAGAATTTAAGGTGGGACTCTAGATGATTGATTCTGTCTCTTTCTTTTCAAAGCTATATCACAGTGTTTCTTGCCTTCAATTTGTATAACTTCGTCTCCATGCAGTTTTAAAGTTACATTACTATTCTATGTTTTCACATAGAACAAAACAAAATATTACGTTTTAGTTTGAATTGTTCATTTCTCCAAAGATGATGGATAAGAATCCCAAGATGTAAAAAAACATGTGATTTGAATCATCAAATCACTAGTCACATGTTTCTGTAATAATATAGACATTAACAAAAAACACTTAAAAAAACATCTATGTTACATTCTAATCTCATACTAAAATAGAATAGTATATAACAATAGTAACTGTTTATCTTCTCCAAAGTTTTCATTTCTATAGCAATCAAAATAGATGAACAGTTTGATAATCAGACTCTTGTATCGATCCTTGTTGCGTATGAGTGACACGAAACAAACCACTGTTGATCTCCGCTCACCACCATTTTGGAGTCGTCATCATTTTTGCTTCTTCTCAATGATTCTTCTTTCATTATTTCATTTTTCAGATGAGTTATATATGATATTCACAAAGTTTTGTCTCATTTGTAATTTTCTAGCAATAAACAGAATATCCAAAAAAAGTCACTTGACTATTGAAAACACACGCATGATAATTTTGTCATTAAGACATAATATATAGACAATATCATAGCCATGAACTTATTATGTGTATGGACATAATATTTTTTTCTGTTTTGTATATGCTCCAAATTTCTCTTATTTTTTTCTTCATCATAAGTATTTTTTGTTCCCAGACTGATTGTTTAAGGTGATTGTAGAAACAGGATGATCAAATCACATTAATTAGCATTTAGTTGTTACAACACGTTGTAGTTGTTTCATTATCACATCCAAATGCTAAATGTTCAACTAATTAACAGCACCTTTTGGAAAAAGCTTGAACATTCTAATTTTGCTGCAATGAAAAAAAAATCTTTTTGGGTATGAATGGTAACCAAGGAACGATGAGAAACAATGCATTTTCTAACATTTTTTTAAAAAACTCATCATTTATAAGTAATAATTTTTTCTTCTTATTCCCTATCATTCTTTTTTTGTAGAGAAATAAAAAAACTATTCTTTATCAAATTTAAGATGGAATAATAATTATTTTTTATTTCTGCGATTTTGTTCCTCTAAATTCCTTTCCTATTGTTTTCAGAATGGTCATCAGTCGGATCCGAACCAATTATTCCTATAATCAAATACATTATCAGCTATTTATTTCACACTTCCATTTAGGAAGCGTTGAATCCGTTAAAAACATTAATGATATATTCTCTTTAATTTCTTGGATGAATCCTCCCCATCAAATCAAATGTTGTAACTAACCTGAAAAAAGCAAAAAATCCATAATATGCTTCAAATTTTTTTTAATACAAACTTAAAAAATACATAAACTCACCTTAATAAACTCTTCTTCATCAACAATTTTTTTTTGCTAATTCCCAGTTTCATGTCCACATGTTTAAATCAGAATCTTAATTAATTTCAAAAGTTAATGGCTACATATATACAACAACAACAAAAAGAAGATAATACCTCTGAGGATAAGTTTTAACAATCCATATCATCTATAAGATGTTGGTTTCATGGACAAGGTAAGAGATTCTATCATCCCTATATTGAAATATAAATGAGTTACAAGGTGATGCTCTAATAATCTCTACCTTATCAAATGAGTTACAAGGTGATGATTTAAAGAAAAAACTATTCCTTATCAAATTTGAGATAAAACAACAATTATTTTTTATTTCTGCGATTTTGTTCCTCTAAATTTCTTTCTTGTTTGTTCCTATTATTTTAAGAATGATCATCAGTCAGATCCGAACCAATTTGTCCTATAATCAAATAAATTACCAACTATTTATTTCTCAATTCCATTTAGGAAGCGTTGAATCCGTTAAAAACATTAATGATATATTCTCTTTAATTCTTTTTCTTTTTTTGAGCAAAATGTATTCTTTAAATTTAAAGTTGGAGAACCAACAGACTTTATGGGAAAGTAAAACAATTTCCATAAATTAATGTGGAGATGGAAAACTTGGTGAGCAAGACTCTTTCTCGGTATTAATGTTGGTGGATATTTTCATTTTCTTAGAATATCGATTATGTCTGTGTTTCTCAGAGAGCCCTCGAAGCTCTGCTTTGGGAAACAAGGGCTGGTAAGATCTTCTCCTCCTCACTCTGATGCCATTTCATATCCCTCCTCACAAACACCTCCTTGTTTAATCTTGTGCGCTGATTACTGGGAAGAGGGTCTTGGACAACTCCGATATTTACTTGCGCCCGATCTTGAAAAGAAGGCGCCTATGAATCTGGTGTACAATGATGATACTAATGGTGAAATGGTAAGGATCGGGTCATCCCATGGATGGGTGGCTACTCGCAGGAGCGACGGGACACTGCGTCTCCAAGACGATCTAGACCCGGCTGCATCTGATACAGATCCGAAACGCATACCGTTGCCTCCTCTTGAAACCTTGCCTTATCACCAGGACCAAATAATCACCAACGTGTCCATGTCCTCTTCATCTCCAGAGGATGAAGACTGTATTTTCGCTGTCAAGTTTTTGGGAGATCGTCTCAGCTATTGCAGACCGGGTCAAAGCAACTCACCCCCAGTGTGGACCGACTTAAGAATCGCAAACCCTTGTTTCTACTCTTCACGTGTCTTTTTCTCCAAGAAAGACGACATGTTTCACATACCAGCATCTAGCGGCCACCTCATCGGATCATGGAATCTCCGCAAAGATCAATTAAAACCAAAGTTGAAGAAACTGGAGTTCAAGAATATCCCCAAGCTGACCAAGACAAAACGAGAGCTTCTGGATTCTTGCTGCACGACCGAATACTTGGTGGAGTCAATCTCCACGGATGAAACATTCTTGGTTAAGCATTACAAGAAGACAGACAAGATCTTGGATGATGCCGTTATTAACATGACAACAAAAGCTGTGATGGTGTTCAGGCTAGACGGAGAAGGAAACGCTGTTTACACTCGAGACATTGGAGATCTCTGCATCTTCATCTCTATGTCTGAACCTTTCTGTGTTCCTTTTAGCTCCCTTCCCTCCGAACCCCTTATGATGCCTCCTAACGCTGTCATAATCGTCACTGACGGGGAATTCACAGCTATAAAGCTGGCTGATGGCTCCTACATCTTCACTGAAATTGGAAGATTCCCGTGTCCTTTCTACATTCCACCCCGAGATAAAGAACAGACTACAAATTTGGAATTGGAGGTTGGACCCTAGATGACTGGTTCTGTCTCTTTCTTTTCAAAATCTTTAATGCTATATCAGTGCTCTACTTTCAATTGTATAACTTCGTCTCCACTTTTGGATTTTTGATAAGTCTGCTATGCTCATCGTAGAGAATCCAGGTCCAGCATCAAAGTGGCTAAGTGAAATTCAAGAAGAAGGAGTGAAGACTCTAGCTGAATGAGTGGCTTTGCTTCTTAAGAAAGCTCAGTACTGTATTTATGTTTATGTTTGTGTTTGAGTATTTGATTTCCTTATCGAAACTCTTGTATGGGGAAAGTTAATCAAAAACATTATTAAAAACAAATCAGATATTTATCTAAAATTTAAACGCATATACAATCGCATTTTAGGAGCCTAACCTTTGTTGCTTTTGACTGTTACGAGCATAATGAACTTTGTCATCTTCTTATCTTTTACAAATCACAAAATGGAAGATGACAAAGTTCACTAAATAGGCCCTGTAGTTCTGGCTAATTCCGAAACTATATGGAATTTTAAAACCCGGATGTTGTTAGCTCAAGGCAAAACTGAACCATTGCCCCAGCAGCTATTGAAGTATTGAACATTGGAGCGTTACAATTTTGAAGTAGTGTGTATTGATTTTCGTATCACATGGTTTATGTATTAGCTTCTATTCCAGTTCTTGTATCATACTCTTATGTAGGTCCAAGTTAATCCAAGTAACACATCACATTTATCTTCAGATTATAATCAAATTTCTAGGTAAGTTTCCATTTTGTGATTTGTAAAACAAGCTCGTGCCGTAAGCAGATAAGCTTGATTAACGATTTAAGCAAAGAAGGACAAGAACAATCTGAGAAACAACCATAAACAGAATAGAATTCATAACATATCAAAAACAATATCGCAAAATCGTCTAGAAATCACAAAGCCATCCTCATATAGCTCCCGAATACACACCAATAATGCTATACATTTTTCGAAACAACATCTCTGTACGAATCACCATCACAAAAGACTTAGATACGAAGAGCAGAGCCGAAAACAAGAGCCACCACGGCTGCAACACCAGCTGACACGATGGACGGAGAGAAGGCACCAGATCCAGAAGTAGGGCTTGGCGCCGGAGACTCAGACTGAGCAGAAGCGACGGTAGCAACGAGGGAGACAATCACCCCGACGAGAGCGACAAGAGAAGGTTATTTGTAAGCTATTTAGTAAACATTGATGTTCTCAACTTATGCTATATTAATTCAAAAAAAAAAAGCTACTACTATTAATTAAACATTTTTGCGTTATTGATATATGCAACCTCCAAACTAACCATCTAAATGCAACAGAATACATGAATCTTATTTTCTAAAGAGGTTCCTTTCTGAAGACATCTTAGAAAGCAAGAAAATAATTTATTACAGATCTGTTAAAAATAGGATGTAGTACAAACTAAAATATGACAATATTGTCATATTTTTTTAATTTCACATGTAAATTAGAATGAAATTTTCCTAAACTAAATGTTAAAAAGTTATAATGATTTCATGAAATATAGGAATCATTATAATTTTTTAACATTTAGTATAGGAAAATTTCATATACTGCCTAAATTAGTGGAATTACCTTTATAAAATCTTCATTTTCTAGATAAATGGAGGCAACAAAGGTTCCAAACCTCTTTGACCATCATCTTATGTCAGTGCTCGATGAAACTATACATTAAAACCAGATTTTCATTTTTTTGAATTTTTTTCAAAATCAGTGGGTTAACCCCTTCTAAAATATTGAGTTTTCGGTAAATGCTCTATATACTAAAGTTTATACTCTTTACTTTTGTTTTAAAATTTAAAAACACATTCTACACTTGAATTAACGTATTCTAAACTCTCTTTCATGAAATATAGGAATCATTATAACTTTATAACTTTTAGTTTAGTAAAATTTCATATACTGCCTAAATTAGTGGAATTACCATTATAAATCTTCATTTTCTAGAGAAATGGAGGCAACAAAGGTTCCAAACCTCTTTTACCTTCATCTTATGCCAGTGCTCGTTGAAAATATACATTAAAACCAGATTTTCATATTTTTGAATTTTTTTTAAAATCCGTGGGTTAACCCCTTCTAAAATATTGAGTTTTCGGTAAATGCTCGATATACTGAAGTTTATACTCTTTACTTTTTTTTAAAAAATTTAAAACACATTCTACACTTAAATTAACGTATTCTAAACTCTCTTTCATGAAATATAGGAATCATTATAATTTTTTAACATTTAGTTTAGTAAAATTTCATATACTGCCTAAATTAGTTGAATTACCTTTATAAAATCTTCATTTTCTAGATAAATGGAGGCAACAAAGGTTCCAAACCTCTTTGACCATCATCTTATGTCAGTGCTCGATGAAACTATACTTTAAAACCAGATTTTCATTTTTTTGATTTTTTTTCAAAATCCGTGGGTTAACCCCTTCTAAAATATTGAATTTTCGGTAAATGCTCGATATACTGAAGTTTATACGCTTTACTTTTGTTTTAAAAATTAAAAACACATTCTACACTTGAATTAACGTATTCAAAACTCCCTTTCATGAAATATTGGAATCATTATAACTTTTTAACATTTAGTTTAGTAAAATTTCATATACTGCCTAAATTAGTGGAATTACCATTATAAATCTTCATTTTCTAGAGAAATTGAGGCAACAAAGGTTCCAAACCTCTTTTACCTTCATCTTATGTCAGTGCTCGATGAAACTATACATTAAAAACAGATTTTCATATTTTTGAATTTTTTTCAAAATCCGTGGGTTAACCCCTTCTAAAATATTGAGTTTTCGGTAAATGCTCTATATACTGAAGTTTATACTCTTTACTTTTGTTTTAAAATTTAAAAACACATTCTACACTTGAATTAACATATTCTAAACTCTCTTTCATGAAATATAGGAATCATTATAATTTTTTAACATTTAGTTTAGTAAAATTTCATATACTGCCTAAATTAGTGGAATTACCATTATAAATCTTCATTTTCTAGAGAAATGGAGGCAACAAAGGTTCCAAACCTCTTTTACCTTCATCTTATGTCAGTGCTCGATGAAACTATACATTAAAAACAGATTTTCATATTTTTGAATTTTTTTTCAAAATCCGTGGGTTAACCCCTTCTAAAATATTGAGTTTTCGGTAAATGCTCGATATACTGAAGTTTATACTCTTTACTTTTGTTTTAAAATTTAAAAACACATTCTACACTTGAATTAACGTATTCTAAACTCTCTTTCATGAAATATAGGAATTATTACAAATTTTTAACATTTAGTTTAGTAAAATTTCATATACTGCCTAAATTTGTGGAATTACCTTTATAAAATCTTCATTTTCTAGAGAAATGTAGGCAACAAAGATTCCAAACCTCTTTGACCATCATCTTATGTCAGTGCTCGATGAAATTATACATTAAAACCAGATTTTCATTTTTTGATTTTTTTCAAAATCCGTGGGTTAACCCCTTCTAAAATATTGAGTTTTCGGCAAATGCTCTATATACTGAAGTTTATACTCTTTACTTTTGTTTTAAAAATTAAAAACACATTCTACACTTGAATTAACGTATTCTAAACTCTCTTTCATGAAATATAGGAATCATTATAACTTTTTAACATTTAGTTTAGTAAAATTTCATATACTGCCTAAATTAGTGGAATTACCATTATAAATCTTCTTTTTCTAGAGAAATGGAGGCAACAAAGGTTTCATACCTCTTTTACCTTCATCATATGTCAGTGCTCGATGAAACTATACATTAAAAACAGATTTTCATATTTTTGAATTTTTTTCAAAATCCGTGGGTTAACCCCTTCTAAAATATTGAGTTTTCGGTAAATGCTCTATATACTGAAGTTTATACTCTTTACTTTTGTTTTAAAATTTAAAAACACATTCTACACTTGAATTAACATATTCTAAACTCTCTTTCTTGAAATATAGGAATCATTATAACTTTTTAACATTTAGTTAAGTAAAATTTCATATACTGCATAAATTAGTGGAATTACCTTTATAAAATCTTCATTTTCTAGAGAAATGGGGGCAACAAAGATTCCAAACCTCTTTGACAATCATCTTATGTCAGTGCTCGATGAAACTATACATTAAAACAAGATTTTCATTTTTTGATTTTTTTCAAAATCCGTGGGTTAACCCCTTCTAAAATATTGAGTTTTCGGTAAATGCTCTATATACTGAAGTTTATACTCTTTACTTTTGTTTTAAAAATTAAAAACACATTCTACACTTGAATTAACGTATTCTAAACTCTCTTTCATGAAATATAGGAATCATTATAACTTTCTAACATTTAGTTTAGTAAAATTTCATATACATTATAAATTAGTGGAATTACCATTATAAATCTTCATTTTCTAGAGAAATGGAGGCAACAAAGGTTCCAAACCTCTTTTACCTTCATCATATGTCAGTGCTCGATGAAACTATACATTAAAAACAGATTATCATATTTTTGAATTTTTTTCAAAATCCGTGGGTTAACTCACTCTAAAATATTGAGTTTTCGGTAAATGCTTTATATACTGAAGTTTATACTCTTTACTTTCTTTTTAAAATTTAAAAACACATTCCACACTTGAATTAACGTATTCTAAACTCTCTTTCATGAAATATAGGAATCATTATAACTTTTTAACATTTAGTTTAGTAAAATTTCATATACTGCCTAAATTAGTGGAATTACCATTATAAATATTCATTTTCTAGAGAAATGGAGGCAACAAAGGTTCCAAACCTCTTTTACCTTCATCTTATGTCAGTGCTCGATGAAACAATACATTAAAAACAGATTTTCATATTTTTGAATTTTTTTCAAAATCCGTCTGTTAACCCCTTCTAAAATATTGAGTTTTCGGTAAATGCTCGATATACTGAAGTTTATACTCTTTACTTTTGTTTTAAAATTTAAAAACACATTCTACACTTGAATTAACATATTCTAAACTCTCTTTCATGAAATATAGGAATCATTATAATTTTTTAACATTTAGTTTAGTAAAATTTCATATACTGCCTAAATTAGTGGAATTACGATTATAAATCTTCATTTTCTAGAGAAATGGAGGCAACAAAGGTTCCAAACCTCTTTTACCTTCATCTTATGTCAGTGCTCGATGAAACTATACATTAAAAACAGATTTTCATATTTTTGAATTTTTTTTCAAAATCCGTGGGTTTAGAAAGAGAGTTTAGAATATGTTAATTCAAGTGTAGAATGTGTTTTTAAATTTTAAAACAAAAGTAAAGAGTATAAACTTCAGTATATAGAGCATTTACCGAAAACCCCTTCTAAAATATTGAGTTTTCGGTAAATGCTCGATATACTGAAGTTTATACTCTTTACTTTTGTTTAAAAATTTAAAAACACATTCTACACTTGAATTAACGTATTCTAAACTCTCTTTCATGAAATATAGGAATTATTACAAATTTTTAACATTTAGTTTAGTAAAATTTCATATACTGCCTAAATTAGTGGAATTACCATTATAACTCTTCATTTTCTAGAGAAATGGAGGCAACAAAGGTTCCAAACCTCTTTGACCATCATCTTATGTCAGTGCTCGATGAAACTATACATTAAAACCAGATTTTCATTTTTTGATTTTTTTCAAAATCCGTGGGTTAACCCCTTCTAAAATATTGAGTTTTCGGTAAATGCTCTATATACTGAAGTTTATACTCTTTACTTTTGTTTTAAAAATTAAAAACACATTCTACACTTGAATTAACGTATTCTAAACTCTCTTTCATGAAATATAGGAATCATTATAACTTTCTAACATTTAGTTTAGTAAAATTTCATATACATTATAAATTAGTGGAATTACCATTATAAATCTTCATTTTCTAGAGAAATGGAGGCAACAAAGGTTCCAAACCTCTTTTACCTTCATCATATGTCAGTGCTCGATGAAACTATACATTAAAAACAGATTTTCATATTTTTGAATTTTTTTCAAAATCCGTGGGTTAACCCCTTCTAAAATATTGAGTTTTCGGTAAATGCTCTATATACTGAAGTTTATACTCTTTACTTTTGTTTTAAAATTTAAAAACACATTATACACTTGAATTAACGTATTCTAAACTCTCTTTCTTGAAATATAGGAATCATTATAACTTTTTAACATTTAGTTTAGTAAAATTTCATATACTGCCTAAATTAGTGGAATTACCTTTATAAAATCTTCATTTTCTAGAGAAATGGGGGCAACAAAGATTCCAAACCTCTTTGACCATCATCTTATGTCAGTGCTCGATGAAATTATACATTAAAACCAGATTTTCATTTTTTGATTTTTTTCAAAATCCGTGGGTTAACCCCTTCTAAAATATTGAGTTTTCGGCAAATGCTCTATATACTGAAGTTTATACTCTTTACTTTTGTTTTAAAAATTAAAAACACATTCTACACTTGAATTAACGTATTCTAAACTCTCTTTCATGAAATATAGGAATCATTATAACTTTTTAACATTTAGTTTAGTAAAATTTCATATACTGCCTAAATTAGTGGAATTACCATTATAAATCTTCATTTTCTAGAGAAATGGAGGCAACAAAGGTTTCATACCTCTTTTACCTTCATCATATGTCAGTGCTCGATGAAACTATACATTAAAAACAGATTTTCATATTTTTGAATTTTTTTCAAAATCCGTGGGTTAACCCCTTCTAAAATATTGAGTTTTCGGTAAATGCTCTATATACTGAAGTTTATACTCTTTACTTTTGTTTTAAAATTTAAAAACACATTCTACACTTGAATTAACGTATTCTAAACTCTCTTTCTTGAAATATAGGAATCATTATAACTTTTTAACATTTAGTTAAGTAAAATTTCATATACTGCCTAAATTAGTGGAATTACCTTTATAAAATCTTCATTTTCTAGAGAAATGGGGGCAACAAAGATTCGAAACCTCTTTGACAATCATCTTATGTCAGTGCTCGATGAAACTATACATTAAAACAAGATTTTCATTTTTTGATTTTTTTCAAAATCCGTGGGTTAACCCCTTCTAAAATATTGAGTTTTCGGTAAATGCTCTATATACTGAAGTTTATACTCTTTACTTTTGTTTTAAAAATTAAAAACACATTCTACACTTGAATTAACGTATTCTAAACTCTCTTTCATGAAATATAGGAATCATTATAACTTTCTAACATTTAGTTTAGTAAAATTTCATATACATTATAAATTAGTGGAATTACCATTATAAATCTTCATTTTCTAGAGAAATGGAGGCAACAAAGGTTCCAAACCTCTTTTACCTTCATCATATGTCAGTGCTCGATGAAACTATACATTAAAAACAGATTATCATATTTTTGAATTTTTTTCAAAATCCGTGGGTTAACTCACTCTAAAATATTGAGTTTTCGGTAAATGCTTTATATACTGAAGTTTATACTCTTTACTTTCTTTTTAAAATTTAAAAACACATTCCACACTTGAATTAACGTATTCTAAACTCTCTTTCATGAAATATAGGAATCATTATAACTTTTTAACATTTAGTTTAGTAAAATTTCATATACTGCCTAAATTAGTGGAATTACCATTATAAATATTCATTTTCTAGAGAAATGGAGGCAACAAAGGTTCCAAACCTCTTTTACCTTCATCTTATGTCAGTGCTCGATGAAACTATACATTAAAAACAGATTTTCATATTTTTGAATTTTTTTCAAAATCCGTCTGTTAACCCCTTCTAAAATATTGAGTTTTCGGTAAATGCTCGATATACTGAAGTTTATACTCTTTACTTTTGTTTTAAAATTTAAAAACACATTCTACACTTGAATTAACATATTCTAAACTCTCTTTCATGAAATATAGGAATCATTATAATTTTTTAACATTTAGTTTAGTAAAATTTCATATACTGCCTAAATTAGTGGAATTACGATTATAAATCTTCATTTTCTAGAGAAATGGAGGCAACAAAGGTTCCAAACCTCTTTTACCTTCATCTTATGTCAGTGCTCGATGAAACTATACATTAAAAACAGATTTTCATATTTTTGAATTTTTTTTCAAAATCCGTGGGTTTAGAAAGAGAGTTTAGAATATGTTAATTCAAGTGTAGAATGTGTTTTTAAATTTTAAAACAAAAGTAAAGAGTATAAACTTCAGTATATAGAGCATTTACCGAAAACCCCTTCTAAAATATTGAGTTTTCGGTAAATGCTCGATATACTGAAGTTTATACTCTTTACTTTTGTTTAAAAATTTAAAAACACATTCTACACTTGAATTAACGTATTCTAAACTCTCTTTCATGAAATATAGGAATTATTACAAATTTTTAACATTTAGTTTAGTAAAATTTCATATACTGCCTAAATTAGTGGAATTACCATTATAACTCTTCATTTTCTAGAGAAATGGAGGCAACAAAGGTTCCAAACCTCTTTGACCATCATCTTATGTCAGTGCTCGATGAAACTATACATTAAAACCAGATTTTCATTTTTTGATTTTTTTCAAAATCCGTGGGTTAACCCCTTCTAAAATATTGAGTTTTCGGTAAATGCTCTATATACTGAAGTTTATACTCTTTACTTTTGTTTTAAAAATTAAAAACACATTCTACACTTGAATTAACGTATTCTAAACTCTCTTTCATGAAATATAGGAATCATTATAACTTTCTAACATTTAGTTTAGTAAAATTTCATATACATTATAAATTAGTGGAATTACCATTATAAATCTTCATTTTCTAGAGAAATGGAGGCAACAAAGGTTCCAAACCTCTTTTACCTTCATCATATGTCAGTGCTCGATGAAACTATACATTAAAAACAGATTTTCATATTTTTGAATTTTTTTCAAAATCCGTGGGTTAACCCCTTCTAAAATATTGAGTTTTCGGTAAATGCTCTATATACTGAAGTTTATACTCTTTACTTTTGTTTTAAAATTTAAAAACACATTATACACTTGAATTAACGTATTCTAAACTCTCTTTCTTGAAATATAGGAATCATTATAACTTTTTAACATTTAGTTAAGTAAAATTTCATATACTGCCTAAATTAGTGGAATTACCTTTATAAAATCTTCATTTTCTAGAGAAATGGGGGCAACAAAGATTCCAAACCTCTTTGACCATCATCTTATGTCAGTGCTCGATGAACTATACATTAAAACAAGATTTTCATTTTTTGATTTTTTTCAAAATCCGTGGGTTAACCCCTTCTAAAATATTGAGTTTTCGGTAAATGCTCTATATACTGAAGTTTATACTCTTTACTTTTGTTTTAAAAATTAAAAACACATTCTACACTTGAATTAACGTATTCTAAACTCTCTTTCATGAAATATAGGAATCATTATAACTTTTTAACATTTAGTTTAGTAAAATTTCATATACTGCCTAAATTAGTGGAATTACCATTATAAATCTTCATTTTCTAGAGAAATGGAGGCAACAAAGGTTCCAAACCTCTTTTACCTTCATCATATGTCAGTGCTCGATGAAACTATACATTAAAAACAGATTTTCATATTTTTGAATTTTTTTCAAAATCCGTGGGTTAACCCCTTCTAAAATATTGAGTTTTCGGTAAATGCTCTATATACTGAAGTTTATACTCTTTACTTTTGTTTTAAAATTTAAAAACACATTCTACACTTGAATTAACGTATTCTAAACTCTCTTTCTTGAAATATAGGAATCATTATAACTTTTTAACATTTAGTTAAGTAAAATTTCATATACTGCCTAAATTAGTGGAATTACCTTTATAAAATCTTCATTTTCTAGAGAAATGGGGGCAACAAAGATTCGAAACCTCTTTGACAATCATCTTATGTCAGTGCTCGATGAAACTATACATTAAAACAAGATTTTCATTTTTTGATTTTTTTTCAAAATCCGTGGGTTAACCCCTTTTAAAATATTGAGTTTTCGGTAAATGCTCTATATACTGAAGTTTATACTCTTTACTTTTGTTTTAAAAATTAAAAACACATTCTACACTTGAATTAACGTATTCTAAACTCTCTTTCATGAAATATAGGAATCATTATAACTTTCTAACATTTAGTTTAGTAAAATTTCATATACATTATAAATTAGTGGAATTACCATTATAAATCTTCATTTTCTAGAGAAATGGAGGCAACAAAGGTTCCAAACCTCTTTTACCTTCATCATATGTCAGTGCTCGATGAAACTATACATTAAAAACAGATTATCATATTTTTGAATTTTTTTCAAAATCCGTGGGTTAACTCACTCTAAAATATTGAGTTTTCGGTAAATGCTTTATATACTGAAGTTTATACTCTTTACTTTCTTTTTAAAATTTAAAAACACATTCCACACTTGAATTAACGTATTCTAAACTCTCTTTCATGAAATATAGGAATCATTATAACTTTTTAACATTTAGTTTAGTAAAATTTCATATACAGCCTAAATTAGTGGAATTACCATTATAACTCTTCATTTTCTATAGAAATGGAGGCAACAAAGGTTCCAAACCTCTTTTACCTTCATCTTATGTCAGTGCTCGATGAAACTATACATTAAAAACAGATTTTCATATTTTTGAATTTTTTTCAAAATCCGTCTGGTTAACCCCTTCTAAAATATTGAGTTTTCGGTAAATGCTCGATATACTGAAGTTTATACTCTTTACTTTTGTTTTAAAATTTAAAAACACATTCTACACTTGAATTAACATATTCTAAACTCTCTTTCATGAAATATAGGAATCATTATAATTTTTTAACATTTAGTTTAGTAAAATTTCATATACTGCCTAAATTAGTGGAATTACGATTATAAATCTTCATTTTCTAGAGAAATGGAGGCAACAAAGGTTCCAAACCTCTTTTACCTTCATCTTATGTCAGTGCTCGATGAAACTATACATTAAAAACAGATTTTCATATTTTTGAATTTTTTTTCAAAATCCGTGGGTTTAGAAAGAGAGTTTAGAATATGTTAATTCAAGTGTAGAATGTGTTTTTAAATTTTAAAACAAAAGTAAAGAGTATAAACTTCAGTATATAGAGCATTTACCGAAAACCCCTTCTAAAATATTGAGTTTTCGGTAAATGCTCGATATACTGAAGTTTATACTCTTTACTTTTGTTTAAAAATTTAAAAACACATTCTACACTTGAATTAACGTATTCTAAACTCTCTTTCATGAAATATAGGAATTATTACAAATTTTTAACATTTAGTTTAGTAAAATTTCATATACTGCCTAAATTAGTGGAATTACCATTATAACTCTTCATTTTCTAGAGAAATGGAGGCAACAAAGGTTCCAAACCTCTTTGACCATCATCTTATGTCAGTGCTCGATGAAACTATACATTAAAACCAGATTTTCATTTTTTGATTTTTTTCAAAATCCGTGGGTTAACCCCTTCTAAAATATTGAGTTTTCGGTAAATGCTCTATATACTGAAGTTTATACTCTTTACTTTTGTTTTAAAAATTAAAAACACATTCTACACTTGAATTAACGTATTCTAAACTCTCTTTCATGAAATATAGGAATCATTATAACTTTTTAACATTTAGTTTAGTAAAATTTCATATACATTATAAATTAGTGGAATTACCATTATAAATCTTCATTTTCTAGAGAAATGGAGGCAACAAAGGTTCCAAACCTCTTTTACCTTCATCATATGTCAGTGCTCGATGAAACTATACATTAAAAACAGATTTTCATATTTTTGAATTTTTTTCAAAATCCGTGGGTTAACCCCTTCTAAAATATTGAGTTTTCGGTAAATGCTCTATATACTGAAGTTTATACTCTTTACTTTTGTTTTAAAATTTAAAAACACATTCTACACTTGAATTAACGTATTCTAAACTCTCTTTCTTGAAATATAGGAATCATTATAACTTTTTAACATTTAGTTAAGTAAAATTTCATATACTGCCTAAATTAGTGGAATTACCTTTATAAAATCTTCATTTTCTAGAGAAATGGAGGCAACAAAGATTCCAAACCTCTTTGACCATCATCTTATGTCAGTGCTCGATGAAACTATACATTAAAACAAGATTTTCATTTTTTGATTTTTTTCAAAATCCGTGGGTTAACCCCTTCTAAAATATTGAGTTTTCGGTAAATGCTCTATATACTGAAGTTTATACTCTTTACTTTTGTTTTAAAAATTAAAAACACATTCTACACTTGAATTAACGTATTCTAAACTCTCTTTCATGAAATATAGGAATCATTATAACTTTCTAACATTTAGTTTAGTAAAATTTCATATACTGCCTAAATTAATGGAATTACCTTTATAAATCTTCATTTTCTAGAGAAATGGAGGCAACAAAGGTTCCAAACCTCTTTTACCTTCATCTTATGTCAGTGCTCGATGAAACTATACATTAAAAACAGATTTTCATATTTTTGAATTTTTTTCAAAATCTGTGGGTTAACCCCATTCTAAAATATTGAATTTCGGTAAATGCTCGATATACTGAAGTTTATACTCTTTACTTTTGTTTGAAAATTTAAAAACACATTCTACACTTGAATTAACGTATTCTAAACTCTCTTTCATGAAATATAGGAATCATTATAAATTTTTAACATTTAGTTTAGTAAAATTTCATATACTGCCTAAATTAGTGGAATTACCTTTATAAAATCTTCATTTTCTAGAGAAATGTAGGCAACAAAGATTCCAAACATCTTTGACCATCATCTTATGTCAGTGCTCGATGAAACTATACATTAAAACAAGATTTTCATTTTTTGATTTTTTTCAAAATCCGTGGGTTAACCCCTTCTAAAATATTGAGTTTTCGGTAAATGCTCTATATACTGAAGTTTATACTCTTTACTTTTGTTTTAAAATTTAAAAACACATTCTACACTTGAATTAACGTATTCTAAACTCTCTTTCATGAAATATAGGAATCATTATAACTTTCTAACATTTAGTTTAGTAAAATTTCATATACTGCCTAAATTAATGGAATTACCTTTATAAATCTTCATTTTCTAGAGAAATGGAGGCAACAAAGGTTCCAAACCTCTTTTACCTTCATCTTATGTCAGTGCTCGATGAAACTATACATTAAAAACAGATTTTCATATTTTTGAATTTTTTTCAAAATCCTGTGGGTTAACCCCTTCTAAAATATTGAGTTTTCGGTAAATGCTCGATATACTGAAGTTTATACTCTTTACTTTTGTTTTAAAATTTAAAAACACATTCTACACTTGAATTAACGTATTCTAAACTCTCTTTCATGAAATATAGGAATCATTATAAGTTTTTAACATTTAGTTTAGTAAAATTTCATATACTGCCTAAATTAGTGGAATTACCTTTATAAAATCTTCATTTTCTAGAGAAATGTAGGCAACAAAGATTCCAAACCTCTTTGACCATCATCTTATGTCAGTGCTCGATGAAACTATACATTAAAAACAGATTTTCATATTTTTGAATTTTTTTTCAAAATCCGTGGGTTAACCCCTTCTAAAATATTGAGTTTTCGGTAAATGCTCGATATACTGAAGTTTATACTCTTTAATTTTGTTTTAAAATTTAAAAACACATTCTACACTTGAATTAACGTATTCTAAACTCTCTTTCATGAAATATAGGAATTATTACAAATTTTTAACATTTAGTTTAGTAAAATTTCATATACTGCCTAAATTAGTGGAATTACCATTATAACTCTTCATTTTCTAGAGAAATGGAGGCAACAAAGGTTCCAAACCTCTTTGACCATCATCTTATGTCATTGCTCGATGAAACTATACATTAAAACCAGATTTTCATTTTTTGATTTTTTTCAAAATCCGTGGGTTAACCCCTTCTAAAATATTGAGTTTTCGGTAAATGCTCTATATACTGAAGTTTATACTCTTTACTTTTGTTTTAAAAATTAAAAACACATTCTACACTTGAATTAACGTATTCTAAACTCTCTTTCATGAAATATAGGAATCATTATAAATTTTAAACATTTAGTTTAGTAAAATTTCATATACTGCCTAAATTAGTGGAATTACCATTATAAATCTTCATTTTCTAGAGAAATGGAGGCAACAAAGGTTCCAAACCTCTTTTACCTTCATCATATGTCAGTGCTCGATGAAACTATACATTAAAAACAGATTTTCATATTTTTGAATTTTTTTCAAAATCCGTGGGTTAACCCCTTCTAAAATATTGAGTTTTCGGTAAATGCTCTATATACTGAAGTTTATACTCTTTACTTTTGTTTTAAAATTTAAAAACACATTCTACACTTGAATTAACGTATTCTAAACTCTCTTTCATGAAATATAGGAATCATTATAACTTTTTAACATTTAGTTAGTAAAATTTCATATACTGCCTAAATTAGTGGAATTACCTTTATAAAATCTTCATTTTCTAGAGAAATGGAGGCAACAAAGATTCCAAACCTCTTTGACCATCATCTTATGTCAGTGCTCGATGAAACTATACATTAAAACAAGATTTTCATTTTTTGATTTTTTTCAAAATCCGTGGGTTAACCCCTTCTAAAATATTGAGTTTTCGGTAAATGCTCTATATACTGAAGTTTATACTCTTTACTTTTGTTTTAAAAATTAAAAACACATTCTACACTTGAATTAACGTATTCTAAACTCTCTTTCATGAAATATAGGAATCATTATAACTTTCTAACATTTAGTTTAGTAAAATTTCATATACTGCCTAAATTAGTGGAATTACCATTATAAATCTTCATTTTCTAGAGAAATGGAGGCAACAAAGGTTCCAAACCTCTTTTACCTTCATCTTATGTCAGTGCTCGATGAAACTATACATTAAAAACAGATTTTCATATTTTTGAATTTTTTTCAAAATCCTGTGGGTTAACCCCTTCTAAAATATTGAAGTTTCGGTAAATGCTCGATATACTGAAGTTTATACTCTTTACTTTTGTTTGAAAATTTAAAAACACATTCTACACTTGAATTAACGTATTCTAAACTCTCTTTCATGAAATATAGGAATCATTATAAATTTTTAACATTTAGTTTAGTAAAATTTCATATACTGCCTAAATTAGTGGAATTACCTTTATAAAATCTTCATTTTCTAGAGAAATGTAGGCAACAAAGATTCCAAACATCTTTGACCATCATCTTATGTCAGTGCTCGATGAAACTATACATTAAAACAAGATTTTCATTTTTTGATTTTTTTCAAAATCCGTGGGTTAACCCCTTCTAAAATATTGAGTTTTCGGTAAATGCTCTATATACTGAAGTTTATACTCTTTACTTTTGTTTTAAAATTTAAAAACACATCCTACACTTGAATTAACGTATTCTAAACTCTCTTTCATGAAATATAGGAATCATTATAAATTTTAAACATTTAGTTTAGTAAAATTTCATATACTGCCTAAATTAGTGGAATTACCATTATAAATCTTCATTTTCTAAAGAAATGGAGGCAACAAAGGTTCCAAACCTCTTTTACCTTCATCTTATGTCAGTGCTCGATGAAACTATACATTAAAACCAGATTTTCATTTTTTGATTTTTTTCAAAATCCGTGGGTTAACCCCTTCTAAAATATTGAGTTTTCGGTAAATGCTCTATATACTGAAGTTTATACTCTTTACTTTTGTTTTAAAAATTAAAAACACATTCTACACTTGAATTAACGTATTCTAAACTCTCTTTCATGAAATATAGGAATCATTATAAATTTTTAACATTTAGTTTAGTAAAATTTCATATACTGCCTAAATTAGTGGAATTACCTTTATAAAATCTTCATTTTCTAGAGAAATGGAGGCAACAAAGGATTCCAAACCTCTTTGACCATTCATCTTATGTCAGTGCTCGATGAAACTATACATTAAAAACAGATTTTCATATTTTTGATTTTTTTTCAAAATCCGTGGGTTAACCCCTTCTAAAATATTGAGTTTTCGGTAAATGCTCTATATACTGAAGTTTATACTCTTTACTTTTGTTTTAAAATTTAAAAACACATTCTACACTTGAATTAACGTATTCTAAACTCTCTTTCTATTGAAATATAGGAATCATTATAACTTTTTAACATTTAGTTAAGTAAAATTTCATATACATTATAAATTAGTGGAATTACCATTATAAATCTTCATTTTCTAGAGAAATGGAGGCAACAAAGGTTCCAAACCTCTTTTACCTTCATCATATGTCAGTGCTCGATGAAACTATACATTAAAACAAGATTTTCATTTTTTGATTTTTTTCAAAATCCGTGGGTTAACCCCTTCTAAAATATTGAGTTTTCGGTAAATGCTCTATATACTGAAGTTTATACTCTTTACTTTTGTTTTAAAAATTAAAAACACATTCTACACTTGAATTAACGTATTCTAAACTCTCTTTCATGAAATATAGGAATCATTATAACTTTCTAACATTTAGTTTAGTAAAATTTCATATACTGCCTAAATTAATGGAATTACCTTTATAAATCTTCATTTTCTAGAGAAATGGAGGCAACAAAGGTTCCAAACCTCTTTTACCTTCATCTTATGTCAGTGCTCGATGAAACTATACATTAAAAACAGATCTTCATATTTTTGAATTTTTTTTCCAAATCCGTGGGTTAACCCCTTCTAAAATATTGAGTTTTCGGTAAATGCTCAATATACTGAAGTTTATACTCTTTACTTTTGTTTTAAAATTTAAAAACACATTCTACATTTGAATTAACGTATTCTAAACTCTCTTTCATGAAATATAGGAATTATTACAAATTTTTTAACATTTAGTTTAGTAAAATTTCATATACTGCCTAAATTAGTGGAATTACCATTATAACTCTTCATTTTCTAGAGAAATGGAGGCAACAAAGGTTCCAAACCTCTTTTACCTCATCTTATATCAGTGCTCGATGAAACTATACATTAAAACCAGATTTTCATATTTTTGAATTTTTTTCAAAATCCGTGGGTTAACCCTTCTAAAATATTGAGTTTTCGGTAAATGCTCTATATACTGAAGTTTATACTCTTTACTTTTGTTTTAAAATTTAAAAACACATTCTACACTTGAATTAACGTATTCTAAACTCTCTTTCATGAAATATAGGAATCATTATAATTTTTTAACATTTAGTTTAGTAAAATTTCATATACTGCCTAAATTAGTGGAATTACCATTATAACTCTTCATTTTCTAGAGAAATGGAGGCAACAAAGGTTCCAAACCTCTTTGGCCATCATCTTATATCAGTGCTCGATGAAACTATACATTAAAACCAGATTTTCATTTTTTGATTTTTTTCAAAATCCGTGGGTTAACCCCTTCTAAAATATTGAGTTTTCGGTAAATGCTCTATATACTGAAGTTTATACTCTTTACTTTTGTTTTAAAATTAAAACACATTCTACACTTGAATTAACGTATTCTAAACTCTCTTTCATGAAATATAGGAATCATTATAATTTTTAACATTTAGTTTAGTAAAATTTCATATACATGCCTAAATTAGTGGAATTACCATTATAAATCTTCATTTTCTAGAGAAATGGAGGCAACAAAGGTTCCAAACCTCTTTTACCTTCATCTTATGTCAGTGCTCGATGAAACTATACATTAAAAACAGATTTTCATATTTTTTTTCAAAATCCGTGGGTTAACCCCTTCTAAAATATTGAGTTTTCGGTAAATGCTCTATATACTGAAGTTTATACTCTTTACTTTTGTTTTAAAATTTAAAAACACATTCTACACTTGAATTAACGTATTCTAAACTCTCTTTCATGAAATATAGGAATCATTATAAATTTTAAACATTTAGTTTAGTAAAATTTCATATACTGCCTAAATTAGTGGAATTACCATTATAAATCTTCATTTTCTAGAGAAATGGAGGCAACAAAGGTTCCAAACCTCTTTGACCATCATCTTATGTCAGTGCTCGATGAAACTATACATTAAAACCAGATTTTCATTTTTTGATTTTTTTCAAAATCCGTGGGTTAACCCCTTCTAAAATATTGAGTTTTCGGTAAATGCTCTATATACTGAAGTTTATACTCTTTACTTTTGTTTTAAAAATTAAAAACACATTCTACACTTGAATTAACGTATTCTAAACTCTCTTTCATGAAATATAGGAATCATTATAACTTTTTAACATTTAGTTTAGTAAAATTTCATATACTGCCTAAATTAGTGGAATTACCATTATAAATCTTCATTTTCTAGAGAAATGGAGGCAACAAAGGTTCCAAACCTCTTTTACCTTCATCTTATGTCAGTGCTCGATGAAACTATACATTAAAAACAGATTTTCATATTTTTGAATTTTTTTCAAAATCCGTGGGTTAACCCCTTCTAAAATATTGAGTTTTCGGTAAATGCTCTATATACTGAAGTTTATACTCTTTACTTTTGTTTTAAAATTTAAAAACACATTCTACACTTGAATTAACGTATTCTAAACTCTCTTTCATGAAATATAGGAATCATTATAACTTTCTAACATTTAGTTTAGTAAAATTTCACATAGTGCCTAAATTAATGGAATTACCATTATAAATATTCATTTTCTAGAGAAATGGAGGCAACAAAGGTTCCAAACCTCTTTTACCTTCATCTTATGTCAGTGCTCGATGAAACTATACATTAAAAACAGATTTTCATATTTTTGAATTTTTTTCAAAATCCGTGGGTTAACCCCTTCTAAAATATTGAGTTTCGGTAAATGCTCTATATACTGAAGTTTATACTCTTTACTTTTGTTTTAAAATTTAAAAACACATTCTACACTTGAATTAACGTATTCTAAACTCTCTTTCATGAAATATAGGAATCATTATAACTTTTTAACATTTAGTTTAGTAAAATTTCATATACTGCCTAAATTAGTGGAATTACCATTATAAATCTTCATTTTCTAGAGAAATGGAGGCAACAAAGGATTCCAAACCTCTTTGACCATTCATCTTATGTCAGTGCTCGATGAAACTATACATTAAAACCAGATTTTCATTTTTTGATTTTTTTCAAAATCTGTGGGTTAACCCCATCTAAAATATTGAGTTTTCGGTAAATGCTCGATATACTGAAGTTTATACTCTTTACTTTTGTTTGAAAATTTAAAAACACATTCTACACTTGAATTAACGTATTCTAAACTCTCTTTCATGAAATATAGGAATCATTATAAATTTTTAACATTTAGTTTAGTAAAATTTCATATACTGCCTAAATTAGTGGAATTACCTTTATAAAATCTTCATTTTCTAGAGAAATGGAGGCAACAAAGATTCCAAACATCTTTGACCATCATCTTATGTCAGTGCTCGATGAAACTATACATTAAAACAAGATTTTCATTTTTTGATTTTTTTCAAAATCCGTGGGTTAACCCCTTCTAAAATATTGAGTTTTCGGTAAATGCTCTATATACTGAAGTTTATACTCTTTACTTTTGTTTTAAAATTTAAAAACACATTCTACACTTGAATTAACGTATTCTAAACTCTCTTTCATGAAATATAGGAATCATTATAAATTTTAAACATTTAGTTTAGTAAAATTTCATATACTGCCTAAATTAGTGGAATTACCATTATAAATCTTCATTTTCTAAAGAAATGGAGGCAACAAAGGTTCCAAACCTCTTTTACCTTCATCTTATGTCAGTGCTCGATGAAACTATACATTAAAACCAGATTTTCATTTTTTTTTTTTTCAAAATCCGTGGGTTAACCCCTTCTAAAATATTGAGTTTTCGGTAAATGCTCTATATACTGAAGTTTATACTCTTTACTTTTGTTTTAAAAATTAAAAACACATTCTACACTTGAATTAACGTATTCTAAACTCTCTTTCATGAAATATAGGAATCATTATAACTTTCTAACATTTAGTTTAGTAAAATTTCATATACTGCCTAAATTAATGGAATTACCTTTATAAATCTTCATTTTCTAGAGAAATGGAGGCAACAAAGGTTCCAAACCTCTTTGACCATTCATCTTATGTCAGTGCTCGATGAAACTATACATTAAAAACAGATTTTCATATTTTTGATTTTTTTCAAAATCCGTGGGTTAACCCCTTCTAAAATATTGAGTTTTCGGTAAATGCTCGATATACTGAAGTTTATACTCTTTACTTTTGTTTTAAAATTTAAAAACACATTCTACACTTGAATTAACGTATTCTAAACTCTCTTTCATGAAATATAGGAATCATTATAAATTTTTTAACATTTAGTTTAGTAAAATTTCATATACTGCCTAAATTAGTGGAATTACCATTTATAAATCTTCATTTTCTAGAGAAATGGAGGCAACAAAGGTTCCAAACCTCTTTGACCATTCATCTTATGTCAGTGCTCGATGGAAACTATACATTAAAACAAGATTTTCATATTTTTGATTTTTTTTCAAAATCCGTGGGTTAACCCCTTCTAAAATATTGAGTTTTCGGTAAATGCTCTATATACTGAAGTTTATACTCTTTACTTTTGTTTTAAAATTTAAAAACACATTCTACACTTGAATTAACGTATTCTAAACTCTCTTTCATGAAATATAGGAATCATTATAACTTTTTAACATTTAGTTTAGTAAAATTTCATATACTGCCTAAATTAGTGGAATTACCGTTATAAATCTTCATTTTCGAGAGAAATGGAGGCAACAAAGGTTCCAAACCTCTTTGACCTTCATCTTATGTCAGTGCTCGATGAAACTATACATTAAAACCAGATTTTCATTTTTTGATTTTTTTCAAATCCGTGGGTTAACCCCTTCTAAAATATTGAGTTTTCGGTAAATGCTCTATATACTGAAGTTTATACTCTTTACTTTTGTTTTAAAATTTAAAAACACATTCTACACTTGAATTAACGTATTCTAAACTCTCTTTCATGAAATATAGGAATCATTATAAATTTCTAACATTTAGTTTAGTAAAATTTCATATACTGCCTAAATTAGTGGAATTACCATTATAAATCTTCATTTTCTAGAGAAATGGAGGCAACAAAGGTTCTAAACCTCTTTGACCATCATCTTATGTAAGTGCTCGATGAAACTATACATTAAAACCAGATTTTCATATTTTTGATTTTTTTCAAAATCCGTGGGTTAACCCCCTTCTAAAATATTGAGTTTTCGGTAAATGCTCGATATACTGAAGTTTATACTCTTTACTTTTGTTTTAAAATTTAAAAACACATTCTACACTTGAATTAACGTATTCTAAACTCTCTTTCATGAAATATAGGAATCATTATAAATTTTTTAACATTTAGTTTAGTAAAATTTCATATACTGCCTAAATTAGTGGAATTACCCTTTATAAATCTTCATTTTCTAGAGAAATGGAGGCAACAAAGGTTCCAAACCTCTTTGACCATCATCTTATGTCAGTGCTCGATGAAACTATACATTAAAACCAGATTTTCATTTTTTGATTCTTTTTCAAAATCCGTGGGTTAACCCTTCTAAAATTGAGAGTTTTCGGTAAATGCTCTACTATCTGAAGTTTGATTACTTCTTTATTTTGTTTGTTTTAACATTTAGTTTAGTAAAATTTCATATACTGCCTAAATTAGTGGAATTACCATTATAAAATCTTCATTTTCTAGAGAAATAGAGGCAACAAAGGTTCAAACCTCTTTGACCATCATCTTATGTCAGTGCTCTGATGAAACTATACATTAAAACAGATTTTCATATTTTTGAATTTTTTTCAAAATCCGTGGGTTAACCCCTTCTAAAATATTGAGTTTTCGGTAAATGCTCTATATACTGAAGTTTATACTCTTTACTTTTGTTTTAAAATTTAAAAACACATTCTACTTGAATTAACGTATTCTAAACTCTCTTTCATGAAATATAGGAATCATTATAATTTTTTAACATTTAGTTTAGTAAAATTTCATATACTGCCTAAATTAGTGGAATTACCATTATAAAATCTTCATTTTCTAGAGAATGGAGGCAACAAAGGTTCCAAACCTCTTTTACCTTCATCCTTATGTCAGTGCTCGATGAAAACTATACATTAAAAACAGATTTTCATATTTTTGAATTTTTTCAAAATCCGTGGGTTAACCCCTTCTAAAATATTGAGTTTTCGGTAAATGCTCTATATACTGAAGTTATACTCTTACTTTTGTTTTAAAATTTAAAAACACATTCTACACTGGAATTAACGTATTCTAAACTCTCTTTCATGAAATATAGGAATCATTATAACTTTCTAACATTAGTTTAGTAAAATTTCAATTATTACTGCCTAAATTAAGTGGAATTACCTATTATAAATCTTCATTTTCTAGAGAAATGGAGGCAACAAAGGTTCCAAACCTCTTTGACCATTCATCTTATGTCAGTGCTCGATGAAACTATACATTAAAAACAGATTTTCATATTTTTGAATTTTTTTCAAAATCCGGTGGGTTAACCCCTTCTAAAATATTGAGTTTCGGTACAATGCTCTATATACTGAAGTTTATACTCTTTACTTTTGTTTTAAAATTTAAAAACACATTCTTGAATTAACGTATTCTAAACTCTTTCATGAAATATAGGAATCATTATAATTTTTTAACATTTAGTTTAGTAAAATTTCATATACTGCCTAAATTAGTGGAATTACCATTATAAAATCTTCATTTTCTAGAGAAATGGAGGCAACAAAGGTTCCAAACCTCTTTGACCATCATCTTATGTCAGTGCTCGATGAAACTATACATTAAAACCAGATTTTCATATTTTTGAATTTTTTTCAAAATCCGTGGGTTAACCCCTTCTAAAATATTGAGTTTTCGGTAAATGCTCTATATACTGAAGTTTATACTTTACTTTTGTTTTAAAATTTAAAAACACATTCTACATTTGAATTAACGTATTCTAAACTCTTTCATGAAATATAGGAATCATTATAATTTTTTAACATTTAGTTTAGTAAAATTTCATATACTGCCTAAATTAGTGGAATTACCATTATAAAATCTTCATTTTCTAGAGAAATGGAGGCAACAAAGGTTCAAACCTCTTTG
This sequence comes from Brassica juncea, assembly GCA_018703725.1. NCBI lineage: Eukaryota > Viridiplantae > Streptophyta > Magnoliopsida > Brassicales > Brassicaceae > Brassica > Brassica juncea. The sequence goes on from CM031942.1 coordinate 68,828,203, forward strand.
ACCATCATCTTATGTCAGTGCTCGATGAAACTATACATTAAAACCAGATTTTCATATTTTTGAATTTTTTTCAAAATCCGTGGGTTAACCCCTTCTAAAATATTGAGTTTTCGGTAAATGCTATATACTGAAGTTTATACTCTTTACTTTTGTTTTAAAATTTAAAAACACATTCTACACTTGAATTAACGTATTCTAAACTCTCTTTCATGAAATATAGGAATCATTATAATTTTTTAACATTTAGTTTAGTAAAATTTCATATACTGCCTAAATTAGTGGAATTACCATTATAAAATCTTCATTTTCTAGAGAAATGGAGGCAACAAAGGTTCCAAACCTCTTTGACCATCATCTTATGTCAGTGCTCGATGAAACTATACATTAAAACCAGATTTTCATATTTTTGAATTTTTTTCAAAATCCGTGGGTTAACCCCTTCTAAAATATTGAGTTTTCGGTAAATGCTCTATATACTGAAGTTTATACTCTTTACTTTTGTTTTAAAATTTAAAAACACATTCTACTTGAATTAACGTATTCTAAACTCTCTTTCATGAAATATAGGAATCATTATAATTTTTTAACATTTAGTTTAGTAAAATTTCATATACTGCCTAAATTAGTGGAATTACCATTATAAAATCTTCATTTTCTAGAGAAATGGAGGCAACAAAGGTTAAACCTCTTTGACCATCATCTTATGTCAGTGCTCGATGAAACTATACATTAAAACCAGATTTTCATATTTTTGAATTTTTTTCAAAATCCGTGGGTTAACCCCTTCTAAAATATTGAGTTTTCGGTAAATGCTCTATATACTGAAGTTTATACTCTTTACTTTTGTTTTAAAATTTTAAAAACACATTCTACATTGAATTAACGTATTCTAAACTCTCTTTCATGAAATATAGGAATCATTATAATTTTTTAACATTTAGTTTAGTAAAATTTTCATATACTGCCTAAATTAATGGAATTACCTTTATAAATCTTCATTTTCTAGAGAAATGGAGGCAACAAAGGTTCCAAACCTCTTTTTACCATTCATCTTATGTCAGTGCTCGATGAACTATACATTAAAACAGATTTTCATATTTTTGATTTTTTTCAAAATCCGTGGGTTAACCCCTTCTAAAATATTGGTTTCGGTAAATGCTCTATATACTGAAGTTTTATACTCTTTACTTTTGTTTTAAAATTTTAAAACACATTTCTACACTTGAATTAACGTATTCTAAACTCTCTTTCATGAAATATAGGAATCATTATAATTTTTTAACATTTAAGTTTAGTTAAAATTTTCATATACTGCCTAAATTAGTGGAATTACCCTTTATAAATCTTCATTTTCTAGAGAAATGGAGGCAACAAAGATTCCAAACCTCTTTTACCCTTCATCTTATGTCAGTGCTCGATGATGAAACTATACATTAAAACAGATTTTCATATTTTTGAATTTTTTTCAAAATCCGTGGGTTAACCCCTTCTAAAATATTGAGTTTTCGGTAAATGCTCTATATACTGAAGTTTATACTCTTTACTTTTGTTTTAAAATTTAAAAACACATTCTACTTGAATTAACGTATTCTAAACTCTCTTTCATGAAAATAGGAATCATTATAATTTTTTAACATTTAGTTTAGTAAAATTTCATATACTGCCTAAATTAGTGGAATTACCATTATAAAATCTTCATTTTCTAGAGAAATGGAGGCAACAAAGGTTCCAAACCTCTTTGACCATCATCTTATGTCAGTGCTCGATGAAACTATACATTAAAACCAGATTTTCATATTTTTGAATTTTTTTCAAAATCCGTGGGTTAACCCCTTCTAAAATATTGAGTTTTCGGTAAATGCTCTATATACTGAAGTTTATACTCTTTACTTTTGTTTTAAAATTTAAAAACACATTCTACATTTGAATTAACGTATTCTAAACTCTCTTTCATGAAATATAGGAATCATTATAATTTTTTAACATTTAGTTTAGTAAAATTTCATATACTGCCTAAATTAGTGGAATTACCATTATAAAATCTTCATTTTCTAGAGAAATGGAGGCAACAAAGGTTCCAAACCTCTTTGACCATCATCTTATGTCAGTGCTCGATGAAACTATACATTAAAACCAGATTTTCATATTTTTGAATTTTTTTCAAAATCCGTGGGTTAACCCCTTCTAAAATATTGAGTTTTCGGTAAATGCTCTATATACTGAAGTTTATACTCTTTACTTTTGTTTTAAAATTTAAAAACACATTCTACACTTGAATTAACGTATTCTAAACTCTCTTTCATGAAATATAGGAATCATTATAATTTTTTAACATTTAGTTTAGTAAAATTTCATATACTGCCTAAATTAGTGGAATTACCATTATAAAATCTTCATTTTCTAGAGAAATGGAGGCAACAAAGGTTCCAAACCTCTTTGACCATCATCTTATGTCAGTGCTCGATGAAACTATACATTAAAACAGATTTTCATTTTTGAATTTTTTTCAAAATCCGTGGGTTAACCCCTTCTAAAATATTGAGTTTTCGGTAAATGCTCTATATACTGAAGTTTATACTCTTTACTTTGTTTTAAAATTTAAAAACACATTCTACACTTGAATTAACGTATTCTAAACTCTCTTTCATGAAATATAGGAATCATTATAATTTTTTAACATTTAGTTTAGTAAAATTTCATATACTGCCTAAATTAGTGGAATTACCATTATAAAATCTTCATTTTCTAGAGAAATGGAGGCAACAAAGGTTCCAAACCTCTTTGACCATCATCTTATGTCAGTGCTCGATGAAACTATACATTAAAACCAGATTTTCATATTTTTGAATTTTTTTCAAAATCCGTGGGTTAACCCCTTCTAAAATATTGAGTTTTCGGTAAATGCTCTATATACTGAAGTTTATACTCTTTACTTTTGTTTTAAAATTTAAAAACACATTCTACACTTGAATTAACGTATTCTAAACTCTCTTTCATGAAATATAGGAATCATTATAATTTTTTAACATTTAGTTTAGTAAAATTTCATATACTGCCTAAATTAGTGGAATTACCATTATAAAATCTTCATTTTCTAGAGAAATGGAGGCAACAAAGGTTCCAAACCTCTTTGACCATCATCTTATGTCAGTGCTCGATGAAACTATACATTAAAACCAGATTTTCATATTTTTGAATTTTTTTCAAAATCCGTGGGTTAACCCCTTCTAAAATATTGAGTTTTCGGTAAATGCTCTATATACTGAAGTTTATACTCTTTACTTTTGTTTTAAAATTTAAAAACACATTCTACACTTGAATTAACGTATTCTAAACTCTCTTTCATGAAATATAGGAATCATTATAATTTTTTAACATTTAGTTTAGTAAAATTTCTATACTGCCTAAATTAGTGGAATTACCATTATAAAATCTTCATTTTCTAGAGAAATGGAGGCAACAAAGGTTCCAAACCTCTTTGACCATCATCTTATGTCAGTGCTCGATGAAACTATACATTAAAACCAGATTTTCATATTTTTGAATTTTTTTCAAAATCCGTGGGTTAACCCCTTCTAAAATATTGAGTTTTCGGTAAATGCTCTATATACTGAAGTTTATACTCTTTACTTTTGTTTTAAAATTTAAAAACACATTCTACTTGAATTAACGTATTCTAAACTCTCTTTCATGAAATATAGGAATCATTATAATTTTTTAACATTTAGTTTAGTAAAATTTCATATACTGCCTAAATTAGTGGAATTACCATTATAAAATCTTCATTTTCTAGAGAAATGGAGGCAACAAAGGTTCCAAACCTCTTTGACCATCATCTTATGTCAGTGCTCGATGAAACTATACATTAAAACCAGATTTTCATATTTTTGAATTTTTTTCAAAATCCGTGGGTTAACCCCTTCTAAAATATTGAGTTTTCGGTAAATCTATATACTGAAGTTTATACTCTTTACTTTTGTTTTAAAATTTAAAAACACATTCTACACTTGAATTAACGTATTCTAAACTCTCTTTCATGAAATATAGGAATCATTATAATTTTTTAACATTTAGTTTAGTAAAATTTCATATACTG
>CM031942.1:68832398-68972929 GCA_018703725.1 Brassica juncea
TTTTAGTAATATTGATTGGATAATGATTTGTATACAAGTTGTACTAGTTATACTAGTTGTACTATTTTTGGAAAAAAAGTCATCTTCAACTTTTTGCTCCCGAAGTTAAATAAATTAACAGAAACTTTCTGAGTACATACCAATTGGGATATTTGATTGTTTTTTCTCATATGGAATATCAGATTGGTTTTGTCAATTTATGAAATGTCAAAGTTGTACCAGTTATACCAGTAATACTCGTCTAATATACAAAAAATAATTATATCAATTGTTTGTTTGTCTAGGTTTAGGGGTTGAACCAGTATTTTCACTTCAGAGCTTTGTAAAAATATTCGATGTTTGTTTATCATAATAATATGACTAATATAGTTAACAAACCCCAAATAAAATAGATGAAATTTGTCATCATATACCAATTAGGATATTTGTTTGTTATTCATATGTAAAACATTATTTACAAGTTGTGTTAATTATAATAGCTACATATTATACATAAATGATAACATTTATACACCTTTAAAACAATACTAAATAAAATAATAAGTAGTTGTACCAGTTTTTTTAGTTATACCGGCTGTACATAGTTGTGCTAGTTTTTTAGTTGTACCAGTTTGTGCATAGTTGTACATTGGCAGTGAAATCGAAAAAGTAGTTGTACGACATAAAAAATACAATTACCTCAGTTGTACCACTTATTTATGTTTATATGTCTTTGCCCGGTTACAATAAAATCATCAATTTTGTAAAAGTACATTTCATGAATGTTTTCCAAAAATTAAGTGGATAAATAAGTTAACAAACCTTAAAAATATAAGGTAGATCATGTAAACTTATGAAGTTGTGTAATAATTTTGAATTTTTTTTTTCAAAACTTCAAATAAATTAAAAGAATTTCTGAGCACATACCAATTAGGATATTTGATTGTTTTCTCATATGGAATATCAAATTGGTTTTGTCATTTTCTGAAATGTCAAAGTTGTACCAGTTGTACCAGAATACTCATCTATATGTCTAGTTTTAGGGGTTGTACCAATATTTTACATCATAGGTTTGTAAAAATATGTTCGATGTTTTATCATAACAATATGGCTAATATAAATTACAAACCTTAAAAGTATAAAATATATAATGTAAAATTAAGAGTATAATTTAGCAATTTAACAACAATCTGAAAATCTTAAATAGTATAGATGAAGTCTTTGTCATCATATACCAATTATGATATTTGTTTATTTTCTTTAATGTAAACATGATAAATTAGTCGTGTCTAGTAGCTATATATTATACATATATTATAACATTATATATCAATTAAATAATTTCTTAATATGTTTAGTTGTACAAGTTATACTAGTTATATTCAGTCGAATGAGAGAATGAAATAAGTAAAATTGTGTGGTTGTGAGTTGTTCACGTGGTTGAGATTAAAAAAATCAATAGAGAGAGAAATGTGAATTCAATGGCCAAGATTGAAACACAGAGATAAAATCTGATGGCTAAGGTTGAGTCATCATTAATGGCAAAATCGTCATTTACACAGTCTTGTCCCATATAGATTAAAATAGGTGGTAACAGATTTTTTTTCATCCATTTGTCCCTTTTGAGATTAAAGTCCCTTCAACTGAACTCTGAGATGGAAACTTTTTTAGACAATCTTAGAATTTTTTTTCAATAAATATTTTGTAACATGATTATAAAGCTTAATATTTTTAACAAAATAAAAAAAAAGGCCAGCTCAGTTATTTTTGACCGAAAAAACCCCCCAATAAATTTCGAACAAAAAAGAAAACATTAACATGTATGAGATAATACCACGAGGAAGGAAAACAAAACATTATTTACACGAGTCTTCAAATTTTGTAAGGGCCCATTTAACTGTTACTTTTAAAAGTAACAGCCCATAAAAGTAACAGGGCTAGAGTCCCTGTTCCCACTTCTCCTCCTTCGCGCTTTAGGAACGTGGTGGCAGTTGGTTCTAATATCTACAACATTGCCGTTACCCGATCCCTTAACGTCTTACCAAGAGTTTCGATACTGGATTGCAAGTCTCATACTGGGTGGATTGAGGCTCCAAGTTTGCCGGTTGAACTCCATTCATTTTCCGCCAGCGTCGTTGATCACAAGATATACGTAGCAGCAGGTTTCGATCACCGTTTGAAGAAGAACTCGTTGGAGGTGTTCGATATAGAAACCGGGGTTTGGGATTCTTTGTCCAGGGGCGGCGAGAGAGAAGAGATGTTTATGGAAAAAAACTGTTTCTATTGACGGAAAGTTCCGTGTGGTGACTGATGAAGAGGTACTTGCTTACGATCCCAAGCAAGGTAAATGGGACATGGTCGGGGAACCGATGGATTGGTGTATGTGTTCAGATGCTTATTGCGTGATAGGGAACGTTTTGTACTCTGTTTATGAGGGAGTGTTCAAATGGTATGATACTGAGAGAAGAATGTGGAGAGATTTGCTGGGTTTGGTAGGACTACCTAAGATTAGTGGTCGTAGAGAGGCTATTAGATTGGATGATTATGGTGGAAAGATTATGGTTTCTTGGGGTCATGCTTTTTGGGATTACTACAGGCGGCCTGACACTGGTGAAATGTGGGGGAAAGTCGAGTGGTTCGATGAACTGCTTAAAGTCAACATAAATTTACAGGTTGAGAAGGTTCTCTCTATTACTCTCTGATGAATGAACGGTACGCCTCTTCTTTTAGGTGTTATTTGTTATGCGTTTTTTTGTTATTCGACTGTGATCAATGTACTTTGTTAAGCTTATTTATTCGAATGTACTACTTCCTTAAGCTTATTTTGTGACCAGAACTTAAATTTAATAATCAGGGTCTTCGAAGAAGCACACGCTTGAGTTCCTTTTTGGAGAGGCTTCTTTGTTGAAGTGCTTGTTGGCATTCATGGAATTCTCTCGAGGCATCATATCCTATCGAAGTAGTAGCGGAAGAAGCATTATCTTTCTTTTTTTTTTCTGTCCTGTGACAAACACATTATCTCTTCTCTCTCCCTTTAGTCAAACCAATCTACTACTATTCTCTCTTGTTCTTGAGAGTTCAACTAAGAAAAAGTTGTTAAGTAGAAACATTCAAAGGTGAAACGATCTCTTTCTTTTATCATCTAATTTGGGTTTTTAATATTTAATACATTCTTTCTGTTATAAAAACCGGACCGGATACCGATTCGGTGTAGCTACCGATTGACTGGTTGGACCGGTTCAATCGGTCGAACCGATATATATAATTATATATTTATATTATATGAACTTTACTTCTACATATAATATATTCTCTATTCTTTTCTATAATTAACTAAATATAAAAAATAAATAAATCTAATAGTAAAATAAAAATGAACAGTGAATACTATGTAAACTAAAATTAATAAAATCATATGATTTACAATTAAAATTATCATATTTATTTATTTTACAACTAAATCTCAAATTTTATGAATATGGTAAAATAAAGATAATATATGAAAGTCAAAAAATATTTTTCACATTTTTTTTAAGAAAATAAAAAATCAATTAAATAGTGATAGTTTAACAATTATAAAATATAAAATTTTAACTAGTAATAATTGAAAACATTTGATTATATGTTAATTGTTATGAACCGGGTTTTAAAATTGAACCGGATCACCGGTTTTACTGGTTTTCAGCCGGTTTTACCGGTTTTTTGCAAATCCGAGTTTTAAACCAAACCAGATTCGGTTTCTTCAGCGAATCACTGTCGAACCGGTTCGACCAGCCGGTCCGGTCCGGTTTTCGAAACACTGGTTGTAATGATGCTATTGAAACTAATTGATTTTACCCTCCACAATTCTGGAAGTTGGGGGTAACAATGATGATTTATTTATTATAGGGGTGGTTTTGAGAAAGTTGGATGGAAGTTTTGGGCTATATAAATATCCGAAATATTCGGTTGAGAAACAGCTCAGCTCTCTGTCTCTCTCTATATGTCATTAAATGCTTTCACTTCCGATCTCTCCGCCATAAAGTCTCCAACTCTTTTGCTAGAATTTTCCTTTTTAGCTTAGTCGTTGTCTCCACCTTCCTTACCATGGCAGGGTCCTTCTCCTTCATCCGTCGCGTGTACCTCACTCTCTACAACTGGATCGTCTTTGCTGGATGGCAAGTCCAAGTCCTCCTACTATTCCATCTTCTCTTGTTTCCTCTCGGATTTGATTCTGAATTGTGGTGGTTCTTAGGGCTCAAGTTTTGTACTTTGCGGTAAAGACGTTGAAGGAAACTGGACATGAAAATGTGTATGACGCCGTCGAGAAGCCTCTCCAGCTTGCTCAGACCGCCGCTGTTCTCGAGGTCAGTGGTTTTCTCTTGCATTTTCCCTGTTTAATTAAAGGGTAGGAACTGATTTAATTCTCTTTTTTTGATTCGAGCAGATTCTTCATGGATTAGTAGGTGAGTGATCTGATCCATTACACTACTTTTGAGCTTTGAACTGAAACCATATTGATGGAACTCTTAAAGATCATTGACTGAATTGTGTTCTGTTGTGTGTCTTTAAACTCGAGTTAGGTTTGGTCAGATCTCCTGTTTCTGCAACTCTGCCACAGATAGGTTCAAGGCTGTTTCTCACTTGGGGAATCCTATACAGTTTTCCAGAGGTTACTAGCATTTACGAGTTCTTCATATCTATTAACACTGTTGCAGTTTTTTTCATTTTTGGATTATGTTTTTATTTAATTTTCAGGTCCAATCACATTTTCTTGTTGCGTCGCTAGTCATAAGCTGGTCTATCACGGAGGTGATTATATTAATCTAGTCTTCCTTTTGATCTGAATCTGAAGTGTCTAAACTTTGCTTGTCTTACGGATACTTTGGAAGGTTCCTGTCACATGTTTTGAGTACAGAGCAGTAGATTCTATCTTTGCTATATCTAGCTGTTTAGATTTGTGCTGTTTACTCAAACACTAGTGAATCCTTCATGTGCCTTAGTTAATATGTTTGGTTGAATAATCATGTCTGAATGCTTAGATGATTGCTTCGTATTCCAGATTATTCGCTACTCCTTCTTTGGACTTAAGGAAGCTCTAGGATTGCACCTTCATGGCACTTGTGGCTCAGGTATGCAAATCCATATGCATTATTATAAATTCTTCCTTGACCATTGATTAATACGCAAACCTGATCTCATTTGTTTTTGGTCTCCGTTTAATCTGTTCAGATACAGCAGCTTTCTAGTGCTATACCCCACCGGTATCACCAGTGAAGTAGGTCTTGTCTACTTGTTACACACTCAAGGTATCACCACTTACCATGAAGTCATATAATAAGATTCACAAATATGTGATACCAAGGCATGACAAGTACTTCATGATATTATTATTATAGCACTAGAAGCTGCTGTATCTGAACAGATTAAACGGAGACCAAAAACAAATGAGATCAGGTTTGCGTATTAATCAATGGTCAAGGAAGAATTTATAATAATGCATATGGATTTGCATACCTGAGCCACAAGTGCCATGAAGGTGCAAATCCTAGAGCTTCCTTAAGTCCAAAGAAGGAGTAGCGAATAATCTGGAATACGAAGCAATCATCTAGCATTCAGACATGATTATTCAACCAAACATATTAACTAAGGCACATGAAGGATTCACTAGTGTTTGAGTAAACAGCACAAATCTAAACAGCTAGATATAGCAAAGATAGAATCTACTGCTCTGTACTCAAAACATGTGACAGGACCCTTCCAAAGTATCCGTAAGACAAGCAAAGTTTAGACACTTCAGATTCAGATCAAAAGGAAGACTAGATTAATATAATCACCTCCGTGATAGACCAGCTTATGACTAGCGACGCAACAAGAAAATGTGATTGGACCTGAAAATTAAATAAAAACATAATCCAAAAAATGAAAAAAACTGCAACAGTGTTAAATAGATATGAAGAACTCGTAAATGCTAGTAACCTCTGGAAAACTGTATAGGATTCCCCAAGTGAGAGAAACAGCCTTGAACCTATCTGTGGCAGAGTTGCAGAAAACAGGAGATCTGACCAAACCTAACTCGAGTTTTAAAGACACACAACAGAACACAATTCAGTCAATGATCTTTAAGAGTTCCATCAATATGGTTTCAGTTCAAAGCTCAAAAGTAGTGTAATGGATCAGATCACTCACCTACTAATCCATGAAGAATCTGCTCGAATCAAAAAAAGAGAATTAAATCAGTTCCTACCCTTTAATTAAACAGGGAAAATGCAAGAGAAAACCACTGACCTCGAGAACAGCGGCGGTCTGAGCAAGCTGGAGAGGCTTCTCGACGGCGTCATACACATTTTCATGTCCAGTTTCCTTCAACGTCTTTACCGCAAAGTACAAAACTTGAGCCCTAAGAACCACCACAATTCAGAATCAAATCCGAGAGGAAACAAAGAGAAGATGGAATAGTAGGAGGACTTGGACTTGCCATCCAGCAAAGACGATCCAGTTGTAGAGAGTGAGGTACACGCGACGGATGAAGGAGAAGGACCCTGCCATGGTAAGGAAGGTGGAGACAACGACTAAGCTAAAAGGAAAAGATTCTAGCAAAAGAGTTGGAGACTTTATGGCGGAGAGATCGGAAGTGAAAGCATTTAATGACATATAGAGAGAGACAGAGAGCTGAGCTGTTTCTCAACCGAATATTTCGGATATTTATTATATAGCCCAAAACTTCCATCCAACTTTCTCAAAACCACCCCTATAATAAATAAATCATCATTGTTACCCCCAACTTCCAGAATTGTGGAGGGTAAAATCAATTAGTTTCAATAGCATCATTACAACCAGTGTTTCGAAAACCGGACCGGACCGGCTGTCGAACCGGTTCGACAGTGATTCGCTGAAGAAACCGAATCTGGTTTGGTTTAAAACTCGGATTTGCAAAAAACCGGTAAAACCGGCTGAAAACCAGTAAAACCGGTGATTCCGGTTCAATTTTAAAACCCGGTTCATAACAATTAACATATAATCAAATGTTTTCAATTATTACTAGTTAAAATTTTATATTTTATAATTGTTAAACTATCACTATTTAATTGATTTTTTATTTTCTTAAAAAAAATGTGAAAATATTTTTTTGACTTTCATATATTATCTTTATTTTACCATATTCATAAAATTTGAGATTTAGTTGTAAAATAATAAATATGATAATTTTAATTGTAATCATATGATTTTATTAATTTTAGTTTACATAGTATTCACTGTTCATTTTTATTTTACTATTAGATTTATTTATTTTTTATATTTAGTTAATTATAGAAAAGAATAGAGAATATATTATATGTAGAAGTAAAGTTCATATAATATAAATATATAATTATATATATCGGTTCGACCGATTGAACCGGTCCAACCAGTCAATCGGTAGCTACACCGAATCGGTATCCGGTCCGTCGGTTTTATAACAGAAAGAATGTATTAATATTAAAAACCCAAATTAGATGATAAAGAAAGAGATCGTTTCACCTTTGAATGTTTCTACTTAACAACTTTTTCTTAGTTGAACTCTCAAGAACAAGAGAGAATAGTAGTAGATTGGTTTGACTAAAGGGAGAGAGAAGAGATAATGTGTTTGTCACAGGACAGAAAAAAAAAAAAGAAAGATAATGCTTCTTCCGCTACTACTTCGATAGGATATGATGCCTCGAGAGAATTCCATGAATGCCAACAAGCACTTCAACAAAGAAGCCTCTCCAAAAAGGAACTCAAGCGTGTGCTTCTTCGAAGACCCTGATTATTAAATTTAAGTTCTGGTCACAAAATAAGCTTAAGGAAGTAGTACATTCGAATAAATAAGCTTAACAAAGTACATTGATCACAGTCGAATAACAAAAAAAAACGCATAACAAATAACACCTAAAAGAAGAGGCGTACCGTTCATTCATCAGAGAGTAATAGAGAGAACCTTCTCAACCTGTAAATTTATGTTGACTTTAAGCAGTTCATCGAACCACTCGACTTTCCCCCACATTTCACCAGTGTCAGGCCGCCTGTAGTAATCCCAAAAAAGCATGACCCCAAGAAACCATAATCTTTCCACCATAATCATCCAATCTAATAGCCTCTCTACGACCACTAATCTTAGGTAGTCCTACCAAACCCAGCAAATCTCTCCACATTCTTCTCTCAGTATCATACCATTTGAACACTCCCTCATAAACAGAGTACAAAACGTTCCCTATCACGCAATAAGCATCTGAACACATACACCAATCCATCGGTTCCCCGACCATGTCCCATTTACCTTGCTTGGGATCGTAAGCAAGTACCTCTTCATCAGTCACCACACGGAACTTTCCGTCAATAGAAACAGTTTTTTTCCATAAACATCTCTTCTCTCTCGCCGCCCCTGGACAAAGAATCCCAAACCCCGGTTTCTATATCGAACACCTCCAACGAGTTCTTCTTCAAACGGTGATCGAAACCTGCTGCTACGTATATCTTGTGATCAACGACGCTGGCGGAAAATGAATGGAGTTCAACCGGCAAACTTGGAGCCTCAATCCACCCAGTATGAGACTTGCAATCCAGTATCGAAACTCTTGGTAAGACGTTAAGGGATCGGGTAACGGCAATGTTGTAGATATTAGAACCAACTGCCACCACGTTCCTAAAGCGCGAAGGAGGAGAAGTGGGAACAGGGACTCTAGCCCTGTTACTTTTATGGGCTGTTACTTTTAAAAGTAAACAGTTAAATGGGCCCTTACAAATTTGAAGACTCGTGTAAATAATGTTTTGTTTTCCTTCCTCGTGGTATTATCTCATACATGTTAATGTTTTCTTTTTTGTTCGAAATTTATTGGGGGGTTTTTTCGGTCAAAAATAAACTGAGCTGGCCTTTTTTTTTATTTTGTTAAAAATATTAAGCTTTATAATCATGTTACAAAATATTTATTGAAAAAAAATTCTAAGATTGTCTAAAAAAGTTTCCATCTCAGAGTTCAGTTGAAGGGACTTTAATCTCAAAAGGGACAAATGGATGAAAAAAAATCTGTTACCACCTATTTTAATCTATATGGGACAAGACTGTGTAAATGACGATTTTGCCATTAATGATGACTCAACCTTAGCCATCAGATTTTATCTCTGTGTTTCAATCTTGGCCATTGAATTCACATTTCTCTCTCTATTGATTTTTTTAATCTCAACCACGTGAACAACTCACAACCACACAATTTTACTTATTTCATTCTCTCATTCGACTGAATATAACTAGTATAACTTGTACAACTAAACATATTAAGAAATTATTTAATTGATATATAAATGTTATAATATATGTATAATATATAGCTACTAGACACGACTAATTTATCATGTTTACATTAAAGAAAATAAACAAATATCATAATTGGTATATGATGACAAAGACTTCATCTATACTATTTAAGATTTTCAGATTGTTGTTAAATTGCTAAATTATACTCTTAATTTTACATTATATATTTTATACTTTTAAGGTTTGTAATTTATATTAGCCATATTGTTATGATAAAAACATCGAACATATTTTTACAAACCTATGATGTAAAATATTGGTACAACCCCTAAAACTAGACATATAGATGAGTATTACTGGTACAACTGGTACAACTTTGACATTTCAGAAAATGACAAAACCAATTTGATATTCCATATGAGAAAAACAATCAAATATCCTAATTGGTATGTGCTCAGAAATTCTTTTAATTTATTTGAAGTTTTGAAAAAAAAAATTCAAAAATTATTACACAACTTCATAAGTTTACATGATCTACCTTATATTTTTAAGGTTTGTTAACTTATTTATCCACTTAATTTTTGGAAAACATTCATGAAATGTACTTTTACAAAATTGATGATTTTATTGTAACCGGGCAAAGACATATAAACATAAATAAGTGGTACAACTGAGGTAATTGTATTTTTTATGTCGTACAACTACTTTTTTCGATTTCACTGCCAATGTACAACTATGCACAAACTGGTACAACTAAAAAACTAGCACAACTATGTACAGCCGGTATAACTAAAAAAACTGGTACAACTACTTATTATTTTATTTAGTATTGTTTTAAAGGTGTATAAATGTTATCATTTATGTATAATATGTAGCTATTATAATTAACACAACTTGTAAATAATGTTTTACATATGAAATAAACAAACAAATATCCTAATTGGTATATGATGACAAAATTTCATCTATTTTATTTGGGGTTTGTTAACTATATTAGTCATATTATTATGATAAACAAACATCGAACATATTTTTACAAAGCTCTGAAGTGAAAATACTGGTTCAACCCCTAAACCTAGACAAACAAACAATTGATATAATTATTTTTTGTATATTAGACGAGTATTACTGGTATAACTGGTACAACTTTGACATTTCATAAATTGACAAAACCAATCTGATATTCCATATGAGAAAAAACAATCAAATATCCCAATTGGTATGTACTCAGAAAGTTTCTGTTAATTTATTTAACTTCGGGAGCAAAAAGTTGAAGATGACTTTTTTTCCAAAAATAGTACAACTAGTATAACTAGTACAACTTGTATACAAATCATTATCCAATCAAATATTACTAAAAATTAATTATTCATGTATTTTGATACATACAGGCGGGGGAAGACTAGACGAATATGTCTTATTGGTTCTACATCATTCTCTTTTCTATATCTTTATACGCTGAAAACAAAAAATAAAAATCACCATATTAATTGCAAAGTTGTACCAGTTATACATGTTTTATTTTTATCAATTATAATGGTTATACTCAATCTATTTATACTAGTTATACTCGTGGTAGTTGTACTAGTTATAGAAGTTTGAGTTGCACTAGTTGTACTAGTTGAAGTTGTACTAGTTGTGTTAGTAATACTCTGCGTTCTTCTTTATCTTGAATCTCGTACGTAAAAGATGAAATTTGATTCTAGATAAGATATAACTGATTAAATATAGTTATGGGTTGATTGATCTCGGATAAGAAAGAGCAATTTTGTGGATGGTAGAAGAAATTTTTTGATTTTGTTTTAAGGTGAAAAAATATTAATGGAGAAGAAAAGAGGAAGAAGAAGATGATTAAAGCTGGATCGGATTTTGGGTATGGATCAGGGTCGGGTTTTGGATCTGGATCTGGGTCAGATCTGAGTAGGATAGTAATGGCATAAGTTAGTGAATATATCCAAGTCTTTAGGTTTTATGGTCTTTTCTCTCTAATTTTTATTTATTTTTAATTTTATTTTTAATTAAAAATAGAGAAGGTCTTTTCCAGATTTTTTTGACCCCCTTTGTCTCATTCCAGCATTTGTTCCCAGTTGAAGCAGCAGTATGAGACTGGCCATCTTTCTGTTCCTTATCAGCCACCAACGGCCTCTTTCCAGATCTCCGAGCAGCACTGGTCAGTTCTTTAGCATCTGTTTCCTTGGTGGAAGAAAGTATCTCTTCCTCTATTGGAAGTGTTCTCTTTGACCCCTCTAGTGCAACACCCAGCACTATATTCTCTTCCACAGCTGATCTAGATACTGATGTCGTTGAACCATCTGTTTCCTTCTTTGGTGACTTTGTTGTGCTACCACTTCCCTTGGTCTTTGGTTTCTCAGCTCCTGACACTTCTGATGTATCCTTTGCGGTAGTAGCCGGTTTAGAGACCGGTTTGGTTCCTGTTGGGTCTGAAGAAGGCGTTTCTTTGGACTTTGGACTAGTAACCTTGTCTTCTTGCTCTGCAGTTGGTGGTTTTGATGCACGTTTTTGAGATTTTGATTTCTCTTCTCCATATATTTTGTATGAGGGTTCGATTACCACCGAAGAACGCTTAGAAGCAACACCTCCGGGGCCGTACATTGATTCTCCAAACGGTGCAGTTTCCATATCAGCGGCTGTGTGCATCTTTCGGATTGTACGAATCGGTGTAGCTAGACGTGCTCGGTGATGGCTTATGACTCTAAGAAGGTCCAACAATATAGCTTCCTGTTTTTGCCAACTGTTAAAACTTTTCAACAGAATCCAAGAAAAAAAAGACTGCAGAGTTAAAACCTTTGGACTTACCTTTACAGATAAGTATTCTTCGCGATGGGACGTCTTCACAAAACAAGAGATAAGTATCTGTGGAAACCAAAATCACATGTTGAATCTTGAAATATCTGATCTTCACACTTCAAGATGTGTGCAAAAGAAGAAGGTAGGCATAGAAGTCTAACCACAAGGGCTTGATTTTCTGGATTGACATCCTCCAAGAATATCCTTCTATGCAGCTTCTGCTGCTCAACTTGAGGGTTCTTGGCCAATACTTTCCGCATGTCAGCTACAATATTCTGTTTAGACAAGTTCAGAACAAGGAATCAGCTAAAAAATATTTCACTTGTGTAACGAGTAAACGATCATATAAAAGTTAGGAAATGTACATTTATTTTGTTAACGTCCAAGTAACTGATTGCAAGGTGGGTTTTGATACGCCAATGAGTTTTCTGAGTAATGTTTCTCACGACGTTGACTGTGAACTTATGGTTTGGGATGTGGATTGCCTCGCGGTGGTCACCTCTTATGATCGTTGGTGACCACCAACCCACATGCTGAAAAATGCATTGCAACAACAACCATGTGAGAACCCCTAGGAAAAGATTCACATTATCTAAGCTCGAAGATTAGTATGATTACTAACCTCCACAGTACCAGAAACTTCATAACCTTCAATCTTTATTTGAATCCGCTCATTCCTAACAAATGGCCTGGTTGCGTGAATCATAATACTTGAAAGAAAGTTTGTCAAAATCTGGAATGGCAAAAAACACAGGTTTAATAAAATATTATCTTTTTTCATAAGAAGGAAAAAGAGACTACTAAAGAAACAGAAGAGATAACCAATAATGAAAATGCGAGTGAGGTTTCTCACCTCTCGGCCAGCAAGAGTAATCAAAACTGTCCCAAGACCTCCAGCAGTGAGCCACTTGTGTGTAGAGAAACCCAGCAACTCCATGAATAGTGAAACAGCAGCAACCCATACAGCAGAATACACTGCTTTCCCAGCAAATTGAAATCCCATCTGTTCCATCTTGGAATATTAGCAAAACCATACTGAGAGACCCAATTAGATTTCTGATTTCGGAAACAGAAACTTTCAGTAACATTTACATACATTTCTTGCATCGTTTGGGTCACTTGTTTCAGAGAAGAGCTTCTGTGTTTGTTGGATAAGACTGCATGGACACATCACATCTAACCAGAATCAGAAACAAAACCACTAATATATAGAAACATAAGATGAAAAAAGACAACACGCTTACCTCGATAGGCAATAGGCAAATGCAAGTACTGTTGACAATGACCTCACGAAATTCAGAAGCCGATCTTTTACAATTTTGCTAGCTTCAGTTGGAAGAACAACAGGATCTAATGCCCTTTATAAACGAATTGTCACCAAAATGTAAACCATTGATCAATTATCTCAACAAAGCAGTTCAAATAAGTATAATCACCAAAGCATCTGAACAATGAACCTAGGGATAGATATATACCTGCAGATAAATAGGGCACCTAACCATAACAGCAGGGGTTGAACATACGAGGTCATAACATGGTAGGTACCACTCTTTTTCCATCCGTTATCATTTTTCTTCTGCAATGTTTTAACCGTAAAGTTTCAGACCAGTAATTTGAAGGAAAGCATGAAACAAAAAAAATAAAGTAAATATAAACATGAAATGGGTACACCTACATTGAGTAATAGGTTTCGTCCTTGGCGAACAAGAGGCAGTATACCCCACAGGGAGAAAATAAGAAGAGCAGTAGCTGGGACCAACTTATATACAAGAGGGAATTGTTGTATTAACCGGTGTGACCTGCAACCCAAGGAGTGCAAATATTTACAGACTACATTAAAAAGGAACTAGAGAAGCTAAGAGGAACATAAATGCACCCCCCCCCCCCCCACAAAATTCCCCACCAAATCAAAAATACAACTTCCCTAAGGCAACCATAGCAATGACAAAGCATACTTGGTTACTTCTACAATTGCTATCGACTATAATTAGTGAGTCAGATGCCTCTAAATCAATATGCAATCCTTTGGTTCCACAGAGATCAACTAACAGAAATTACAATAGTTTCAGAATACTTTTAAGTGGTCATTCTGCAAGTGATTATAGGGGGAAAAAAAAGAGAAAGACTTACTTTGTTAGCAAGATAGTGGCAGCTCTGATAGGAGGTTCGATGACCTTGACTCCTGCGTAAAAAGAATGACATCTAATAGCAGTGGCTCTGCAAGGTACTGAAGAAATAGGCCTACGAAGGTAATCCGAGAGTAAAATATTCCTGAAACCATGTTGCCCCAACTGTATCCAGAAAAGAAAACAATAAGTTACTAAATATCAGTAAACCAAGTTGAATGACTAAAGCAAAAGCTGGTTTTAAAACATTACAGGAACACGTAATGAGAGAGGACCCATTGATATAATACCAAGCCTCCTTGTAATGGCACTCTGAGAACAAGCACATATTTAGAACGGGCAAGGAGAGTTATAAATTAAAAAGAATTACAGTGGGATAAAATGGAAGAAGCATACATCTTCCGGCTTATAGTATCCTTGGTTTCTGCAAGGACCAACGCCATGGGACAACTGCAATGAACCATAGATGGTCATATTTTGAGCAGAGAGTCAATGTGTTACCCAGAGGCGTTAGTAGCACCGATCATAAGCTCTCAGAGCCTAACGGAGAGAAACCAAAGCGTTGCCAACACAAACCCTGCAGTATAGAAATGAAACACACACACCATTTAAACCTGTGTGGATTATTCGCTGAAAAAAAAAAACCTGTATGATCCTTAAAGACTATTAACAATCTGCTGAGAAGGAGCTAGAGCCTGTCCGTGTGCAATATTCATAACCAGAAACCTAGATTCTATAAATCACAGCTATACTTAACTTACATCAAGCGATACAGAGCCGAAGATCAGTTTAAAACAAAATACGAATCCAAAAAATCGAAGTTACAATTGAAAAGAATCGATACAGAGACATGAAAACTATCTCTAGAAAAGGGAAAGACTAACCTCAGAATCACGAAAATCAAAGGGAACTGACAATTTTTTTAGGGGTTCCAAGCTGCTTTCTTCGAAGACATGGATGCTTCTAGGAAGAGAGAAAAGCGAGGAGGATTCGCACAGACAGAGAATACGCTGTCGTTTAGGATTGAACCACGTTCCGACACGTGTCTAGACACGTCAGAGTCGTGTATGAATAAGGCTCCCGTATTATGGCATTTTATTATACTATACAACAAGTTGTAGTCTACAACGACATGTACCTGTATTTTTAAAAGGCTGTCAAATACAGCAATGGAGCTCTTGTGATCAAAATTACCAGCGGATGGGCCTTTTATGTTTTTCGATGGATATAATACTATACATCTGTTGATAAAATGATCTCCTTTTTGGAATCACGCTCACGTAAAGTGTGAAAATCTCTTTTTATATGAGTTTTGGACGATGAAATTAGATTTTGTAACATACTTAGTATTATAGGCTCTACTATTTATCGCCGTAGGCTTGACAGCTGCTGGTACACTTGCATATGTCTCCTACCTGATGCCTTCAATAAAAAGGGCTTGGTTTCGAGATAAATCAGCCAACACCGCAAATGCTGGTCATAGAGCAAAAACTGGGGACCAAACAGAACAGCACGACGACAACGCGCAAGGCTGAGAGCAAGTAAGCTTCTGTAATCCCTCATGAGGGTTCGCAAGATATTCCTCTGAGCCAGAGGCGGACCTACTTTATGAGATGGTGTGTCAATTGACCTATGTTAAATATAAAATCATTCACTTTTGCCTTTGGCTATTGTAGTTATTCAGTTCAAATGGTCTGTGTTGCACTTCCTTAAATGTGTGGTAACAGGTTCAATTCCCCATTTAATATGTCATTGACCCAGGTTAAAAGAAATCCTGGGTCCGCCACTGCTCTGAGTTCATTCATCTTCGATATAAAACCAAGCAAAGACTTTCACTTTTCTCTTCTTCGGTGTATAAGAACTATTAAGAAGATGAAGACCGATTCATAGAAAAACTTAAACATCTCTTCATGTAATACTACATCAAATGTGTGTGTGAATTAAAATCTTCCTTGCATGGGACTCTATATGTGCATACTTCCCAGATATGTAATGTAACTGAAATAACTTCTGATGAAGGTGTGTGGTAACATTTACAAAAATGTGATCCATATGGTTGGTGATTGGTCTCTTTCTACTCTCTGGAGACAAAGACAGTTTCAGTTATACACTACTCATCTTTGGTGTAGATTGGGCCTTCTTGTAAATTTTGCTATAGTTGTTAAAAGAGTGTGACTTCAAATTAAGGTTTTGTATCAAACGTCGAGATAAATACTATTTTGCATCTGATTGTTGTATAAAGAAATATATAAAAGTTTCTAGTTGTGAGTTGTTATAATATTGGTGAAGCTTGTCAATTACTTTACATTTCGACTTTTATGATAACACTTATTTTTACTATTATAACTTTTGAAGAAAGACAACAAAAAAAAGTCACTTGGCCATCTTATCTACAGCTATAGCAGACTCGCGTTAGTCAAGCTTTCACGGCTGTTTTGTTTGACTAATGGATGATTCATGCATCTTCTTCGTGATCTTTGCTATAAAAGAAAGAAATTACACAAATAAAATTTATCAGGGTTTGTCACTATTAACTATTAAACTACTCATTCCATTGTTAACATCTATTAGTATATTAATACTTTAGTTAGCTATTGTATCAAAAATTACTCGTTCATCTATGCACACAATAATAACTTTTAAGAAACGTACATGTAAAGTTCAAGCATCATTACCCCAATATCCCGCTAAACACGGAGTTACTGTCAGAAAAATGTAATCCTTATTCTTATTTTATAACTTAGCGATATGTATTAATTGTTGGTTAACATTTTTGATTTATCCATCATGTTCTAGATTTTGGTTTCATACGTTTTAAATCAATATTTTTTTTAAGTATCCTAAAATTAGCTATAAAATCGTTCAGTTTTATAAACAAATTAATCACGTAAATTCCCAGTTTTGGTTTAGGAAATATATTTTCAGTTCCTTAATTCTTTTGTGACTAGTAGTAATGTATGCAAACTTGTAATACGGATCAGTGAAATATATTAACCGATTGGTTAAATAAAAAAAGTAAATCTTATAATTTTCCTTGAGAAAAGTAGTACAAATTAAACAATCGAAACTCCATCGTTTAAAATACTCTAGCTTTTTTTCGGTGATCATGTTAAACTTTAGCTCTAGCTCTTTATTTCACTGCTAATATGGGTCTTTGCCCCTACAAATGTGCCTAATACAACCAAAACATCAATGTTTTTTTTTTGACATCACATCAATGTTTAAAAAGACAAAGCTTAAAGTGAAAATATTTTAACAAGTCATATTTTTGGGGGGAACAAAAAGAATGAAAGACATGGTTTAGTCAAGGAGATTACGACAAAAGATGAGAGATTAAGTTAATAGAAAGGAGGACAGGGTCGCACGTGCGACACCGAACTCTTCGACCAGAAACGGGTAGATGCTGCGCACGTGCCTCCTCGGTCAAAGGTCAAAAGCAACTAATACACTTAGCACTAGTCATTGGACCTCCCAAACTATTAAAACAACATTAATTTAGACAAATCACAATTGTTGCACTTTTTATGAAATTGCAGGGTATCCAAGATATGGATTATGTTTAGGCGAGTCTATGTTGGCAAATACTCTTTCAGTACTAATTAATAATCTCGAAAATAAATAATAATCTAAGGTTTGTTCATATTATTGACATCCTTCACACCTAGGCCTGGGCACGGATCGGATATCCGGGTTTTTTAAGGTATTTGTGATTTGCTTCGAATGCTACGGATATCTAATTTTCCGATTTGCTTTGCTTCGGAAAAATACGGATATTCGGAAAAACGGATATCCGGAAAATAAATAGATATTTGCGGATATTTGCGGATACTTACGGATATCTCATTTGTTTTGATTAATACAAATAATCTTAAAAATTTGATACAAAATTGTTTTGTAAAAATATTTTTTTGCATGATATAAAAGATAAAAATTAAAAGAAGTATTGAATCTTCATATTTTGTAAATTTTTAAACTTAGTTAAAAATTATAATAACACAAAACATAAGAAAAAAATTATAATTGTCATAAATGTTTTCTCTTCTTTTTATGTAATACTTTTATATAAGTAATAATGTGAATATAATCTATCAAATCATATGTTAGAATAATAATTATATAATTTTATACATTTAAAACTTTAAATATAATCAAAATATACATGTATTTATATATTGACGGATCGGATCGGATATTCGCTTCCCAAAATTTTAATATTTGTGATTTGCTTCGATTTTAACGGATATTGAATTTTAGTATTTGCTTTGCTTCGAAAGCTTACGGATATCCGGAATTTTCGGATCGAATAACAACGAATAACGAATCGAATCAAATTTAACGGATAAAATGCCCAGCCCTATTCACACCTTAGTAGATAATTTGATTCGGAATGTATAAAATCACGATAGATTGATATGTAATGGACTGTGTATACTAGATAGCTTATGATAATATAGATCAACAAAAATAAGATAACTTGCATCTTTTAGACACCAATCATAATATAGTATCTTGGATTTTTTTTTAATGTTTAGCTCGATCGAATAACATATCTGAGAATGGAATCCGGTTACGAGTGTAAACGAACTTTTTAATGCTAAGTCTTCCAGAGAGAGTCGGACAAATAGTTAGACAATATTTTTAAAAGTCGTCAAAAGAACAACTTTTGAGCCGAGTATCAGGACAACAAAAAGTGAGGACAAATGTTTAGGATATGTGTTTTATAAGTATGTAACCGAATGTATCATGAAGACCTTTAATAATCAGTATATAATGTCACGTCACTCTGGCCAGAACCCTAACGTGAGGACACGTCCTCATGCAATTTTAAACAAAAACATACGTACATGCCACATCGTATAACTTAACGTATTCTCTGCGCACTCTTTTATCTCTTCGTGAACATGGCTCCTAACATTTTACGTTCGAGTATGAACTACAATGTCTGATTACTGTTTATGTTATTATAGTTGTATACGATACACTTGCTAAATTCGTGATTGATCATCAATATTTTGTCAAAAGGATTACTGAGCAACATGTATTAATAATTTCGTTATTGATTATATGTGGTGATAAAACATGTAAGACTTAAATATTTCGATCACAAATATCATCATTTCATATTTATGATATGGTTTTTTTAAATGACTATAGTTGGGTTTTGACAGAATGATGAAACCAATATAAAAATGGCAATGATCCACGAAAAAACACGACAATTATATAAATAATATTTGATCAACAAATATAACGTTTTGAAGGGATTATTACATGTCGATTTGGCCATCAACGAATTCGTGGGTTGAGAAGACCAAATCCATCAGTTTGCCAACAATCCGTGTTCAGCTCTTTGGTCAACGGACGCATACGTCCAATAGTCGTGTCCGCTGGTCACATCGACCAAACTTGTGTGTTGCCATACCGATGGACAGACCCACGTACACACGCACACGTCCTATATTTAAAACAGAGTTATAGAGATTAACATATTGTATTCCATTATTACACCAATCAGTGGCAATTAAGCGTATCAACGTTCACTCTCCATGTCTTTAATCTCATTTTGGCCTATCAAGAAAAGAGATGTTCTTTATACCAACGCGGTGCGTTACATCTAATTGCCAGAAAGACAATTGTTAACTGTTTGTCTTGACTCAAACATGTGAAGTGAAAATGTCGACTGCCTATATATCGAGTTGTGGTAAATGTATGAAAGTCGATATATTAGTATGTTAGATTAATAAGGTTTTGGGATAATGACCACAAACAGAAAAAAAAACCAGTAAACATGGTAAAATAACACTCCGTGGACCTTAGAAGACGCTATACATTTGTTTTGAAAGTAAGGGGTGGCAGATATTAATGCTAGAATTAGTTTTTAGTTTCTTGGAGGTACAAACCATAGTACATATTCAAAAAAAAAATCGAATGTTGAAAATGTTCGAGGTTCAATAAAGTAGAAGTGTAGGATACGAAATGCAGTAGATCTTAAAATAATACGACATCAAACCCTAATCACGTGCCTTAATTGCTGGGCCCTCCTTTTCTCCTTGAAATAGTTTTTTATTTTGCTTCGTTTTTACAGAGGAAACCCGCCTTCTCATCCGGCGGATTGTTCCCCACAAGCTTTTGTCCTGTTTTTTTTTTTTTTTTTTTAATTCTCGATCTCTCAACTTGTCAGAATTAATACTTCTATAAAATTTTGACATGAACTTTTAGTTCTGGCTGGGGAATAATAGTAATTATGCATATATAAATGCAAGAACATGTATGTATATGGTTTTTAACCGGCTCTATACAAGTTTAACCGGGACTTGACTGTTTTCTTTTGACCCAAAAGGTATAGGCGTATAGCTAGTATATATCTGTGGCTCACCGTGTAACGGTCTTCGGTCTCGGATGCTGCAGCCCATATGTAAATTCCGCAGTGGCCAAGGTTCGAGCCTTGGCCACTGCGGAATTTACATATGGGCTGCAGCATCCGAGACCGAAGACCGTTACACGGTGAGCCACATGGTGACGCCCTGGCAGCGTCCTTGCTCACTTCGGTCTCTAGTCTGGACCACCTCGGTGGGGCCAGGATACTCGGTTAGCAAAAAAAAAAAAAAAAAAAAAAAAAAAAAAAAAAAAAAAAAAAAAAAAATACTCACTTGGCATCCTACTCTATCACACGCTTAAACTTTAATATAAACCTATTGTTTCTATTTCACAAATGTAAGGTGTGACTCATGCGAGCCTTTTATATACAAAACAACTTACTCTATTATAACGTTTTAGATAGCATAATAAGAAAGTTCACAATGTAACCTGTTTGTTTGTACAAAAACACTATATTGTTTATTTTCTCTCTTCATTTTATGCATATCTTCACTAAATATTTGTTTTAATTTTGTGATATATAATTGCATGTAAAAAAATACAAAATAGAATAAAATACGTATGTTGCATGTAAATGAATGTACCTCGCACAAAACAGAAAAGGAGAACTCGAATTTGAGATATTAGTGAAAGATGGGGTAGAGTGTAAATAAGTAAACGTAGACGAGTGAAAAAAAAAATCTAATAAAACCCGACCCGAAAGAGTGAAATCCGGTTGGTGGGTTAAAAAATAGAGTGGGGCATGAGAGAAGAAAGGTCACCACAATGCATGCACGACAAGTGGAAACAGCTAGTGGTTTGGTTTACTTTGGTTTGGAGTTAAGGTGGTAATTTGGTAATTAAATTATCACCTCCCAGATCGTGTACGCCCTTTGTAAAGTGATATGGTAATTAAATTCTCACATATAATACAAAACAATTTACAACAAAAAAAAAAGCTAAAGCTAGAAAATAGATATCTCTCTCCATCCCTAACCCCCTCCGGCCTCCGGTATTACTGCCGGGCGACACAGAAGAAACCGCTCTGCTTTTGCAATTATCTCTCTCCTATCTACTCTACATGCACATTCTCTCTCTCTGCTGCAAGTGCATTATTATTATTATTATTTTATTAAAAGACTATATCTTCTTCTATCCCCTTTCTTTATAAGTATTTTTTTGCCAAGGATTTCTTTCTTTATACGTCTCAGACGTTCCTTAAAGAGCTTCTGCTTCATCTTATTTTCTATTCTCCTCGGACAACTGTTTACATGCCCTTTGCTAGATTGATCTCCTCAGAGCTTCAAACTCTTTTTTTTCTTCAAAAGTCATGCAATAGAATTGGACAGATCTTCTGATAATTAAATAACCTCGTGAGTATCGTTCCTAAAAAGTATTTCATATAGTCTTCTTCCCCTACAACAAATGCAGAAGTTCTCTGAAAGCTGTAACGCTTGACGGGTTTGTATTTTTATTTTTAACTTTAAAACTTCTTCTGGGGTTTCGTCTTAAATCTTCTTTGTCTTTTTCTACAGAATCACAACAGAAATTTATAGGCAGTTCCATTCTCTCTCTTCTAATTATTTTTACTAAAATAATCGATCTTCATCAGATTCTACCGAAGAAGAAGAACAACAAACAAGAGAGAGAAAGAGACTAGATGGCTCCTACGACGAACTGGTTAACGTTTTCGCTGTCACCACTAGAGATGCTGAGGTCATCTGATCAGTCTCAGTTTGTCTCCTACGACGCTTCTTCCACCGCTCCTTATCTCCTCGATAACTTTTATGGTAATAACAAACTACTTTCTGTTTATCTGTGAGGTCCGAATAATTCATGTTGCGTTACACAGACAGAACACATGCTCTTGTTTCTATCTAGTAACCGACTTGGTAGCTTTATCCTATAAACCGAGTACTGCTGAACTCAGCTTCCCCTCGTGTTCTTCTCTGACTGACTTTGTCTGTTTCCCGACAAAGGCAAAGAAAATAACCAAACAAAAGATTTTTTATATTTTTATTTTTCTCATACGAAAAATAAAGGCTTCTCGTGATTTTCGTATGTATGTAGGTTGGACGAATCAAAAGCCTCAGGAAGAAGAAGAAGAAGCTCAGATAGCAGCAGCTTCAATGGTGGATTCAACCATCCTTACACCATTCGTAGACCCACAAACTCATTATCAGCATCACATCCCCAAGCTAGAAGATTTTCTCGGCGACGTGCGTTACTCCGACAACAGTCAAACCGAAACACAAGACTCTTCTTCCCTCACTCATATCTACGATCCATGTCACCACCAAAACCAAAACCGAACCGGGTTTTACTCTGATCATAACCACGATTTCAAAACCATGACCGGTTTTCAAACCGCTTTCTCTACAAACTCCGGTTCGGACGTCGACGACTCAGCTCATATAGCAGGAGAGTATTTGGGACACGTGGTGGAGTCTTCTGGTCCGGAGCTTGGTTTTCACGGTGGAGCTACCACCACCGGAGGAGCTTTGTCGCTTGGGGTTAACGTTAACAACACTGACCATCACAGGACTAGTAATGATAATAATCATCAGATCGCTGAACATCATTACCGAGGTAACAACAATGGTGATGGAATCAACAACAGAGAGAAGACTGGTTCTGAGAAGGAGAAGACTGTTGTGGCTGTTTTGGAAGCATCAGATTGTTCTAACAAGAAGATCACTGATACGTTTGGACAGAGGACTTCCATCTACCGAGGAGTTACAAGGTATGTTCGAAAATTCAAGAAGAGCCAAAGGAGTTGTCTTATCATTTTAATTAGTCAAAACCATTTATTTAAAGTTTTGGTTATTAAATGAAGTATTAATGTGAATTTTGATTTGATGTAGACATAGATGGACGGGAAGATATGAAGCTCATCTATGGGATAATAGCTGTAGGAGAGAAGGTCAAGCCAGGAAAGGACGTCAAGGTAATATTTTTTTCTTTGAATCTATTTTAATTTCATCACTGTTACAATCTTTTCTTGACGTCAAGAATTGCAATCCGTGTTGTTATTTTGGTTTTACATATATGTCTTTTAGGCATATGATGTTGTGCTTGTGAGTCTTGTGTTCCTATGTCCCTAAGTGAGATTTAGAAAGACTAAGAAGAGTGAACTATAGGGCAAGAGTTTTGTCAAAGAAATTGAATGCAAGATTCAAAAGAAGCTTTACCTTTTCCTTTTATTTTATTGATCTGTCTATATCTTTATATGATGGTTGATTGAAACTTTGGGTGATTACATCTTCTGATGGGGAGCCAATACTTTTGAGTCAGAACACAGGGATAAAAGAAGGGTAATACGTATATTGTATAGTTGTTTTTTTTTGGGTCAAAGTATATTGTATATTGTATAGTTGTTGTTTGTTGAATTTTCATATATTTAGCCGAAGGGTGCCGCCATTTTGTTCCTTTGTCTTTTATTACATTTCTAAGTTCTTTCATTTCATACTAAAGCCTAAAGGTACATAAGATGGGTCCCAATGGCATTGCCTATATGATGCAACCTCTGTTTCTTTGATTGACATGTTTATGGTCCCACTTTGACCCTATGATCCCACATTTCTCTTCACCTACATTTTGTTAAGCATATACTATATGATTTGATGTTTGGTAGTAGACATGTGATGTGAGACAAGTTCTTAGCTTCATAGGGTTTGAAGGGAGGAGTACTTAGCTATATTAGAAGAGTTTATTTTTGATTTATTTCTTTAATGCAAAACATGATGTTACTTATTGCAGTGAGAATTTTAAATTTGGAAGTGAAATTTTGAAGAGGGTAGTGTTTCTGCTGTCCATAAGGTGTCAGATTGATTTATGTGTAGTGTTCACATCAACAAAGCAAAGTCTGAATATTCTCAGTATAGCTTTTGCTTTATTCTTATATATGTTCTTGCTTTGGGCTACCAGTACCACCACCACCAACAAGAGTGGGGATCTAGGGTTTGACCACATCCAAAACTTCCATTCTCTTTTTTTTTGAATTAACAAAACTTCCATTCTTCTCTTTTCTGTTTGTTTCTTTTCAGTTTCTCGCACTTTTGCTTTCTGAGTATTAGTATCACAATATCCAAAATGAATCTGAAAAACATTACGTGGTGGTTGATAATTTATTCCCCTTACATGGTCTGCATAACAGAACCAGTGTTAAGACTTTGGTAATATTTGTTACATATCTTTTAAGCATTATGAACATTTCGTTGGCTAAGTAATTTCTCCTTTTCTTTGCATGTACCTTGATATGGTTTGCGCCATTGATGGATGTTGGCTTTCGCTTTAATCAACAGTATACTTGGGTAAAGAATACATCTCAACTAATCAGTTCTTACAAGAACAACAAACAATAATGGACATGCCTTTTAATAGTAACGTTCTTTTTTGCGAATGATTCAGGTGGATATGACAAAGAAGACAAGGCAGCTCGAGCTTACGATCTAGCAGCTCTTAAGTACTGGAATACTGCTGCTACCACCAATTTCCCTGTAAACAACGTCTTCCTCTTCTTCTGATTTGGTTCGTTAGTGGTCATTTTTCTTGGTTACTATTATACTAATCCATTCTAATGATTTTTAGATTACGAATTACTCAAAAGAGTTGGAGGAAATGAAGCACAGGACCAAACAAGAGTTCATTGCTTCCCTAAGGAGGTTAGACTCCAAGAAATTACCATTTTCTGAATCACATGCGTTAATATATAGGTTTTGGATAGTAACCCCAAAGGCTAAACCGTTATAATTACAGGAAGAGTAGTGGATTCTCTAGAGGAGCTTCCATGTACAGAGGTGTGACAAGACATCATCAACAAGGACGTTGGCAAGCAAGGATCGGCCGTGTCGCCGGCAACAAAGATCTTTACCTCGGAACCTTTGGTAAAGTCCATCAAAAAGACATTAGTAATCATCAAGTTAAGGTTCTAATAATATATATTTTTTGTGGGTGGTTGTAGCAACGGAAGAGGAAGCAGCTGAGGCATACGACATAGCAGCGATCAAATTCAGAGGAATAAACGCTGTAACAAACTTTGAGATGAACCGTTACGACGTTGATGCCATCATGAAGAGTACACTCCCCATTGGTGGTGCAGCAAAACGTCTTAAACTCTCTTTAGAATCTGAGAAGAAACCTATCATCGATCATCATCAACTCCACCATTTTCAGCAACAACAACAGCTTCAGGCCTCTACCAATGACAGTAGTAGCATTAACTTCGCTCTTCGTCCTAGCTCAGCCGCTCAGTCTCAGATGATTCCATGTGGAATCCCATTTGAAGCAGCTTCTCTTTACCATCATCAACAGCAACAGAACTTTTTCCAGCATTTTCCAGGGAATGCAGCTTCTGATTCGACGGGTTCTGATGTTAACTCCAACGTTCAAGGGTCAATGGGACTTATGGCCCCAAATGCAGCTGAGTTTTTCCTCTGGCCTAATCAGTCTTACTAGAATTAATCATGTGATTTGGAGTCTTATTTTGGGTCTTAAGTTCTTAATCTTCTTTTAAGGACTTCTTGAAATATCCAAGTGGCTAACCCCCATAAGCTGACTAGAAGAACTGTTCTTTTTTTTGGTTTCATTAACTGTTGTTGTTTAGGCAGGAGTAGATGGGGGTGAAAAGGGGAAGAACTGAAAACAGTTGGAAGTTCTTATTGTATCAAATTATTAACTCGGTGGTGAAATGGTAGGTTTTGGGAATTAGGGGTGGTTTCTGTTTCGTTTTAATCTATTTTTGTATGTATCAGTTACGTACTCTGTTTTCATTTATGAAATATTTTATCTTGAAAACGTTTCTTCTCGGCATGGCTGCTGTCAATTGTTCTTTTAAGGCTTTGTCTAAAACTGTAATAGGCCTTTTTCTTCACCACATAGACGATCTCAAACTGTTGTGCACAAAAAAAAAAGACGATCTCAAACTGCATTCGTCAGGTGACAGTGAAACTAACCATTCTTTCAGGCTAGTTCTATGTGGTTTATAGCCTCCAAAATCATAAAACCAACATATTGAGTTATCATCTCTATGTGGTGAACTAAACCCGTTAATACCACAACCATTCATTCCTCTCTCCCTTCATTTTAGAAAAAAAATTCACCTTAAGACACAGTTTAACTTCTTAATAACACTAAAGAACACATTTCACATGCAACACACATTAATTTTTTTTAACAAAGCTCTTTCCAAAAGCCTAAATCAAATGGCCCAACTCACCAATCTGAAGAACTTCAACAGAAAACTATATGATGTGATACTAATATTTTGTTTTGTTATTAATAAAACCTATGATTATATGCCAACAAGAAGCGCCTGTAGCTCAGTGGATAAAAAAAATTCACCTTAAGACACAGTTTCACTTCTTAATAACACTAAAGAACAATTTCACATGCAACACACATTAACATTTTTAATAAAGCTCTTTCTTTTTTTTTTTTGGGCAAAATAAAGCTCTTTCCAAAAGCCTAAATCAAATGGCCAAACTCACCAATCTGAAGAACTTCAACAGAAAACTATATGATGTGATACTAATATTTTGTTATTAATAAAACCTATGATTATATGCCAATAAGAAGCGCCTGTAGCTCAGTGGATAGAGCGTCTGTTTCCTAAGCAGAAGGCCGTAGGTTCGACCCCTACCTGGCGCGACAAAGTTGTTTTTTTGTTTCATTGTCTTTATTTTTTTTTTGTCTTACAAAGCCTTCTTGAAGTGTATCAATGTTCTACTTTCAATGAAGTTTATGTATTTCAAATTGGAGATTGTAATAGTAATTAGTTATCTTTAATTATATAAACTTGTTGCACAAGCAAGAGTAACAGAAACAATAAAACATCAGTTACACATAAGCACACAAGAAGCGAATACAGACAAACACGAACACACGCATATCCACACAGAGAAAGAAACAAAAGTACAAAAAAGCAACAGAGGTCGGTCCGCTCAACGACCAAGTTGAGCACTCGAAAACGTTGCCGTCGCAGCTCCACCAGAGCTCACCGAGGTTCCAGTACTCGAAGACGACGCATGATAACTAGCAACAGGCATTTTACTCGGAAGATGAGGCAACGGCGCTTCAAAACTCAACACTTGAATCGCTTGTTTTATCGAAGGCCTCGAGTTCCTATCAGGATGAGCACACCATAACCCCACAACCATAAGACACTCCGCTTGCTTCTCATCGAAACCATCAACCCAGAGTTTCTCATCAACAACCGTAACCACTTCTCCTTTCCCATACAAGTCCCACACTCTCTCCACAAGGCTCGTCTCAGGCTCCACTCTCCTTTGCCTCGGATCAACAGACTTTCTCCCCGTAACGATCTCCAACGTAACGACCCCAAAGCTATAAACATCAGACTCTTTGCTCGCCCTTCCCGTGCTTATATACTCAGGAGCCATGTAACCGAACGTTCCCGCCAACCCTGTAGTCTGAGGCCCCAGCTCGTGGTCCATCAACCTAGCCAACCCGAAATCACCGAGCTTAGCGTTGAAGTTAGAGTCAAGCATCACGTTACTCGCCTTGATGTCTCTGTGTACAACGCACTGCTCCCACTCCTCGTGGAGATAAAGCAGAGCAGAGGCTATACCGAGAGTCACCTTGCACCTCACGGGCCAAGCGAGATGCGGCTTTTTACCGAAGAGGTGAGCGTCTAAGCTACCGTTCGGCATGAACTCGTACACCATAAGAAACTCGTCTCTCTCGTGACACCAACCGATGAGTTGCACTAGGTTTCGATGTCTCAGGCTGCTGATTACCTTCACCTCCGTTATGAACTCTCTTTTCCCCTGTTTAGATCCACCTGCAAACTTCTTCACCGCGACCATCATGTCTAATTCGTTTAAGTAGCCTTTGTACACCGCTCCGAACCCTCCTTCACCTAGCTTCCTGTCGTCAGAGAAGTTGTTAGCAGCTGATGAAAGATCTTTGTAAGTAAACTTTCTCGGTCCTGCTCCTCTTTCCAGATCTTCGTTTATCGATGTCAAGTTCTCTGTCTCCTTCTTACGCTGCTTCCTTTTCAAGAAGACAATGAGCGAGATGATGAAAAAAGTCAGCAAGACAAAACCAGAAACCGAAACACCAACGATCAACCCTCTCCTGTCTTTTTCAATTTTCCTGACATCTCTTAGCTCGAGGCTCGAGCTGTACTCCCACGACAGAAGTCTATTCCCTTCGGTGGACCCACCAGACGTCGCGGAGAACCCAACAGTCACTTCCGACGGCAGCACCTTCGAAAGATCAATGACGTAAGAAAGGCTCGAGTTCTCCTTAGGATCAGATGTCGTGTCGTATCTCCAAGACACGCTCAAGTTTCTCCTAGCCGAATCGTAGGAGATCACCACGCGGCCTATGTCTCTGCTATGCGAGGAAGCGTTCCAAGAAGTGACGCTGGAAGAGACGAGAGAGTTGTTGTTGATCCCCACGTGAGAGGTCATGTCGAGAGGATCCCAGTTCTGGTTAGTAAACGTGTCGAACTCGACGTGGACGAGGGGGTAAGAAGAGGAGATGACGTTGGTTTCGTTGAACAGGCCCAAGAAACCGCCGGCCGAGTTGGGAGGCATTTCGATTCCGGGTGGAGCTAGGAAGAAAGCGAAGCCGTGACCGTAGTTACCGAAGGCGACGCCACGAGTGTCAATCCTGAAGGAGAAGCTGGTGGTGAAATCCGAAGGCTGGCTGGTCTCTGGATCCCATAGAGGTATCTTTTTGCCGTAAGTAGCCCACCCGGAACGGCAAGTGTAGTCGATGTTGGTGAGCTCAACGGCTCCGTTTGCTTTTGCGTCTCCTTGGTAGACTACTTCGGTAATATCTGAACCGAAACGAGGTATGTTAAAGTGAATGGTACAGACAGAAGGGAGAAACAAAACAAAGGAAAAGAAGAAGATCGAGTTGGTCATTTTGCTATTAACACAAGAGACCAAGATGGTGCTATTGATATGTATAATTCACAGCAAGTCAACGACTAAACCGCACGAAGAAGAAGAATGATTGCTACTGATAATCCTGATCTCAATACTTCACAGGGAAAAAGAAAGTTATAAACAATCATTAAGTCACAACAACAATAGTTGACCTTAAGAGTAAACAAAAATTAAATATTCTAATGAATATGACATGGAAGGATTATTAAAATGTGGAAGACATGTTGAGTGATCATCCTAGATTGTAGCATAAGATAATCACAAGGCATATCAGAGAGAAAACATAAAATTTTCAGGCAGAGTGACTTCGAAAATAAGGTTTTCCAGCAGAATCACAACGAAAAGTGGAATATTAACACTGACCTTTTCCACAGAGCTAGTTTATGCACAGCACAACCACCAAGATGGTCACCAACAACACAGGCGGTTCATCTGTAAACCTAGGAACATGTTAATGCACATAGAAAGTAAAAAGTCTAACACCTTGAGAATAAAGTAAACTGTACGGATGAATATTTTTCGAAGAACAAATGGATTGAAAACAACTTCCACTAAGTCAATGACAAAAACTTTCGATTAGAAAAATAAGCTCATCAGAGGAGCCAGCTCAACCTCAGCATAAAGTACTTACCACCAACCTCAAAAGCGTAGGTTTTTCTTTGTTTTGTCAACTAGCTCTCTCTGCTACAACTAAAAAGATTGTGATAAAGAATTCTATAAGAAAGCAAAAGAATTGACCTTAAGAATAAACAAATGGCTATCAGAACTGAAGCATAAAGTCTTATCCTACGTGCAAAGAATAACCCATATACC
The DNA here is from genome assembly GCA_018703725.1 of Brassica juncea. NCBI lineage: Eukaryota > Viridiplantae > Streptophyta > Magnoliopsida > Brassicales > Brassicaceae > Brassica > Brassica juncea. Next base: position 68,862,653 of record CM031942.1, read on the forward strand.
CAAAAAACATTTATCTTTGAAAGTGATTATCATGTGAAACTTCAATAGATTAAATATTCGTAACCATGGACCATGCAGTATCAGTTATCCATCACTTATCACGAAAAGCTCATTCGTCTAACACCTCGTGAGCACGTTCGTAAAATATCATAACGATATTTTCTCAAAATTACCCATTACCATTAACGATCTGTGAAACAAATCTTGGGCCTCTCTTAACGCAAACTCTAGAAGTTTTTATTATTCTGATTTTGGCCCCTCAACTTTCCTTGAATCATATGATCGCCCCATCAGCTTAGCTTTACTTCCTTTACGTTCTGTCCGCCTCCCTGCAGATCCAACCTCCACTGCCTCCAAACTCTCATCCCCTCTCTCTCTCTCGTTCATTTCCTCTCCGTCAATGGCTTCTGAAGACTCTCTCTCCTCAAATCCTCTGTTACAGAACTTTGAGTTCCCTCCCTTCGACGTCGTCGACGCTCACCATGTCAGGCCCGGGATCCGTGCTCTGTTGCAGCAGCTCGTACGATTCTCTATCTCGTATCGAACCTTTTTCGAGTGTTTATCTTAGTCCTTTACAGATCGACTTGGATGATTGGCTTGCAACTGTTGTTGACGAATGTGAAGAAATACGATCGTGATGTTTTGGTGTTGTTTTTTTTTTCTTCCAGGAATCTGAATTGGAGCAGCTAGAGAAAACCGTGGAGCCTTCATGGCCAAAACTAGTGGAGCCATTGGAGAAGATTATTGATCGTTTAACTGTTGTTTGGGGAATGATCAATCATCTTAAGGCTGTCAAGGACACACCTGAGCTTCGTGCTGCCATTGAAGAAGTTCAGGTTGATTATAATAAGCCTTTCCCTGCTCATGAGTGGTTTGATTCAGATTATGTACTCTGGTGTGAAGCTCGATGTCTACATTTGTTTGATTGCCTATTAAACTTTGTCATCAATGCTAAAATGATATTCTTGCAGTCAAAACCTGTGTGTGAAGGGCTAAGCTCGTTTCCTAGAGTGTAATATATTTCTATTTAGTAGATTTTTTTATTTTTTTGAATTCAGAGAAAGGGAGTTTTAAGTTTTTGTTAGTAGAAATGATATTCCTAGAGTGTATTATATTTATTTTTAGTAAAATTATATGGATTCAGGGAAAAGGAAGTTTTGAATCTTTGTTTGTTTGTTCTGTGGATTAGGATTCATTTTCTTGATTTTCTAAATTATACTTTCATCTACAGCCAGAGAAAGTGAAGTTCCAGCTCAGGTTGGGGCAGAGCAAACCCATTTACAATGCTTTTAAGTCTATTCGAGAATCTCCAGACTGGAATGCACTGATCGAAGCTCGTCAACGATTAGTAGAAGGCAAGTAACTACGAGATTGGCATAAGAAAGAACACTGTTTAGAGATATGTGCTAACTATGGTATTCGTGTGTTTTCAGCACAAATAAAGGAGGCGGTTCTCAGTGGTATTGCTCTTGAAGATGACAAGAGAGAAGATTTTAACAAAATTGAACAGGTTTATCTGAAATTCTTGACAAATAAATGACAGCTTATTTTAGTTAATGGATTTAGGTTTGTCATGGCTCCACGTCCACAAGCATGGCTTAGTAATATCAACTATTGCTTTCCACTATAGGAACTGGAAAAACTTTCCCACAAGTTTTCTGAGAATGTTTTGGACGCTACAAAGAAGTTTGAAAAGTTGATAACAGACAAGAAAGAGATCGAGGGGTTGCCACCGTCTGCACTTGGGCTATTCGCACAAGCAGCTGTTTCCAAGGTATGGAAAATGTCCGAAATATAAAGTTTCATGTCGTTTTACATTGGCTTTTCAGTTGCTGATGCATCTTGATATGTGATACAAGGGCCATGAAAATGCAACTGCTGACGCTGGACCATGGCTCATCACACTGGATGCTCCTAGTTATCTCCCCGTCATGCAACATGCGAAAAATCGTGCTCTGCGTGAGGAGGTTTATCGTGCTTACTTGTGTCGTGCCTCTTCGGGTGATTTAGATAATACTGCTATTATCGACCAAATCTTGAATCTCCGGTTGGAAAAGGCTAAGCTTCTTGGTTACAGCAATTACGCTGAGGTATAGTCATCTCACTAAGTCAAGCTACTCTTCTTTACTGGTGGGCGTAATTTTAATGTGACTCTCCTAGTCTAGGTAAGCATGGCCACGAAAATGGCTACTGTAGAGAAAGCAGATGAGCTATTAGAAAAGCTTCGCAGTGCTTCTTGGGCTCCGGCTGTTCAAGGTAACTGCTAGTGAAGTAGACTATTGTTGCATTATCTGTCCAATAAAGCATGTAGTGGTGGCCGTGAAAGCGTTTTTGCATGGGCTTATCAAAACAAAAGTTAATTAATTTTACATGCGTTGTGGACATAGACATAGAAGACCTTAAGAGTTTTGCAAAGAACCAAGGTGCTGCAGAAGCTGACAGTTTGACTCACTGGGACATCACTTTCTGGAGTGAGAGGCTCCGTGAATCGAAATACGATATTAATGAGGTTCTTGTCCTTATTCTTTAATTTGCGATACAACTATATTGTTTTGAAACTCTGGACACTTATCAGTCACTGCTTGTATCTCTTGTAGGAAGAACTGCGACCCTACTTCTCACTGCCAAAGGTTATGGATGGGCTTTTCGGTCTAGCTAAGACCCTTTTTGGAATTGATGTGGCGCCGGCGGATGGTGTAGCTCCGGTATAATCTGGAGCCTGATCTGTTGTACTTCTCCTTATGTCCATCATGTTATTATCTTTGTTAACATGTTATATATCATTGCCTTGAAGGTCTGGAACAGCGACGTTAGGTTCTACTGCATCAAAGATTCTTCTGGAAATCCAACTGCTTATTTCTACTTTGATCCATACTCTCGTCCTTCAGAGAAAAGAGACGGTGCTTGGATGGATGAAGTTTTTTCCCGTAGCCGAGTCATGGCCCAGAAGGGTTCCTCTGTTCGACTACCTGTTGCGCAAATGGTCTGCAACCAAACTCCACCGGTTGGTGACAAGCCAAGCCTTATGACATTCCGTGAGGTAAATAAAGCTTATATGGAAAGAGTTCACACTATCAACTATGACGTTTATACCGAGTATGGTTTGGTAGTTAGTAACACACTATGAGTAACCATGCCATTAGTTTGTCATGCACTAAAAGGTTTATGTCAGTAATCTTGATATTCTTACTTTTCATTAATGTGGAAGCATGACATGAATCTTGATAATCTTACTCGTGTGCATGGTCAAGGACTCAATGTCGTCGCTCTTACTCTGATTTACAGGTAGAGACTGTGTTCCATGAATTTGGCCATGCCCTCCAGCATATGCTTACGAAAGAGGATGAGGGACTAGTTGCTGGTATCAGAAATATCGAGTGGGATGCAGTTGAATTACCTTCACAGTTTATGGAGAACTGGTGCTACCACAGGTACTTGGATTCAACCACCTTGTCGATTTTAATATACAAATTTGTGACTTCAGTACTGCGTAGAGGGGGTTCTTACTAGTAAATTTGTAATGAAACATTATATGGATGTGGTTTCAGGGAGACCTTAATGAGCATTGCTAAGCATTACCAAACAGGAGAAACTCTTCCTGAGAATGTGTACAAGAAGCTCCTGGCTGCAAGAACATTCCGTGCAGGGTCCCTTAGTCTTCGTCAGGTCAGTACATCATATCAAATAGCTGATGTTCATATGTATAACCGAGGATCTGTAAGAACACATTTCACAAAATATAACTCTTGTTTGGTTCCAGTTGAAGTTTGCTACGGTTGATCTGGAGCTTCACACAAAGTATGTGCCAGGTGGAACAGAGTCTATTTACGATGTTGATCAAAGGGTGTCCATGAAGACACAAGTCATCCCTCCTCTTCCTGAGGATAGATTCCTCTGTAGCTTCAGCCATATATTTGCAGGTAAAACCCTGTAATATTACCCTTAAACGTCAGCCATACACAAGTCATTCTGTAGTTTCTTACGCTCATTCACGTTTTCATGTTTTGTCAGGCGGTTATGCAGCTGGATATTATAGTTACAAGGTATTCACATACATTCTGTTGCTTCTGTGTATGATTCAAGAGTACAAAAGTTCTCTTTGACTAATGCTGATCAAATTTCTATATACACTTTTGTGGAAAACGTGCAGTGGGCAGAGGTTTTGTCTGCGGATGCGTTTTCAGCTTTTGAAGATGCTGGATTAGATGACATCAAGGTATATACGCTTATTGCAAAACAAATCATATGAACCTTCAATTTGGTTTTCCAGATTTTGTGAACATCTCTTTGTGTTGCAAACACACAGGCCGTTAAAGAGACAGGACAGAGATTCAGAAACACCATACTTGCTCTTGGAGGAGGAAAAGCGCCTCTACAAGTAAAATCCCCTCGCTGCATTTAGGTTCTACTTGTGTATATCTATAGATTCAAAGCCGTTCGCTCTAAATTTATTTGTGCTGTTGTTATATTGAGCAGGTGTTTGTGGAGTTCAGAGGACGAGAACCTTCCCCAGAGCCTCTTCTCAGACACAACGGACTCTTGGTTGCTTCTGCTTGAAACTTATATGTATTCTCTTTATAACTGATCTCGTCTCTCCTCCAAAACGTTTTCCTTAAATGGAGAGTCATCATCCTCGTACTTTGCTGTTCGGAATATTAATAGACTTTATTCTGCATTACCCTACAACCTCCATCAAAAATTCTATTATGCCCCACTTTTAAAATGAATTTCTTTTCTATTTTATTTTAATTCGAAAACATGGCCAAATACTATCTTATCCTTAATGTATTAGAGTATTTACAAACTCAACCTAAATCTGTCCATCCATCCAAATTGATAAAGAGTTGAAAAATATTATCTTTTCTAGGAGGCACAACAAGCATTTCTGTTCGCTTTTAGCAAAAAAAAAAAAAAAAAGCATTGTATTGCAGTCTCTAAGCAACGACTAAATAAAATGTTTGGACCCAACGACCAAAAAAGTCCTAAGAGAATCAAGTTCAGGCCCAAAAGGCTCTATGTATTGTAGATAAAAAAAAGTCTTCAGAGAATCAAGTTCAGGCCCAAATCGTTTTGACCTAATGATCTCCTTCCTTGTGTTCTTTAAATACCTGCGTCCAACTTTGGTACCCTATTCATGTTCTAAAAGTATCGTTCGAGCAACCATTTCATTCAATCTATGTTTGGTAGATCTCTGTTTTAACTTTTGGTTATTTTCCTATGATTTGTTTTCTATATTTTCTTACTGTGTTTTTGATTTAATCTGGGACTGGAGTTTGACTCTTTAGCTTAATATCGATGCTTTAGTGATGAATGCAGCGCCCTATATAAATAAGACCACAATCGGAGATCTGTTTCAGTTTCTGTCCCGATATCGTAGATATTGGGCACTGGGATAGATCTCACATAGTTTCATCTTATTTTCATTGTGTTTGATTTGATTATATGTGATTATGATTAATTATATGGAGCGGTGATTCAGGCAGCCTACTTGTCAAAAAAAACAGTGACATGAGAGGTGTTTAACTGCTCCTAGATAAAACTATGCTTCTGCTCTTCAGACTTGCTGAGATTTTATCGTCTTTGAAGCTGGTCTAGTAGTCTTAAGCACATTCTTTTGCTCTCCAATCATTTTATAGTCCCAAGTCGTAAACGTTTATTCGGTCGGATTCGAAATAGTCTTGTTATCTCCCATTATTTATTCAAGCTGTATCTTTGTAATTTTTTTCAGATTCAACAGTAGGATTTGGAGACAAATCCTCATTTACCCCAAAATCTCATAACTCAATCTCTCCAGGACCCATTCTAATTTCATTTATTATTTGATTTATTTTTAATGTCGAAATTAAGATGTTTACTATTTTACCCTCTGAAAACTAATCTTAAAGCTGTTCACTTATTATTTTTTTTCCTTCTCTCTCTCTCTCCGACGGTTCCTCCTCTCTTCTTTCTTTCTCTCTGCGATTTTTTCTCCTTCTCTTTCTCTCTGCGATTTCTTCTTTTTTTTTTCCTCTCTGCGACTCCTCTTTTTCGTCGTTCTTCTTGTTTATTCTTATATATTCTTTTCTATCAAATCAAATCTGCATTTTTCGGTTAATCCTAGATCTAGAAACTAAAAGAGAAACAAATTTGCGGCGGCTCACAGCCTAATGCGACGAAGAAGAAGGTGACAGAAACGGAAAAAAGAAGGTGGCGACTCTACCTGAGCTCGTTATGCAGCGGTTGAACCTAGGGTTATGGATCTACAATCCTAGATCTACAATTCTATTTGGGGTTTTTAGGGTTCTTCATGTTCTGGGTTTGTCTAAATATATTTTAGGGTTCTTAATGTTCTACATTTGAAGGATTCTTGTACGATTTGTGTTTTTATTCATTTCATCTTCAGATTTGGATTCAGTATAAGTTGTTGACTCAGTCGAAGTAGTACTTAGTATTACGTAGTAAAACCAGTAGAACTTAGTCAAACTCTGTATAACTAACTCATCAGTAGTACTCAGTAGTATTTAGTGTTAATCGGTATTACTAGTATAACTTAGTAGAACTTGGTATAACTATGCACAGAGTAATACTTAGTAAAACCAGTATAACTTAGTAAAACTTCGTATATAATGAACTCAGTAATACTTAGTAGAACTAGTATAACTTAGTAGAACTTTGTATAACTGCACTCAGTAATACTCGGTAGTATTCAGTATAACCAGTATAACTCAGTATAACCCGTATAACTAAACATCAGTATTACCGAGTAGAACAAAGTATAACTCAGTACAACTAAGTAAAACTATACCGTATATGAAATCGCAGAGAATTCTAAATTTTGAAAATTTAAATTTTAAATTTTCAAAATTTTAAATTTTTCGAAAATTTGAAATTTTAAAATTTTAAAATTTTCGAAAATTTGAAATTTTTTGAAATTTGAATCTTTTTTTTTTAATTTGAAAAAAAAAACAAAATTACAAAAGGGCAAAATCGGGTTTCTATATTTCATTAAAGCAAAAGGGGTATAGGGGATTTAAGAGACCCATAGGAGATTAGCTCTAGAGAATTGGGGGTACGAGAGCAGTTGACTCTAGGATTTGTTCTCTCTTTGAGATGATCAAATTGCTTCCCAATCTTCCCTAAAAATAAACTCGCGTAGAGTTTAGTTGTTCTGTTCGGCCCATTTACGTAATTTTTATTATTAATGGGCCTTCTTGACTGGTACATTTCTTTTTTGGGTCGATGAAATTATTTTTGACGATTATTATGAAACGGTCCCGAGAATTATCGAAATATTAATATTAGAAATGTCTACATAGTTGACAAACTGAGTTAAATCCTTAACATGTTGAGCACTGCTTAGATTATAAATTAAAAGAATGAAACATAAACAGTTCTGAAGAGCTTTGCATTAACAGAAATTCGAATAACACCTATACAAGAAAACTGAGCAAAAAAAAAATTGCAAGAAAAATTAATAATATGGTCTCGAATATTTCACTCGGGCTTGTCTGATACGGGGTTGATGGAATAAGCAGGCGACGTATTTGTATACTTCTCTATAGCAGTCAGACGAAATTGTGGTTGAATACGAACGCAAGCAAGTACAGGATATTGCCTATGACATGTATGTAACTACAGACAAACGAGAATTCTTTTTCTTTTTAATTAAAATGAATGGTGAACACGAAGGTATGCACACTCACACTTAAACTTTCTAAAATGGGTAGGTTAGAGCACTAGACATTTGTGATTTGTGCATTTAAATTTGGTCCCAAAGTGGATCTCATATTTCTATCTGCTGACGAGAGCTTCCTTATTTGTTATATGTAAAGATCGGATGACCTGTTTAATAAGTTTGTCAGCTCCAATTAAAGAAAATGTTTAAACATATATGTGAGTGCTTTCTTTTCCTCGACCTCTAATGTTATTGTTAGGCACTGGGTCGCAAGCAGCCACCATCCACCATCCACTTTATTTTTTTTGTCCCAAATAAAACAAGATTTTAAACGATTCATTTAAAGCCGTGAATACTTATTAGATTGTTTGAATAAATATTTATATGCTTAATTGCTTATCTACCCATTAATTATTTTATTTAAATATGGTGTGAGCGAAAGGTTAGTAGTCGTAGATGAATAAAATAGCATGAAGATAAAGAATTTTAAACTTTGATAAGAACGATTTCTCTTTAAATACATGGGATAAATCAACCATTAGCCGGCCAATTTAGTCGGGCTCATGTTTGGAAAAAGTTTACCAAGTTACTTTCTTTAAATTATTCATTAGTTTCTTTTTGGTCATTTTATCAAAATTTCAGTGGATGTATCACAACATCTTATGTTCAAGTGCATGCCACGGTGGGAACGAATTCACAAAATGAGGTAAACTGGTGTTAAGCAGTGTAATGATATAGATACAAAGTTTCCGGTCAAAACCATTCAATCGATGTACAATCTGCAGTGCGCAATGAAAACTAACTTTTGATTTAAGTATATATATCTGACTAATTCAACAAATACAAAGCCCCATATATAAATACTCATCCCATGTACTCGTGACATAAATAGAGAGCCCCCACATTCAATCTCTCTCACAAACATACACCAACGCAATCGCTCCCTTACTACTCTCCCTCTCTATATATATATAGTTAACAAAAGCTTAAAAGTTCTTTTTGTGAGACCATGTCAGGCCCAAACCCGGTTTTGGTTTACTTGCCGACCGGTGAAGTAGTCTCTTCTATCGTATCACTCCAGGGGAGCCTAGGGAACCTTGGGTGGGAGATGAGCATAGGTGGAGACGCAGAACGACTCCTGTACTTCAAACGCCCTTCCGACCAATTCAACGAAGCATTCATCTCCGTGCCAAAAGACTTCCTCAAGTTAACCTCCGTTGACATGTACGACATCGTCTCCAAGAACCCTACTTCCTTCGCCGTCCGTTTCAACTAAATAAATACACGGATTCATTTTCTACCAATATTTCTGTCTATAGTTTGTGTTTGTTTAATTTGTTCCAGCCAATAAATTCCAGACAGGACTATCTGCAGTAATCATCACTTCGTTTTGTTTTTTCTCAAATTTGCATCATCACTTTTTTTCTCTCTCCAAGTTAATTTGGTGCATGCATGTGCTTGCTTCTATTTTCATCCTTTTTTTGTTTGCTTCTTGTGCCTTTTGTAATTGTGTTGATCGATGTAATAAAGGTGTGTTTCAGTAAACAAGATATGATATGTACACTATTAACGTGTATTGATATTTTCTGTAAACCAAAAACGATTTATTAAAATAATATCTCGATTAATGTCAATTATTATATATACGTAGTGCTATTATATATACTCTTTAAAATTTTCACATCCCGAGTTCAAACCACAAAGCAGCCATATGGTCAACAGATATATGAATGTGTTGTTCAGGACAACGAGAAGAAGAATATATTAGCGGTACAAACACTACGAAACACGATAATAGCCACAACTTGTTTCCTTCTATGCGCAGGCCGCGCAGCCGTTTTAAGCAGTACTTATAGTATCAAGAAGCTACTAAACGACGCCGTTTTTGGAGCTATGGTGACTTCACCGTGGCACTCAAGTACGTAACCACCCTCACAATCTTCCTCTTCGCCTTCTTTTTTTTCATTTACTCTCCATCCGCTTCATCAGCCAAGACAACATCCTTATTAACTCTCGTCAAGAACTTTCCTCCGAAGATTTTGGTGGAATCGAAAACTTCGTGACTCCTGAGTATGCCTCTGAGCTACTCGAGAAAGCTTTCTTGCTAAACACGGTAGGTAATAGGTTGTTTTACATGGGCTTGCTTTTGATGCTATGGTTCTTTGGACCTGTTCTTGTGTTCTTGAGCTCTGCGGTGATGGTTCCTATTCTTTATAATCTCGATTTTGTGTTTACGGTGAGCAATAAAGAGAAGGGTAAAGTTGACTGCCATGGAGGTTCTAACGATCATTTATCTCCTTGATTATATATGTTGATGTTGAATGTATATGATTAGTAACGAACTTTTTTTTGGTTAATCAGAAATGTCTTTCAATTAGTTTTTTTTTTTGAAAGCCGGTATTTTTTGTGTTCGAACTTTAGGATGAAATTGAGTGTAAAGATATACTCAAGAATATTTTATCCAAAATTTCGTGTAACATGCAAATGCATTAAGCTTGAGTCTTGACGAATGTTGTGCGAAAGGATGATATTAAACGTCCTTGTCGACTATTTCTGAGGGGTTAATATTTATATGCCACTTTCTTAGAGGTATGTTCATATTAACTATGTTAAAATGATGAAGACTTAAATTCATAATTTAGTAAGTTTTGGTCAAAGTATAAACGATGAAGTTGAAATTGTGTAAACGATGCTCCTGTTCTGTGAAACTCAGGGATAATTAACTAACTGTGACCAGTAATTTCAAGTTACAGCCATTAGAATCGGCAACCATTTTCACAAATCATAATTAAGTAGTATAGAAAACAAAATGTTACGCGGTATTTAATTGTGGAAATAATTAATATCGTTTAACTAAGGTTCAAATGTAATTTTTTTCAAAAAAAAAAACGTTCAAATGTAGTTTTTTCAAATAAAAAGAGTTCAAATGTAGTTAGGTAAGAAAATCATTCTTTTGACTATAATTCTGTAATTACCAATTAGGTAAGAAGATCATTATTTGACTACAGAATCCCTTTATATAATTATCCTAAACAAAGGAAAAATCATAAGATCAAGATAAATACAGTTTTAGAAAAACGATACAAATAGCTACAACAAAACGTTACTCGCATTTGTTTTTACTATCCTTTTTTGTCACATCTCATGTTCATTGTGGTACATCTGCTAGCCTTCCTACTCATTGTGCTACATCTCCTAGTCCATTTGGTATTAATATACCCCTTCTTGTTAATTATGTATATGATTTATCGTCTTTAAATTGTATGAATCTATATATAACATTAATGATTTCAACCATTATATAGATGATGAAATAGATAGCGCTGTTGAATGCGTCCCATACATACCGTGTGAAGAACATTGGAAGTCAATGGCGAGTCTCTGCAATCTCTGTACAAAAGGTAATCAAGATCATTCATATGGCATATGTAGAGAGAGAAGATGTTGTTAGTAAGCATGCATGAAAGATGAAAAATTTGATTACATGTATTGGTATCTGCTTAAAATAATAAACATAATTAATCTTCATAAGGCTTTAAAAATCGATGCAAATGATTAAGATTATAAAAGAAAATGATAACATGTTCGAAGTCAAATTGTCAACAATGATGTCACCAGTTCCATAAATACCACGAGCAATCTGATGATTCAGGAACATGGATGACAGTCTAATGGTCACATAACATTAGCTTTCTTGCTTCGTCACGGCACGAGACTTAAAGCCTCCATATGACACCGAGGGTGTCAAGCCCATCGCTTAACGCATAACAAATATATAAATGGGCCTTAAGTTAACAAATATATAAGGGAGTCTTAAGTTAATATAGTTTATTTTTGTCACGTATGACACGAGCCAAAATATCAAATTATATATATTTCTTCCACGAAGCATCACGTATCAAAGAAAACGCACTGAGAAACCATATTATATGCAAGATTCAACTTTAAACTTTTCTAGTCACCATTTAATTATTCCCAATAATGCATCCCCAGCCCAGCGGATCAATTATTTATAGTTTACTGATGTTCTAGTTTCCATCCAACACATTTTAAAGCTTTATAATTCGCATAGAAAATCAATATGCATGTTAATTTCGTATATAAACAACTAATTAAAGATTTGGAGATCGGGAATATATACAAAAAAAAACACGCATATTGATTTTCTATGCGAGTTAAACAAAACAACACGCATATTGATCTCCAAATATTTAATACTCGCCTTACTAATTCAACAAATACAGAGTCCCACATACCAATACTCACACCCCCATGTCCGTGTGACTTATGGCTATAAATAGAGAGCCCCCATATACAATCTCTCTCACAAACTTACACCAAAGCAATCGCTCCCTTACTTCTCTCTCTCTCTGTCTCTGAGACCATGTCAGGTGTTTGGGTGTTCAAAAACGGAGTCGTACGTCTAGTGGAGAACCCAAACAATTCCGTAGGCGGCCAGCTCAACACGAGGAAGGTTTTGGTTTACTTGCCGACCGGTGAAGTAGTCTCTTCTTACTCATCACTCGAACAGAACCTATTGAGCCTTGGGTGGGAGAGATACAACGATGGAGACGAAGATCAACTCAAGTACCACAAACCCTCCGTCGTCGACCACCTCATCTCTTTACCCAGAGACTTCTCCAAGTTAAGATCCATGCACATGTACGACATCGTCATCAAAAACCGTGATTCCTTCAGCGTCCGTGATGTCTAGTTTGTGTTTGTTTAGTCTGTTCCATCCAATAAATTACAGACAGGGCTATCTGCAGTAGTCATTACTTCGTTTTTTTTTCCAGTATGCCTCATCACTTTTGTCTCCAAGTTTATTGCATGTGTTTGCTTCTATCTTCATCATCGTTGTGAGGCTTGTGTTTTATTTGCCTTTTGTGCCTTTTGTAATTGTGTTGATCGATGTAATAAAGGTGTGTTTCTTTGGGTTTAAGCGATATATGTTCAAAAAATGTAAACAAAAATCATAACTGAAAATATTTTCTTAGAGTGTTATATATACTAATCGAGTTTCATATTTTTTTTTTTGTATAATAATGAAATGGATAATATTATATTAATTTTCTTTGTTCATATAGTATATTATGTCATCATGTTAGGCATGTAGAATTTCCAAAACAGTCTTGGTAAAATAAAATAAATTAAGAAGGATAAGAACCATATGAACACGTTGGATCCATATAAATTAAGAAGGATAATAACCATCTGAGCACGTAAGTCTTTAAATAACAAATTAATATTAAATTACTTTGTGTATGTAACGGTCCAGAAACACATTGTCAACTGTTTTCATCTTGAAACTATATATAAAAAGGCAGTTGGCGTTGTGTTTACCAATTCCAGGCGAAGAAGTTGGAAGAAACAAACGATGCCTCATAAAGGTTTCTCCAATTTCGATGACCATGATGATTGTATGGATGATGATGCTTATGATGGATCAGCAAGGGTTATGGCGATGTCCAAATAAACGATGCTTATTTTGAGTACTTCAAGCTTAACGACGATTGTATTATCCGTTGGGGACAGTCGACTAGTCCACGCGAGATTTGAGGCCTGCATGATACCAAGGGTTTCAATTCAAGCCCATCGCTTAACAAACATATAAATCGGCCTTATAGTATAGTTTATTTATTTTTGCCACACATGACACGAGCCAAAATAGCAAAATAGAAAGACAAAAGGACAACGTGTATGTCCGAAGGAGGCATGAAAAGACAACGTCAAACTTTTTCTTATCACCGTTTAACTATTCCCGAACAATGCATTTTCAGCCCACCAGATCAATTATTTATAGTTTAGTGAGGTTCTTGTTTCCATCCAAAACATTTTAAAGCTTTATAATTCGCATAGAAAATTAATATGCGTGTTCTTTTTGCATAAATTCCCAAATTCAAGATCTTTAATTAGTTCTAATTCCGTATTAAACAACTATATGGGCATCTTTCCACTCATTTGCCCGCCCATGTATCTTTGTCTTTTAGCTCTGGCTTCTACGCGTGTTATAAGAAACAAGTTTTATCAAATAACTTCTAAGTAAATGCGTGTTTCAAAAAAAAAAAAAACGTACAAGTAAATGCACATTTTATGTCTCTTTTCTGACCAATTGATCAAAATAGACTTCGATATCATGAAGGATTATAAATTTATGGAACTTCCATAAATCAAGCGTCGGATCTACGAGCCATCTATCCATATGTAAATATAGGATTGTAGCCAAATCTAGTTATGCTTTTTATTGCCTGTGATTTGTTTGCCATTGACTCGTTGGTATACTTAAAATGTTCTTTTGTTATATTAAATCTTACAATTTAAATCGTGCATTTAAACCCTTTCTCAAAAAAAAAAAAATTGTGCATTTACTTAGAAAATAACCTAAAGGCGATAATCTACGATTTCACATAAAAACGTTTACATAGAATTAGGGTTCTTTGATATATACTCCATAGTCCGGTATACGGTAAACATAAATATGGCACTAATTTGTAAAAAAAAAAAATCAATCTGTAATAAAAACGAGGAAATAAAAATTAAAATAATAATCATTAGTAAATAGTAATAACAAGATTAGAGTCCGAAACGTGAAATGATCGTCTCATGCTTGAAGAGCTAGCGAGCATACAAACGATTTCTAATGAAAAGCTTCTGTATATTGATTATGTATGCGATTTCCGTTCAAACTAATCTATACGGTTTGCATCACTGCATCAGTAGGTAAAACGCCCATACGTAAAGAAGTTTGTTCGAACTTGTCGTGAGCTGTCGCCTGTCGGTGTGCTGTATTAATTCCATTTTTGTCGAAATGAAACGAGTTCATTGAACGAGACGTTAACAAGAGTACATATTCGGATTTACTACATACATGTAATAAGATACGGATTTTTCTTTAATTTAGGAAAATGATGTTTTAAATAAAATAAAATGCATGATTCGGTTAGTGACGTACGATGTTCTCGTGCATGCACTCATGAAATCAGAAACTGGCTGGCCTTTTTGCAAAAAAAAAAGAAGAACTTGGCTGGCCAGGATTTTTTTTTTTTTTGGGTGAATAACCACTACGTCGACTAGCCTCAGATAACATCATAACAATTGTTGTTATTATAACGAAAGTATTTTTTTGAGCAGATAGAGAATAGTCTTGCAGACAATTAAGTACCATTAGGGCTCCATTCCATAAGTTTTTCATCATTCTATGCTGATTTGCTACTTTAAAAGCTGAGTAAAAGATGGTTAAAAATAAGCGGTAAAGATAAGGAATTGATATGCAAGCATTTGCCAGGTCGGATCCGCACCCATCATTTACGTGAGAAACCAGATAAATTATCAACTCACAGCTTACTAACAGGCATCTTTAGTATTCATTCTAATGAAAAAAAGATAGGTGTAAAGAAATATAATTGATATCGAATATTAAAAATATATAATTTATAGATATAACTGAACTACCGAAGGAGAAGAATTGAGGTAATGGTTAGAGACAGACTTTACCCTACACTCTCTTTCTAATACTATATAATTTAAATGTGTCAGCTTTCTAGAATTCTAGGTTCTCCCCAATCCTCCATTGTCATTTTTAAATTTAGGTCACTGTCGAGAATATAAACCAAATAAACAAGTGACTTTAGAAATGATTTCTCTAATGTTTTAACAGCGATATGTCTCGTTTAAAGCAGTGATTATGCGTTTCGATTAATCATCTAATTCTTTTTGGTCTTCCAGTTATTCGATATTCTCTCAAAAGATATTGATTTATCTAATATACTTTAACATAAAATGATAAATTTTCCTTCATCTTTGTTCTTGGTAAAAATATTCTTCATCTTGTAACTTAAAATCTTTATTATATAAATCTACGATCAAAAGTAACTTTTACTATGTCAGAAAAAAATAGTATAATGATCGAGGAGTTCTATCTTCGTTTTTCTTTTTCCTTGTCTCATAACCAAAGCAATGTACATATAAACGAAAAGGTAGATTCATTTTAGATTTTATCAACACATACTCACCTCATGTCCGTGTGCTTATGGCTATAAATAGATATCCCCACAAACTATATCTCTCACAGAAATTACTAATAAACACGAAAGCAATCGCTCCCTTACTTGAGCAAATTTAAACTCATTTTGTGAGAACATGTCAGGTGTGTGGGTGTTCAACAACGGAGTGATACGTCTAGTGGAGAACCCAAGCCATTCCGGTGGAGTGACGCACGGCCGGAGGAATGTTTTGGTTTACTTGCCCACCGGTGAAGTAGTCTCTTCTTACTCTTCACTAGAACAGATCCTTATGAGCCTTGGCTGGGAGAGATACTTCAATGGAGACTCAGATCTCATCCAGTACCATAAACGCTCCTCCATCGACCTCATCTCCTTACCGAGAGACTTCTCCAAGTTCAACTCCGTTTACATGTACGACATCGTCATCAAGAAAGATAAGTAATCATTACCATTATCTAGTTAAGTCAAACTCTCTCTGACACAGGTTCCAATGTCTAACCCTTGGTCTCGAAACCACCGTGCTTCCGCCCTCCTCCCACCGCCTCTCACCGCTGGTGATGACCGGAATTTCATCCCTCCCTTGCCTCCTGACCCGCCTGACCCCGTCCATTTCCCTCCTCTCTCTCCTTCTGTCTCTCCCCAACTTTCCTCTAAACCTGTTCCCCGTAATTCTCCCTCTTCAACTACTGTTCCTGTTTCTAAAGGAGCAGATTCAAGCTCTCCAGACACTGAAATGGCTCAGGAAACTGATTCTGTCGTGGTGTCTGCTACCACTTCCTCTCTAATTGGTCCTGTCCCTTCTGGATCTGAAACTACTGTTGTTGATAACCCTACCACAGAAAAATTCACCATTCTCAAACCTAAATTCTCTTCCCCAAAACAAACAAACTTTTCTGAAACCAAGCCAGTTTCAAACATTTCTCCTTCTCCTTCTCCTTTGTTTCCCTCTCGTCCTAACTCGCTCAACCACCAAACAAAAACCCCGTCCCATTTGCCCCCATCCCCTGCCTCCTCCAATCCTCCATCTCTCCCCCAAACTTCCTCCCCACAAGGTCCCTCTGAAACTCTTCCTCCCCCAGTAAACCCTATCCCTCACCCCTCTCTGGTTGAAAGAATCCGGAGGTCTGAAGATAAGACGCTGCGCAGACTTGCTCCTCTTCAGTACTCTGAAACTGGGAGACCTCGCGTTCTAATTCCAGATGAGGTTTTCCAAAAAGGTGCTGATCTTCATAAAGATTTCATTGTTTGTTATTTCAAAGGAAGACCTCCCCCTTACAGTCAAATTCAAAGTGTCTTGAATCACATGTGGGGAAAAGGAAAGCGTCTTGAGATCCACAACAACCCTGGTACTCGATCTGTATTGGTGCGAATCACAAGCGACTACCTGAAGCAAAAAATTATTGAAAAAGGAATCTGGTATGTTGGGGACTCCATGTTCCACGCTGCTCAATGGAATTCGGCACACTCAGACCAGTCGCCTTCAATGCAGTCGATAAAGATATGGGCTCATCTCCATGGTGTTCCTCTTGACCTGAGACACCAAGATGGGTTAAGCTTAATAGCAGGACTTGTGGGGGATCCTAAGGAGACTGATGATTTTACTAAAAACCTAGTCAGCCTCACTTTAGCTCATGTGAAAGTTGAGGTCGACTTGACAAAGCCCCTTCCGAGCATAGTGGAGTTCACACGGCAGTCTGGTGAGGTAGTTGAAGTCTCTGTCACTTACCCATGGCTCCCGCCAACCTGTAGTCACTGTAAGGAACTCGGTCACATTGTCAAAAACTGTTTACTGGTTCCAATGACTAAGGATCCTCCGCCTGCAAAGAAAACTCCTGATCATCAATCATCGACAGCTCCCAAGAATGCTACTCCAACAAAGAATAATGTAGAAAAAGATTCTCGACAGTCGCGAACTCCTTCGAAGCAGAAATCGCTTTACAAAGCCAAGAGATCATTATCTGCAGGACATTGTTCGATAGTTGCTGGTGTGACTTCTGGTTCTGCTGAGATGACATCACAATCCGCTCCTGATCCTGTTTCTGCCTCCGCTGCTCCCACTGTTTGTCCCTCAGTTGATCCGCCTATCTCTAATGTAGCTGCTTCCAAAGCAGCTGTCCCCTCCCTTCCCCCGCCCTTCCCTTTTGTTCTTCCTATGTCTTCCACTCCTCAATCTAATCCACCCTCTTTTGATTTCACCCATGAACCACTAAAACAACCTACTCTAAAAAGATCCCGTTCAAACCCTCTTATTCTTTCCTACCCTTCCATTAATCTTACTCTTACTGATCCCTCTCCCTCTTTTGTTACCCCTTCCCCTGTGACCCTTGAATCTATTTTAACTTCTAATCCTTTTTCAACTTTGGCTGATGAGTCTGCTGTCCCCTCCTTGGGGGAGCTCCCATCTTCCCAATGAGTGTTAAGCTCTTTTTTTGGAATGTCCGAGGTCTAAATGACCCGGATAAGCATACCCCTTTTTGTCAATGGCTTCACTTTCAAAAGCCTATTTTTGGTGCCCTGTTAGAAACCCATATAAAAGATCAAAACTTGAACCCCTTGATGTCTAAACTCTGCCGCAATTGGAACTTTGCTTCAAACCATGGCTCTGACCCGGATGGAAGAATCATCATCATTTGGCAGCACCCAGTAACTGTAAACCTTCTTCACCAGACCAGACAAACTCTCACCTGTGAAGTAAACATCCCTGGAAGTTCGCCATTCATTTACACTGCAGTCTATGCTGCTAACTCAAGAGCTGAGAGATGTATTCTATGGGAGGATCTTATGCGTATTTCTCAATCAATGTCTCTGCACTCCTCGCCATGGATTATAGGAGGTGACTTCAATGAAATATCTCACCATTCCGAGCATTCTCTCCGGGAAGTTAACACTATCACTCCGCAGATGACCGAGTTTAATGACTGTACCCGTCATCTTGGTGTATTCGATTTGAGGTTTCAAGGCCCTTTGTACACTTGGTCAAATCATCAACCGGAGAACCCAATTGCTAAGAAGCTGGATAGACTACTTGTCAATTCCCAGTTCATTTCTTACTTCCCCAACAGTACATCCTACTTCCTCCCCTCCCTTACTTCTGATCACACTCCTTGCCTCACTGACCTCTCCCACCACCTCCCTGTCTCTGGAACAAAACCTTTCCGCTTCTTCAATTACCTTACCAAACATCCGCAATTCAATCAGCTGGTAACAGAAGCATGGAATGACGCCGGAAGCATGGCGGTTAACTTGACAAACCTGTGTTGGAAATTAAAGAGTGTGAAGAGAGTACTAAAGTTTTTAAACAGAGAGAACTTTTCACATATTCAAGAGAGGGTTTGTGAGGCTAACCGTTTGTTACAAGTTGTGCAGGTACGAGCTTTAGAATCCCCGACGGAGGAGCTTTACCAAGAAGAGCGTGACCTCCTGCAGCGATGGCTATTCCTGCGTTCTATTGAGGAAAGTTACTTTAGGCAAAAATCCCGAGTGAACTGGTTATTGGAAGGAGATCAGAACACAACTTACTTCTTCAGAGTGTTCCAGACCAGAATGAGCTATAATTCCATTCACTCATTTCAGCTTCCCTCGGGAGAATTTGTCTCAGACCCAATTGCTATGGGTAATATTGCTGTTAACCACTTCAAGGCGATTCTAGGACCCCCAGCGCTACAACCGCCTCCTACTCACTCATCGCCAGACTGGTTCCGAACTTTAACAGGATTTGTCTGCCCCAACAACCTGCTTCCAACTCTAGCCTCTATCCCGACTGGTGAAGAAATAACAAAGCTGATGTTCAGACTGAATCAAAATAAAGCGCCCGGACCAGATGGTCTCACATCAGGTTTTTTCAAAGCATGCTGGAATTTTCTAGGTGAGGAGGTGATTCAGTCGATTACTCATTTCTTCCACAGCTCGTTCATCCCGACGTCAACAAACTCCACCATTCTTGCACTCGTACCCAAGCGTCCGGGAGCCACAATTATCTCTGACTTCCGCCCTATCTCCTGCCTGAATACAGTTTATAAACTAATTTCTAGGCTTCTAGTCAAGAGATTAAAGTCCATTCTGCCTTCGTTCATTGTTCCTAACCAAACTGCGTTTGTTAAGGGCAGGTTATTGGTGGAAAATACAGTGCTTGCTGCTGAGCTAGTGAATGGCTACCACAAGAGGCAGGGCCCTAAGCGAATCACCATAAAAGTAGACATCGCCAAAGCTTTTGATACACTGTCTTGGGAGTTTCTGTTCAACTGCCTAGAGGGGTTACAACTTCCAGGAGTGTTGCTGAAGAGACTAAAAGCTTGCATCTGTACTACTAGTTTCATGGTGGGATATAATGGGACGGTTCAAGGCTATTTTAAGGGAAGGCGAGGGCTGAGGCAAGGTGACCCGTTGTCTCCATACTTGTTTGTGATAGCAATGAATGTCTTATCAGTTATGTTGAACAAAGCTGCTGCGGACATGAGGATCAATTACCACTCTAAATGCTCCTCATCAAGGCTCACCCATCTCTGCTTTGCAGATGATCTTCTAATATTCATTGAAGGAGACCTCCCCTCTGTACAAAATGTTCTTCAGATCCTCCGAGAGTTCGAACAAAGGTCAGGGTTAGCAGTCTCAGTCCAGAAATCATCCTTCTTTGCATCGGGGCTCACACAGCATGAAATTGACACGATCAAAGCTTCCACAGGAATGCCTCATGGTTCCTTACCAGTGAGATACTTAGGGGTCCCCTTAACTACTAAAAAGCTATCGATTCAAAACTGTGAGGTCCTCATTCAGCAGGTGAAGGGAAGAGTAAACTCTTGGAGTGCAAAATCCTTAAGTTTTGCTGGTCGGCTACTGCTTATAAAGACGGTCATAGCTGGTATTAACAACTTCTGGTGCTCCTCCTTCATATTGCCGAAGGCGTGTGTGAAAAGAATCAACAGTCTCTGCGGGCGGTTTCTTTGGAAAGGGAACCTTGAAGGATCAGCAACTGCAAGGGTTTCGTGGGAGACGGTTACTAAGCCTAAGAGCAATGGAGGGCTGGGAATCAAGGATCTATCTACTTGGAACAAAGCCTCATGCCTAAAGCTGATATGGTTATTATTCTTCCAATCAGGTTCCGTGTGGGTAGCGTGGTTCAAATCTGAGGTTCTCCTGGGAGATCTAAGCAACTACTGGACCGTAAAGACAAACCCTAAACACTCCTGGCTAGCAAATAAACTGATTAAGTTGAGAGGTGAGGTGTATACCTGGATAAAAATGTGTGTCGGAAATGGAAGAAAATGCCGGTTCTGGACAGATAATTGGTCACCGTTTGGCTCATTGGAGACTTATTTATCGAGGCCGCTCCACTCAAGGTTTGGAATTCTGACTAATGCTACACTATCTGATCTTTTTGTAGATGGACAGTGGATCCTTCCCCCTGCTCGGTCCAATGAATTCTTTCAGGTACAGATTCACCTAACAACGTTGACACTGAATGAAGAGGACGATCACTATGAGTGGACCTTAAACGGTACTCCAACTAACCGATACTCTACTGGAGAGGTCTATAAAAAATTGAGGAATGAGGAGGAAGAGACTGTACCTTGGGCAAGTATTGTCTGGATAACTGGTGGGATTCCAAAGCATGGGTTCTTGACTTGGCTGATTGTTCTAAACCGTTGTCCAACCAGAGACAGGCTGCTTCAGTGGGGAATACAATCGGACCCAACATGCCTCCTCTGTAATGGTGCAGATGAATCAAGAGACCATTTATATTTCCAATGTTCTTATGCGTGGGATCTGTGGCAGATTGTTTCAGGAAGGTGTGAGCTGGTTCCTGAGAGGGAGTGGACTAGAATACTAACTCAGATGCAAAACTTACAAGGAAATAGACTACGGAAGCGTCTGATTTGCATAGGATGGCAAGCTACTCTCTACTGGTTATGGAGTGAAAGAAACAATCGACTTCATCGACACAATTACCGCTCAGTTGATAGTCTCTTCCGACTTCTCGATCGACAGGTTAGAGATAAGATTCTATCTTCTCGAAACTCATCACCGACGAACTCCTCCCGTCTCATGCAGATGTGGCTCTGAGCTCCATTGTTGATCATCACCACCGACTTTTTACATCTTCCTCTCTTCTGGGCTTCAACTACAATGGACTACGACTAGGGTTCTCTTTGATCTTCACTTATGGGTATTTTTGGGCTACTTATGTATGATTAGAAGCAACTGGGCTCGGATTGACTATAGCCTTTTGGCTTGTAACTCTTTTATTTTTCTTTTGTTTTAATATATGAAAGCCTTTAGTCAAAAAAAAAAAAAAGACATCGTCATCAAGAACCCTAATTCCTTCCACGTCCGTGATTTCCACTGAATAATACCACGGAACCAACAGGTTTAGTTTGTGTTTGTTTTGTTCTAACCAATAAATTCCAGACAGAACTATGTGAGTTACGTACAGGTTAAAGAGATGATGTGTGCAGCTGTCTGAAAACAAATCGATGGCTACTTTGTTTGTATTTATTTGTTAATATGTGCTTTTTTTGTTGGGACTGCTTTTGATTATTTCTCCATGTTTGTTGCATGTGCATGCTACTATATATCTTCTCTATCTCTGTGAGGCTTGTGTCGACGTTTAAGAGTAGTGTGCCAAAAGGTGGCACATTATTTTGTAGCCGTCGTTTATTAGCTAGCTTGTTGTACATTCTGTAATCGTGTCATCTATAATTATGGTGTGTTTCTTTTGGGTTTAAGCTATAATATGACTTCTTCTTTTTTTGTCCAAAACTGTGAGTTAACGTAAAAGAAAAACATCAACTGATGACGATAGAATGTTATCCTCCGATCACTATAAATTTTATTGATGAAAATAAAATATAACGCCCACGTCCACCTTTTTTTCTAATATGTCACAAATTCTTCCACTAAATGTAAATGGAAGGGACAAATAACCAAAAAGACAATTGTATTCTTGTCGCACACATAACCAAATTAATTTTACTGAGCATATCTAAATACATTACTATATATAAGAAGCATGATTTTATATAATTTTTCAAAAATATTTGCGCTTCAAAACAAGGCAATGGCAGAATCAGATTGACAATTTTATCCAATGCCCTATAAGATTTGTGATTGATTTTCTCCGGGTCCTGGAAATAAACAGAGGTTGTTGGTCAAGAACAATAAGGCCCATTGAAAGCCCAAATCAATTCCGACATCTACCAAATAGTAAACCGGATCCCGAATCCGGATCCTTTCTCGTCGGCTCCATCGCCTGTTAAGCAATTTGCAGACGGAGTCGCTGGAAAACAAAACGATGCCTCGTAAAGGATTCTCCAATTTCGATGACTATGATGATGGTTTCGACGATGACGATGCGTATGATTATGACTATGGTGATGATGATGAAGATGAACATGGTAAACATCTTCGCATTCCCTTCTCGTGAGTCTCCTTGTTTCTGTGGTTTAATTTCTCTATTTTGATGAAACTTTCAGAAGCTGCTGAACCAAAGGAAGTAGAAATTGAGCAGCAAGGGATTTGGAGATGTGCAATCTGTACATATGACAATGATGAGAGTACGCATGTGTGTGAGATTTGCGGTGTTATTCGTCAACCAGTGGCTGGTGGTGGAACCCAAACTATCAATAACAACACATGTACTGCTGTCTCTTCTATCCTCGAATCTTATATTAGTGAAGACTTTGTTGTTTGTTTTAGTCAGAGAAGCTAGTTGTTAGTTTGTTACTACATTGGCTCTTTGCGTCTGCATAGGATACATAAGTTTGTTTTCTGAGGTATATGTTTGATAAAAGTAGTGATTTTGCTATCTCTAGGTGTTTGTTTATAGAATAGATGTGTGTGTGTTTGTACAGTTGATGGCAGAATCAACGGTACCCAGATTCTTCTTATTGTTGTTTCCTCGCTGGAATTGGACGTATATGATTTATTTTGAGAATCTCAGGTGATGCTAGTGATACTGAAGTTTTAGTTCCAGTCTACTAATGATTTTCCTGCTTTTTTTTTCCCTTATTTCAATAGGGTTCTGTTTCTACTTAATTCTTTGTTGAGTCTGGTGTTATCTTTTCTTGAAAATTGGGATGAATATTGGTTGTGAGTCTTGTGACATATCATTCAAAATTTTAGAGGGAATAGAAGTTATTCTCTTTGAGAGTTCTATTTTTCTTTTCTATTTACCTCTAGTTGATTTTCCGTTGGTGGTTGAAGACTTGAAGTGCTGCTTTAACTCTAACAGCTAGCATGAAGCAGAAAGAGAAGCAGGTTAGCTCAGAACAGAATCTTTTAAAGAAAGGAGGATCAGAAACTAGCACTCAAGGTAGACACGCTACTGTTAGCGGTGTTGGTGGCATAAAATCTGGCAAAAGTTTGCCAAAAGCAAAAGCAGATACGTCTAGTGAGACAAATTCTTCGTCAAAAAACATGGAGACGTCAGAGAGTCTTACTGGGACTATGAACAAGATGTCTTTGACCGGGGAAACAGAAAGCTCTAGAGATGTTAAAATTAGAAGCGCAAGATCAAAATCAAAGCATAAGCCAGAGGAGTGGATGCTTCTTGATAAAGAATCAGATACACTAAGTCAACTTAATCTTGCCATCGTGAGTTTCTTGACTATTTACTGATTTTTTTTTTTCCTCATGCGGATTACTGATATTTGCTATCTGATTGTAGGTTGGGCATGTTGATTCCGGTAAATCAACACTTTCGGGTAGACTACTGCACTTACTGGGAAGAATATCTCAAAAGCAAATGCACAAGTTTGAGAAAGAAGCAAAGTTGCAGGTAACCTGTTCTTATTTTTTTGGCTTCTGCTCTGTTGGTTTGACATTTTGTTTCTGATCCGATCAGGGCAAAGGGTCCTTTGCATATGCATGGGCATTGGATGAGAGTGCTGAAGAGAGGGAACGAGGAATAACAATGACAGTGGCAGTTGCTTATTTCAATACCAAAAGACACCATGTTGTTTTGCTGGACTCTCCTGGACACAAAGATTTTGTTCCGAACATGATAGCAGGAGCAACACAAGCAGATGCTGCGATTCTCGTCGTAGATGCATCTATTGGTGCGTTTGAAGCTGGTTTTGATAATTTGAAAGGCCAGACAAGGGAGCATGCACGCGTTCTTAGAGGCTTTGGCGTGGAGCAAGTCATAGTTGCAGTCAACAAAATGGATATTGTTGGGTATTCCAAGGAGAGGTTTGATTTGATTAAGCAGCATGTTGGAT
The DNA here is from genome assembly GCA_018703725.1 of Brassica juncea. NCBI lineage: Eukaryota > Viridiplantae > Streptophyta > Magnoliopsida > Brassicales > Brassicaceae > Brassica > Brassica juncea. Next base: position 68,887,525 of record CM031942.1, read on the forward strand.
CTTTTCTGCACTCCTGCCGCTTTAAAGAGTCGTCTCTAACATGGATTCCTTTAAGTGCCATGGAAAACCAAAACTTGGTTTCTGCTACCTCTGAAAGCCGCCTATCCTCATGGTATGCTCTTGTTTCCCTTTCTATACCTCTTCCTTGCATTTCTTGTCCTGTTAGTGGGTGAATTGCTTAGCATATGCGAAACAGGACATGCCATGGTTAAAGTTTTGCTGACTTACAGGTATCAAGGTCCATGTTTATTGGATGCAATTGACTCTGTCAACTCTCCTGATAGAGACGTATCAAAGCCTCTGCTCATGCCTATATGTGACGTTGTAAGATCAACTTCACAAGGGCAGGTATCTGCATGTGGCAAACTTGAAGCTGGAGCTGTTCGGTCAGGATCCAAGGTACAGAACTACTACTTTATGTACAAGTTATGTTTGGGTGTTCTGGAAGGTTTTAAATTCTCTTTGTTGTCATTAGCTTTAAATCGAAATACTTTCTTATGGATGTACCTTAGTATCTTGTTTAAGGTTTCAAATGAGACTGTTTCAACTAATGGCTTACGTTACTGGAACTTTCTGCTAGATAATGGTCATGCCATCGGGAGATCAAGGAACCGTGCGGTCTCTGGAGCGCGACTCTCAGACTTGCACCATTGCAAGAGCTGGAGATAACGTAGCGTTAACTTTGCAAGGGATCGACGCAAATCAAGTAATGGCAGGAGGTGTACTGTGCCATCCTGATTACCCGGTTTCAGTAGCAACTCATTTGGAATTGATGGTGCTCGTCTTGGAAGGTGCAACACCGATCTTGCTCGGTTCTCAGGTAAGAAAAGAAGGCCTTCTCACTCATGCTCAGTCTCCTTTATTTCTTCTAAAGTCTTCTGATAAATTCCAATTAAAAAATCGTATCTCATTTATAGTTGGAGTTTCATGTGCACCATGCAAAGGAAGCAGCAACAGTTGTGAAACTTGTGGCAATGCTTGATCCCAAAACAGGGGAGCCGACAAAGAAGTCTCCTCGTTGTCTAACTGCTAAACAGAGTGCAATGCTTGAGGTTTTTAATCTCGCTTAACTTTTCTTTTTTGTGTGTGGAACATTACAAAAACTGCTTCGATATGATAATGTTTTGCTGTAATAATCTGCAGGTGAGTCTTCATTATCCAGTTTGTGTGGAGACATTTTCTGAAAGTAGAGCTCTTGGAAGAGTGTTCCTTAGATCATCAGGAAGAACAGTCGCAATGGGCAAAGTTACTCGGATCATCCAAGACTCATAAAAATCCTCTATTGTTGTAAAATTTTGCTTGTTCATTAGAAATTGAGTCGACTCAGGTTTTGGTCTGCAATACTTGGGAAATATGCTAAAATCTCTTTATTTTTATTTAATTCATTTCAGTGTAATTTTATTAATCTCCGTTTAAGCGAACATAATTGTAAGAATTATATAGAGGTTGAACATCATATTATTTCCCTAAGGTATTATTCAATGCAGAAAGAGACGAGACTAATCACTTAAACTGCTATTCATGTTACAATTCTATGGAGAAAGTAACATATCTTTAAAAAACTAAAAATGTTTCAGGTTCAAACAAAAATTGAGCTTTGTTACAAGTGGAAGAGGAGATTGTAACCTGATCTTATTTGCCTATTTGTACCCAATTGGGTCAAAAGAAAAAAAAAGTTTTATGTGCAAATGAAGCGAGAGAGAGAGCAAGATGATGTAGAGACAAGCACTCGGTGAAGAAGAAGGAAGAATGTATCTGCACCATCTTGGAATCATCTCACAAAGCTAAAGTTGGATGTGGTGTTATTACTTATCACTGTAACGACTTCTCCTCTTCCGCAGAGGTTTTGCAAATAGGGCACCAATTCTTCATCCGCAGCCATTGTTGTACACAGCTCACATGGTACATATGTTCACATGGCATAGTCCCTACTTCATCTCCATCAACATACTCTTCCTGCATACCATATATATAAAAATATATAACATTAACCTCTTCTTCTTTTCACTAAAACCTTTGCATTGTCCTATATCGGTTAAGATACTGAGTAAACTGGTTGATCAATTTGTAGGTTGGGGATAAAAGTAAGTAAAATAAACAGAAACCTGGCAAATACTGCACTTGATATCATCATCCTTGTTCAGAGAAATGGCACCAGTTTCATCTGTCTCCTGATAAATGCTTTTCTTGAGGCTTCTCGAGAGTGCTTCTTCGCTTAGAGCAGTGCTCACTGTACCCATCTCATCCCCCAGAGCTAGTAGTTCCTGAAATTTTTTTGTGTTCACATGATTATAGGTTTAACAGACTTTTGACTGTTAAGCTAAAATGGTGAATATTATCGCTCTGAATATTAGTCCAATGGAGCAAAATGTAAAAAAAAAACATGCAAGACTGACCTCATATGACATGTTATCAATGTCAAGCCTCATATCGCTATGCTGATCGTAGAATCTGATCATATCACTTGAGAATAGATTCGTCTCCAAAGAAGCCAGTTGCTGTGGGAAAAGAAGTAGAAACGTCAGGAAGACTCTATACTCGGACAAAACATGTTCATATCAAAAGATCAAGTGCTAATTACCTCATACGTAAGCTCTTGATCATGTTCAATTCTTTCCAGGGCCAAAAGTATCTGCGACATTTCAAGGATAGTGTTACCATGACACACGGGAACATGCCAAAGCTTCTAATGAAATCAGACAACAAGGTGATGGGAACTACCTCTGCAATTCCATTCATGTTGTAGCGACTTAGACCATCCCCGTTCACTAAAGAGCGTGAAGGGTCAGCTTCTGAGGGGCTTCCAGGCATCATGCTACGTAACCGGCCGGTACCACTGTTCGGCCTACTGTAACTATTTGATGGACTAAATGTACGATTGGTTGGTGTTGCAGGATGAGGTGTTTGTCTAGAACTAGCAGGGGATGCAACAGCTCCAAGTCGTCCTGATCTACTAAAGTTACCAGATCTACTACTTGAAACAACACTATTATCTCTGAGAGGTGGTACTATACGATTCCTTCTCTTATCAGAAAGTGTGATGCCGTTTCCATGAGAAGAACTTTGAATCCTTCCTTTCATCACCGACACGCTACTCTCATTGCCTTTGCCAGAGGAGCTGCTCTCTCCATCAGAGTTTTTCTTTTTACTCACACTGATTTTTGTTGCCGAGCTTGAGCTAGTTGGAAGAACATTAGACATAGAGTTGCCCCTCAAGTTCCTTAATCCATTCCTGCTCAGACCACCTCTTACAGTCTGGTCACTACCAGAAGATGAAGAGACAGAGGAGGAACACATCAGAGAATTCCGAATGCCCAAGTCAGATTTTTGTTGGCTACTTCTGGTTGTTCCTCTACTTGAGCTTCCTGCCTTGGTCATTACCACTCCTTCAGAGACGGTGTTTTGAGACTGAATGCCTCTTTTAGTCTTTAGGCGTGGAAGGGTGGGCTCAGCTGCAGCTGGATCATCATGAACACTGCTCGTCTCCGAAGAATCTTTGTCCAAATTAGATAAAGGCTGTCTCCTGCCAGTACCTTTGGCTGGCTTTCTCAAGTATCCAAATCCATCCGAAGCTCGAGATGAGCTCCCAACAATTTCCTTTCCATTTGAGGAAGAACAAACCGGAACCCGACCAACTTTTGTATTGTTGTTGTCCGTAGAGCCAATCCGGGTTCCCTTGGTGGAAGTACCCTTTGCACTATAACCAATTCGGCTGCAGAAAGAGACACTCTTCTCATCTTTCTTGTTCATATTCTCACGCAGTACAGGACCACTTGCTTTTCGTGGCACAACCAATCGTTTACCCGCACATCCATCCATGATTCAAAGAAACCCTTTCCCTGTAGACAAACAACATTCTTTTTGAGATACCTGATTAAAAGTGCATCCAGCGTGAGCTCCAAATAGAATATTCATTAACACAAAACAAGAATCCAATAGATAATATAAACACAGCTTCAGCAAATCAAAAGCAAGTCGTTTGAGAGAACAGCCACAAAATAAAAAGCTTACGGGAAGAAGATGGAAGTTAATAATGTATAGATCATCCAGACCAAAACACCTGGTGTTTTTATAACGTGTAAACATCAGGCCACAGACCTGATTCTGTGATCGTGGAAAGAGAGGCAGAGGTGATAAAAAAACACGGGTTAAAGAAACCGAAAGAGAGAAAAAGAGGAGGTGACTAATGGTCCCATCCAATAGAAAACAAAGCCCCTTCATTCGAAAAACACGGACTTTCCATTAATCACAATGACCCTTTTTCCCCCGTGAATCAAGCTTTCACCAATCACCCCCTCAAAAACCTCAAAACAGAGAGAGAGAGAGAGACGTATAGTATAGAGATAGCTGATACAACACTAAAAGAGAAACTTTTTCACCTTCAAACGTTCCGATCAGAGCTAACACAAGCAATACCAGGAATCGAACTATAAATTGGCCTCTGAACCAAAAAAAAAAAAAACTTGTGCAAAATTGAAAATTTCAATCCACAGACGGAAACAGTAAGCACAAAGGGAGAATCTGAATCTCACGATCATCTTAGCGAGACCTCGAAAGCTGGTATAAGAGAGAGTTACCTTTTTTTTTTCCTTTTCGAGGGACGATTCTCTTCCGCCGTCTGTGAATTAACCAAAAACACGGAGAGCTAGAGAGAAGACTATATATATAATTTGTGGGATTTTTATAAAAGTTTTATTTTTTTTGTCAGAAAATAAAGTTTTAATTTTTAACATTTTTAGCACGGATTAAAAAAAAAAAGTGACGTAGCATGCGTGGAAAAGCGGTCAGAGAGATCAGGGCCGTTGGTTTCGGGTTTGGTTCATTGGAAGCTAAAGATGGACGGCTGAGATCCACACTAACGTCCCCCTCGGTAGACGGAATAACGAAAACGACACCGTTGTCGTTAGCGGCGTTTACGTACTCTAAGACGGAATGATATTTGAATTAAATTTTTCTCTCTTTTTGGTTGAATCACTAATTGTAGAAAAGAGTGAAAAGAAAACTGATTAGCTTATCATTAACAAACGTATCTGTATTGTCTTTTTTGGCGTAATTCAGGAGATAAAAACTAATAAACATTTCTTTGGGCAGCAAGGATAAACTGATTAACATGTAATATTCATGTTTAGTATAATAAATTGGGATTTGTTGCCAATCATATGTAGGGCTGGGCATTTTATTCGTGTATTTTGATTCGATTCGTTATTCGTTTCGATTCGATCCGAAAAATTCGAATATCCGTAAGTCTTCGAAGCAAAGCAAATATTAAAAATCACTATCCGTTTAAAACGAAGCAAATCACAAATACTAAAAAAATTAGAAACGAATATCCGATCCGCTCCGACTTTTATATAAATAGTTATATATCTATAGTTAAATAGAGTTTTTAATGTATAATCTTATATAATTTTATTTATAAAATTACTTATAAAAATTTAATATGTAGAAAAGAATGATAAGATCTTTATAAAAACTACAATTCTTCTTAAACATTTAATTTATAAGAATTTTTTTATGAATTTTTAAGAATTTATAAATAAACAGTTTCATTAATATTTTTCTTTATCTTTTATAAGAACAAATTTGTATAATATTTTTAGATTTACTTGTATTAGACATAGTGGAAAAGGTATCCGTAAATATCCGTGAATATTCGCAAATATCCATAAATTTTCCGGATATCCGTAAAACCGAATATCCGTATTTCTCCGAAGCAAAGCAAATCGGAAAATCAGATATCCGTGAAGTCCAAAACAAATCACAAATACTGGAAAATACGGTAATATTCGATCCGTGTCCACCCCTAATCATTGGCGAACCTAGGTAGAGGATTCTGGGTGCACTTGCCCCCATAATAATTTAATTTTTTTGTATATTTCTTAACAAATTTGATTTCTACACCTATAACCATATCTAAGTTTATACCTGCTCTATCATTTATGCACCCACTGAAAAAAATATTTGGATTCGCCCCTGCCCCTAATCATATGCCACGAGAGTACTCTTTTTTATGAAAGAGAAGTAGTTTATGAACATACTAAACACACAGATTTATTGGCTATATGAAAGTTGGTTGAAATAGTTATCAGGCAGGGACTATACATGTGTAAATGCACATTTCGAACCAACCCTATATGCTAAGATGCATTTAATTGGAACACTACTTAATTACTCCATAGACATATAGTCTTCTTATCTATTTTATGACATGCGAACGAACATTATACACAAAACAGGATGAGAGTGGGCGACATGTACACTTACGGTACCAAACCAAACCGATTCCATTTCAACCAAACGTGCTTCTTCGGTTAGGATTCTCTCAAACAGAATCTAATCATGATCAGGGCTCAAAATATCCTAACCCTGAATACTATAATTCAATCTTCCATGCAAGCTACTATTTCATTTTAAACACCCAAAAAGGGCAAAACAGAAAAATTACGAGACTATGAGTGTTGATCTTACCGACGTGGGGGCATCATCGTAGAGCCATGGATGGAAGTTTGAAACAGCCAGAAACAGCAAAGAGACAAAATTAACAGCCATAAATCACACTAGTGTAATTTGTATACTATAGATTAAAGACTTAGGAGCCATGAATAGATCTGTGATTTAATATTTCACTGTTCTTTTATATGTAACCTTTGTAGATAAATTACATTCGTATAATCCTAAATATATTATACGTTAACCAGTATATATATAGTCATAATTTTCATCAAAATAAGCAGTTTAATATGTAGATATTGATTAGTTACTTTCTATCAAAAAAGATATTGCCATTAATTATAAGCAACAAATAAATACATAGAATTATTATTGCTAAACTAAATAAGGAAGAATATACTTCCACAAGGAAACAAAAAATGATAAATGAATTTAGATATGCATGGCCATCTAATTAATTGCAATTACGTGGAGAAGGTAATCCAGCTCAAACAAAAGTCTTACGGTTTCCCAAAACGGTCGAAATCGTTATAACTGGCTCTTATTTTGTTAAGTTGGAGAAATATATAAAAGGGACGATTCATGGTCTCCACCATCACCACCACCCACCAAAGATATGCGGGATTTAAGCTCGTACAAAAAAAAAACAGAGTTCTAAATATAAATAAGAACCCTAATTTTCCACCACAGATCTTTGGAGGTTAGTTTTCTTGATATACACGTCTCTTCTCTTTTGTTCTAATGCTTTTATTCATCTCCTTTGATCTCAAGGTACATCTTCTTCTTCTTCTTCCTCTTCTCATAATAGTTCATACATGAATTTATATTCTTAACCTTTGTTCTTCTAATTGTGCGTTGTTCTGTTGCGTCTCAGGTCGTCAATTGATTTCTGAACAATGGCAACGAGCTCGGGTACAACGAAAACGAAACCAGACAACCAAAACTTCACAAGATCAAGATCTCTTGGCAGAAAGCCGAAGCCTGTACCATCACCAGACGCAGATGGATCTGACAGGAAGACAGTTGAGAAGCCTGTGCCCAATTACCTCAAACCCACAATCAGCTCCAGACCAGACCCGGTCAAGTTCTTGAAGAAGAACAGCGCTGTCGACGACAAGCTTCTTCGTAGACGTTCCTTTGATCGTCCTCCATCGTCTTTGACTTCATCGACTTCTTCGTCCCATAACAAATCTCTCAACACCTCTCCTGCACGCTCACGTGACAGACCCGTGGTTCCGAGAGAGAAGTCTGTCACAGGTCTGCGTTCTTCATCTTTCCATGGAAGCAGCAGAGGTGGTGGTCTCAGAGGAAGCAGTACGGTGAAATCGACTCCTGCGGCTTCGAGAGGATCTCCGGGGGTGAAGAAGAGCGGTCTGAGCGGTGGTAGTTCTTCCAAGAGCAAAAAGGAAGGTTCTGAGAATGTTCCAAAGAAACCTTTGGGTAAAGAGATTGCCCCGGAATCTTCTTCTCCTGTTGCGCCTGTTGATAAGGATGAGGAGGAGCTTGCCAAGGTTGAGACCGATGTACAAGTTTCTGACCACATAGAGGAACCAAAAGAAAAAGATAAGGAACAGGTTGCACAGCCTGAGGAGACTGGTGAAGAGAAGGAGACCGGTCCAGTGGAGGATGCCTCCAAAGAAGAGGTTGTACAGCCTGTTGAGTCCGGTGAAGAGAAGGAGACTGGTCTAGTGGATGCCTCCAAAGAAGTAGAGAAAGAAGAGCTGATCAATGAAGATGAAACACAAGAGCAAACAGAGGAGCAGAAAGAACCAGAGAACACCGAAGAAAACAACAATAAAGACAAGGAAGAAGTTGATGATCATGAGGAGAACAGCGAGACGGTTGTTACTCCAGTCATGAAAGAAGCTGAGAATGTTGAAGAAAGCAAGGAAGAGGAAGAAGATGGAGAACACAAAGAGGAGGAGGAGAGCAAAAGCAGCAAAGTTGAAGAAGAAGCACCACCAACAGAAACAAAGGATCAGGTAGAAGAATCACCAGAGGAAGAAGGAACAAAGAAGGAAGTGGTTCAAGGAAAGAAGGAATCACCATCAGCATACAACGATGTAATAGCAAGTAAGATGCAAGAGAAGAGCTCGAGGAAGAACAAGGTCTTGGCTCTTGCTGGAGCCTTTCAGACAGTTATTGACTATGAAACTGCTGCATCTAAGTGATATACATACATCTCTGCCTTTTATATCACATAAACAATATTAGCTATTCCTATGTCAATGCTTTATTTTATTGTTTTCAATTGTTAATTTTGTTTCTTGTTTTGGTTAAGCATCACCTAAACATATCAAATGATTCATATGAACTAGTAAACTGCTTCTTTTCTTTTACTCTCTATGCAAAAACTTAACAAATTCAAAAGAGATTAACTCATCAGATTCTGTTATATAATAAAATGGAGAAGAATCACTTGCAAAGTTTGAGCTTCTTGAAGAAAGGAGAGACTTGAGATTTGAGATAAGGCTTCGTGGCGATACAAGTCGGAATATTCTCCGGCTGCTCCATCCATAGCTTATGAGAGATCCCTCCTGACTTCAACTTCTCTGCCAAATTCATCAGCTGCGTTTCTCCTTTAACTTCAAGAGTGACCTGATTTTAAAAAAAAACGAGTTTAATCATCCATACTTGATTCACATTGTCATTTCGATAACCGCCAAGTACCTTGTGCATAGAGTCGATGTGCTGCGGATCACAGTACTGAAGCGTCACCGGATCGTCTTTGAACGACCAGATCGCCGCCACTGACGCGTGGCATCCCTGAGTTACCACGCTCCCGAGCGGCCACGAATCGATCAGATCTCTTCGGAGCACCACGTACTGCACGACGACGTCGTCTGGTTTCTCCGCCGAGTTCTCGTCGTTGCGGGAGGCATCGATTTCGCTAGCCTGTTGGCTCATGGACGAAGCTGTTGTGATCCGACGGAGGTGACCGATCCAGATCGTGGAATGATGCAATCTGATTCGCGGCGACGAGTTGGAGAATCGGCGGGTAGCGAACGGGAGACGAAACGCAGCGGAGACGACGACGGCGGAGGCCATTTGAAAGGAAGACGCCACGTGGACTTGGCTGTTGGATAAGATCCTATAAGTGGGCTTTTAGAAGGCCCAGTTCGTAATCTATAAATAATACGATAGATTAAACGACTGTGTTTTGTGTAATTGGTTTCGACTCTCAACCGGGATTAACCAAACCGCTTAGCTTATTATACGTTGGTTACCATATTACTCGCTAAATTAAACCTCCCGACGCCGGTCTTTAGTCTCAGCGACGGCTCTTCGCCTCTCTCCCGCCGATTCGACCCGTCTTCTTCTCTACTAGCCGGCATCGGTAAATAATTGTTCCTCTTTCCATGTTTTTTGGCTGTTTAACCTGTGATCCTGAAACGAGCAAGCTCTACGTTAGACATGCTAGGGTTCTGATTCAGCCTCGTTTCTGTTTGCCTCTGCTCGCAGCTAAGGAGAAATCGTGGTTTCGTTGCGTATTTGATCGTGTTAGGATTTTGCTTCTCATTCTCTTGTTGTTGTTGTTGCAATTTGTTTGAACTCTGGGATGACAATTCTTCCTGAGTTGAGAATCTGATTTAGGGATTTTGATGAACTTGGTGCTTTAGATGTGATGTAAACACGGTGTACAACATTGGTGATCAACTTCTCTGAGTTTTTGCAGGAGCTTTGGTCAATACTCAATAGGGACTAGGTAGCTATCTCTGGAAGCAAAGATGGGAGAGATGGTAAATAAATAACACACGCTTTTCAGGTTTATTTTCTTGAATTGTAACCTTGAAAAGGTAGATTCTTTAGCAGTTGCTTTTGCTGCTACTAGATTGTTTCGCTGGACGAAGACATTTCACTGGATTCAACTCGAGCACGATGTGAGTAACAGGTTTTCTTGTGGTTCAGATTTTCTTGGATGTAAAAAGTATTGGTCCAGTACTCAAAAGTTAATTTCTATGCTTTTTCCTAGTCACGAATCTTCTCAAGAGGCATCAGCAATTGACAGACCGTCTTACTAGGTAGGAATGCGCTTCTGACATGTGTTGTTTACTTCTCTATCGTCTTAAAAGTTATAACTTTGTATTTGGTGATCATTTATGCTAGGGATTCTGATAAGACGATATTTGATCGGTTAAGCAAAGAATTTGAAGCTGCACGGGCATCCCAAAGTCAGGGTGAGTATTGGTGGCTGAATTGTTCATCAGCACTATTCAAACGCTGCTTTTACTATCTGTGGCTATATTTTTGCTTTTATAAGTATATGCTCATCCGTGTATTCTCTCCCCTCCTCTGCAGAAGTATGCTTAGATGGGGAAGAGTGGAGTGATGGCTTGTTGGCTACACTAAGGGAACGGGTATGGTCATCCATCATTGTGTACTTTATAAAGAGGTTTTCCAAGCCTTGATGTTTGGTTGAGATGGCTTAGTAGACACTTTCTCGATTACCTATGTTGTTCTGACGAAATAAAATAAAATGGTTGTCTTTTTTCTTCGTGGAACGATTACGTAACCTTGTATGCTATCTTTTCTTTTCATCTGTTGATTTTGTTGACTTTTACTTGAAATTGAACTTGACCATGAACTGTGTAGGTGCATATGGAGGCTGACAGAAAGGATAGCGGTAATGCAGGTTTTGCACCAGTTTCTCATCCTGAAGAACGGATTGCTTACAGAGTGGGAAATAAGGTAACGCTTAGGTCTTAATTTCTAACAAGATTCTTCTGTGGAGGCCTTAAAGTCTAGATAACACATATTTTACCATGCTCCCTTCTGATTCACAGTTTTCACTAAAACTAGGCTAGTCTTAATTTTGGAGTGACTTCTCACCTTGACTTGAATTGATACCAGGTCGTTTTAGCTTATACAAGTGATGTATCCATTAAACAGGTGATCTATTGCTTAGAGGGAGCTAGAATTGGAATACAGTACGAAACATCTTTCGCAGGTATTTTGAACTATAAATGGCAATTATACTAAAACATAACGAGTTGTCAGAGGTTTCTTACCTCCTGTTGTCTAACTGAAAGAGAGTTAGGTGTTTTGCTTCATATTTCTTTGTGAAGGAAGACATTATAACTATTCCTGATCATTCCTCTCCCAGTATGATGATTTACTTCTTTTGTATCTAGGAGAAACTTACGAGATTTACCACTGTGTGCTTGAGAGCAAGTCGTTCTTGGAGAAGATGAATGTACTTGAGCACACAATTCCGTTCTTTTTGCCACTACGTGACTTGGAAAATGATCATCTTTCTTCGAATGCTAAGGTGAGCATGGTTTCTGGATATTTTGCCGAGACTCAACTTGCTTTGACGTTGTTGTACCGTACCTGATCTTCAGTTTATTTTCTTACTTAATAATATTCTTAAAATCCTTTATTTTTGTTTATAATTTTGTGTTGACACCAGAAATTCATCGATGATGTTGGGGATCTCCTGCACGCATATGTAGACAGGAGGGAACAGGTTTGACAAGAATCAAGATCATGACTGGATGATTAAAATTAGATTGTGTTTGTCGAATTGGCCTTTTGGGTCATGACTTTATTTCTCCTGATTATATTGTAGGTCCGGGTTATCAAAGAGCTATATGGAAATCAGATCAGAGAGCTTTATCACAGTCTTCCTTACCACATGGTTGAATTTGCGATAGATGATTGTGACTGGTTAGCAATTTCATAAATCAATGAATACGATGCTGGTTCTACACTAGTTATATAGCTTCTTAAAGATCAATTTATGTTTTTGCATTGAAGCAAAGTGGTGGTGAGCCTGAGGTATGGGAATATTATGTGTGAACTTCCGACAAAAGTGAGAGTTCTAGCATGGCCAATGCATCAGTTGAAGAGGCAGTGTACAAGCCCTAGGTTAAGTAAACTTGCAAGTCAAGCAATCCCTGTGCGTTTATCTTTTGCCGAGGATGCCTTAAGGATCCAGTCACTACCTGAAGGTATTTGTAGATTAAATTCCCATCTCTTGCTTGTTGTTTTTTACAGTTTGTTTAACTGATGGTAACTTTGTTCATTGCAGCATACGCAGAGATTGTAGTAAACATGCCACAAGAAATTGAGCAAATATTTCTATAGAGGAGGTGGAGCTAACACTCTGAAGCTTTCTCCAAGTATTGTATATCTCTCGCTGCTTCCTTGTATGATATATTTAAGGTTGATCGGATCCTTCTAGCAATGTTCAAATGGTGTCACTGAATGGATTCTGTTCTGCTTTTCTGTTTACTATGTTTCATTTATATTTCTTCGTGAATTTACGCATTTGAAACTTGGAAGTCAGGAGTGGCTGTAGAAAAGGTTACAGATAAAACTAAACTTATCTGCTGTAAGGCTCGATTCAATTATGAGAGACATAATGTAATCCAGGCTGGTTATATTTTGGTCCACGAGAAACATGAAATTACTTTTGAAAAGTAATGTTACTTCGACATAATCTACATATGAAATAACGGTGATGGTAAGGAATCCTGGAGTTGTGTTACCCACTTTGAATTATCTTACACAAAACCATCCATGCAAAAACTTCAGTTATGTATTATTGGAGCTTATGATTGCGACACTCAAAAGTTCGTTGTCAGAAAAGAAAATAAGTAAAAGACTCTGACATGGGCCGTTCTCAGGATTAAATTAATCCGATCAATTATCTTATTTTGGTTTAATCTTTTCAATAATGGAACCAAAAGTAGGAATAATTGTAATGACTTGCCCTTTGGAGTAATACGAATCCATGTTATGAAACTGTGAAACACGAAAGGTATGGTACAGACGTACAGTTAATGATGAAACCTATCATACACCTTGATTTACGTTTGTCAATGTCTGCTTAGCTTATCATCCTTCTTTTTTCCCCTTGGGGAAAGCTAAAACATTCGTTGACAAAAAGAAAACCATTTCATTCAATAATTCTGATTATTTATTTTGTTGTGTACAACTTCACAATCTTATAATATTAAGTTTACGGAGACTTAATTTAATTTCAATTTCAAAGACCACTTCATTCAATAATTTTGATTATTTATTTCTTGTGTACAACTACAACTTCATAATATAATATTAAATTACGAAGACTTAATTAATATCAATTTCAAAGACCATTTCATTCAATAATTCTGATTATTTATTTCTATAATATTAAACTTACTAAGACTTAATTTAATTTCAATTTCAAAGACCATTTCATTCAATAATTCTGATCATTTATTTCTTGTGTACAACGTCATAATCTTATAATATTAAATTTACTATATAAAATGTGATTGATTTCCACACTCATTTTCAAATTAGAATGCTTGCATTGTTATTCCTTTCCTTTTGTCTAATCAATTTGGGAACTTGTGATGTTGAAGATATAATATAAAGTATTTTCTGTAATTATTCTTATACAAATCATTTCTTTAGGAACTGGTTCTTAAAAAAAAGTTCTATTTTTGGAATAACTGAATAGAACCGCTAAAAGGGAAACGATGAACTTGATAATCCCTTTTTGTCAACTTCCTAAATTTATTAATAACAAGTCGAAAGATTATACAAATACATGATTGGATGGACTTTCGTTGATATCAAATAATTATTTGACTTTTTCTTATCAACCATTCACTAATATGACTCATCCCATTTACATTAACTATCTAAAAAGTTTAAACGTAAAATCAGCAATAGATTTATATTGAATATTAAAAAATGTCAAAATGATGCATAAAATTGTTTCCAAAACTCATGTCATTATCTCCGAAAAAGTCGTGAACAATATGAAAAGAAACACCGAACTAGGCATCGTTGCATCGATACACAAAGAAAAACACACATTAAATTGATAGAATACACATTTCCAAGTCTCTCCAAAATACAACGTAACCCAAATGATCACAACATCACAAGTATTCTCAGTGACACCACAAACCTTTAAAGATAACCAAATAATAAACTTACAAAATAATACAAATAACATAAAGTCATTTAGTGTATAACCTCTGAAGTATTATTCAACTACGCAACGGCAAAACCCTTGCCAATCCTATCATAAAATACAAATACCAACTAAAATGTTAAACATTCGGACACTTTCAACGCGACCACTTATATACTCCAGCCGTTTCAAAATGATACATATTCTAAGATTTTCACACTTATTAATAAAACACATTAAAGCTTAATTATTAGTGCATAGTTTTTTATAATTTTATATTTCCTATATTTTAAGCCAATAAGATTTTAAGAAATATAATTAATATTTTTGAAATACACAATTTTCATTCTTAGTTGACAAAAAGTATATTGAAAATATGAAAAATATATATTTTTGAAACAATTTTTTTCTAGAACATGCATCTTTTTGAAACGGAGTGATTACATTGACCTTTGCTAAAAATGGGTAATTTATTTCCAAAATATTTAATATCCAATGATTAGTTGCACAAAGTTATTTTTAAACTAATCATTGATTAATTAAAATTAGCTTTGAAATAGTCAACCATTAATATATAAATGAAAACTAATGCTTATCTCTAAGAATACAACTGACTATTTGAAACTCAATGTTATGTAGTGAACTATGAGTCATAAATAATTTTGCACAACTAATACTTTACAAATAGTTGGGAAATAAAAATTTATATTTTATTATGATCAGTATAAATTTTCAAGTCAAAATATCAATTGATTTCTTAAAATTTTAGAATTTTTTTATCAAGTTGGATGAAACCAATATTGTATCATTCTAAATTTTTCTTTTTGCATACGTCTTTGTAATTTTTACTTGAGAAATATAGATTTAAGAACCAATTAATATATTTATTTAGCTTTGCATTGACATATAGATTATTATATATATATATCGTATGACAATTATGTATACACACATTTATTCAGAAAAAAATCCAAAAACTATCTACCGGTGATCTTACAAACGTAAAATACACATATATCTAGTAATATTAAAATTTTCAATACTTATCTATAACATAAATGTTTATAAGAATTTCTACATTTAAATAATTTCTTGTCTTCAGAATTAAAATAAAATAAATTAAGATCACTTATATAGGTTGTCGTGGATCTCGTTTTAGACAATTTATATTGTGTTAGCAATAGATACATCATACATATATACTTGTCTTATAATGATTTATAAATGGTACACAAAACCCAAAGTGGATATCAATAATTAGTTTTATTCAACTTGATAAAATTTTATATATATATATACGGATGCATGGGAAAATCATATCCCAGCAGCAGGTTGATAGAAGTGTAGACAAGCATGAAACAAATGGAGGCAGCAAATTTTTATGCAGTCAACATGCAACTACTTTCTCTCTATTCACTGGTTAACTGATCTTCCCAATTCTCACCATTTGAAGTTTATTTACTCTACCACTCGAGCCAGGAGACTGTTCAGATCTATTCACTGTTCATTTTTCCTCTTTATCTGTTAATCTCCCCGTCACCGGAGCCCGTGAAGGTAAGCTTTTTTTCTTTTCCGACCGCTTGTTCAATTTGTGTTTCTTTTATAGCTCAAAAGGTTTCAGTTCGAGTAAAACTCAGTTCCTTGTTTTTTTGGTTATTAAATTTTGTATAACTTCGATACGGTGATAACACGTTTGATGGGTGACTTTATGATCCAACAATGATCCAGACTTCTACTTGTTTTGCATTTTTCATAAAGATCAAGATTCTGGTCGGAGATGGATTGTAACTGACACTAATGTGTGAAACGTTGATACAGGTTTAAATAAAAGTTACTGACTGAGTTAGAGTGTCTTTGTTCTTGTCTGAAGAGAAACTCTTGATCAATTGGTCTGCCAAATGAAGACTGATCAGACAGAAGAGACGGACATCGAAGTCTTGTCTTCCATGTGGCCCAAAGATGTCGGAACCCAAGCAGACAACCAGTTCAACGTCGAGAAGCCCACAGGAAATTCAGACACCTTAAAAGAAGTTGACATCGCTGAGAAACGCACCATGGCCGATTTAAAACGTTTACCGGAACTAATGAACAACACTGACCAAGGCTCCTCTCAACTAACCAACCTTGTGAAACAATGGGAGTATATGCAGGACCACGCGGTTAAGCTATTGAGAGAAGACGTCAAGATTCTCACCAGGCAAAAAGAAGAAGCTGAGGCCAAAGAGTTAAAGATCATAGAAGAGCATAACTTCGAGACTCAAGAGCCTAAGAATGTTCCGGTTTTGGATGATACAAGCCATTTGTTCCGCAAGATTAAGCACAAGAAAAGGGATGTGTTGATAGGTAGCAAGAAGATAGAGATCGATGAGGATTTTGACACTGTTGCATACTGGAAACAGAAGGCGTTGGGCTTAGAGAAGAAGCTTGAAGCGAGTACTGAGAGAGAGAGGAGATTGATAAAGAAGCTGAACGAGAGTTTGAAGACTATGGAGAGTCACTCAGCACCGGTCGAAGAACTGACTCAGAATCTTAAAAGAGCTGAAGGGTTCTTGCACTTCATACTTCAGAATGCACCTATTGTTATGGGACATCAAGATAAAGATCTGCGTTACTTGTTCATCTACAACAAGTTTCCTACCTTACGAGAACAGGTAAGATAAAGATTTCATTTCAATTTTCATACCCGAAACTATTTTATAAAATCCGATTTATACGTGTTATATATGTTTAAAATGCTCTAAACCAGTTTAAATCGGTTCAAATATATTTAAAATAGGTTTAAATCTATCTAAACTGTTATAAATCTACCAAATAAAAATAATAAAGTTAGTGTAATTTGTCTAATTTCTTATTTTTGTATGTCTCCTTTTTATAATTCATCTAAATAATTTTATAGTTAAGCTTAAAAATTAAAATATCTAATATAAATATAAAATATATATAAATAAATCAATAATATATCAACACATAATTTCTGCTTAGGTCCTGGATAATAATAATAGGCCTAGTTGCTAATCCTATAAAAACGTCTAGTTACCTCCAAACGATTTTTCTGGTTTTGTTAGATCATTGATCATTCTCATGAGAAAGTGTGTTTCTTACTAATGTCTCAGGAAATTTTGGGGAAAACAGACGTGGAGATATTCCATGGAGTTGGAGTTAAAGAGTCTGAAGATTTCAAGAGAGAAGTTCTTGAGAAAGGCAAAGCTTCAAAGAGAGAGATAACATTTGAGACAGACTTGTTTGGATCAAAGACGTTTTTAATATACGTTGAGCCTGTTTACAACAAATCACGTGAGAAAATTGGTATTAACTACATGGGAATGGAAGTAACTGATCAGGTAAGGAAGAGAAAAAAAATGGCTAAACTCAGAGAAGACAACGCGGTGAGAAAAGCCATGGAGTCAGAGCTGAACAAGACCATTCACATCACAGAGGAGACGATGAGAGCTTTATGCATGGAAGTAACTGTTATGTTCTGTTACTATTTTTCATTCATACTCTTCATGAATTTATTCATTTGAAACTTGGAAGTCAAGAATGGCTGTAAAAGAAGTTACAAAAAGGTTCAGATCAAACTAAACTTATCTACAATCAGGTTCAATTCAATTATGAGGGACATATTGTACCTAGCCTAATTTTTGTTTTGCTGGTCCACCAGTATTATATTTCTCATTCTAAAGATCCTAGTTGAAGTAATTATAAATATAAAAATAAAAGTTACGATATTGCTACATATGAAATTACGGTGATGGTAAGGAATCCCGGAGTTATGTTACCCACATTTAGTTATCTTTTACAAAACTATCCATGCAGAAACTTTAGTGATGTATTATTGGTGCTTATGATTACGACACTCTTTTTTTTTTGTCACGACGACAAAACTCTTACCATTTTCTGACGATATTTAGTATAACCTAGATCTCAAATTTTATTTTCTCATTGTCATTTATTTAGCTTTCTCCTCAAGCGGCACCATTAAACCTTTGCTTTTTATTTTTTTCTTCACTGCTATTCCATCATCAAGATATCTCTTTCCTTCATTGTAACATTGAGAACCTTCAGGACTGCTGCTGTCACCGTCAGTCTTGCTTCTTCATTGTTCCCCTACTCTTTCCAAGGTTAGATCCATGTTTTGTGTTTAAAGGACTGATATTTAATGGAAAATAAGTCATAATTTTTAATGGAATATAGATACGAACTTGATCAGTATACCAAAATCTGGATTACAGTTGTTTGGTTTTTCAAGTTTTCTTTCATACCTCACAAAATTGATTTAGCTTTTAAATTGGTGTAGCTAGCACGAGCATGAATATTCTTAAGTGTAACTTTTTTAATCTTTTAAATTTATTTTATTATTTTTTGTCTAAACATAATTAGGACGGATCTATTGAGATTTGAGAGTCCTGAGACCATGAAGAAAACCAAGACTAAGAAGAACAAAGGAAATAAGTAATGACAGGCAAGATGAATGCTCCATATTTTGTCTTTAGTTTAGTTTTTAATGTATGTTTTCTTATGTTGCTAAACTGTATTTTGTTTCTTTTTTTTTGAGCTACTGTATTTTGTTTTAAATAACATTTAATCATATTTATTCAATTTTCAATAAAATTTACTATTTTCATATAATTATTATAATTATTTATTGAATTAATAATCTGATAAATTATTAAATAATAACAAAAATCAACACAAAAAAAGTCTGACCATAATTATTTTCTGACGGAATTTTTTTGACAACTTTATATGATCAGAAAGTGGTCAAAACAGAGTGTTTCTGACCATTCTCTAACAAAATTGAAGGTCAGAAATTAAACTATTTCTTGTAGTGTTCTTAAAAATCAAAAAATGTTTTTTTGCACTGAAGCAAGGTGGTGGTGAGCCTGAGGTATGGGAATCTTATGTGTGAACTTCCGACAAAAGTCAGAGTTCTAGCATCATGCATCAGTTGAAGAGACAGTGTACAAGCCCTAGGTTAATTAAACTTGCAAGTCAAGCAATCCCCGTGCGTTTATCTTTTGCCGAGGATGCCTTGAGGATCCAATCACTATATGAAGGTATATCTAGCTTAAATTCCATCTGTTAATTGTTGTTTTTACAGTTTGTTTTAACCTATTTTAACTTTGTTTATTGCAGCATACGCAGAGATTGTAGTAAACATGCCACAAGAAATTGAGCAAATATTTATGTAGAGGAGTTGGAGCTAAGATCTCCAAGTCTTATATCTCTCTCGTTGCTTCCTTGTATGATATTTGATGATAATCCTTCTAACAATGATAAAATTGTGCCACATAATATAGATTTTATTTTGCTTTTCTGTTACTATGTTTCGTTCACCTTGGAAGTCAAGTGTAGCTGTAAAAAAGTTTACAAATTAAACTTGACTTATCTACGGTAGGTTCGATTCAATTATGAGAGACATACTGTATATATATTGGTTTGATATATATATATATATATATATATATATATATTTCGCCCACCAGTGCAATATAATTCAAAAAAAAATATTTCTCATAATAAAGGTCCTAGTTGAAGTAATTGTAAATATCAAAATAAAAAGTAATGTTACTACCACATAGTCTACATATGAAATTACGGTGATGGTAAGGAATCCCGGGGTTGTGTTACCCACTTTGAATTATCTTTCACAACACCATCCCATGCAAAAACTTTAGTGATGTATTATTGGAGCTTATGATTACGACACTGGGAAATCGGCCAATTCATGCATCAACAGAGGGCCGCGGTCCCGATCAGTACATATACTCGGACCCTGTGCTAAAACATACATCAATACATGAAATATTCAAATTTCATACACCAAGTAACAAAATTCGGCTTTTACATACATTGACCAATTTTCTGTTAGTCAAAATAACGGAATCTGAGCTGTCCGTTACATATTGATGATGTGTCAATCGAAAATATTATGTGGTTTTTATAATAATTAATAATTAATTACAAAAATTTCTATTAGAGAGGCAGGGGAGACTCGAACCCGGGTCTGGACAATATTAGATCGAACCATTAACCACTACAACAAACGCATTTCAATGATTATATTCTCTATTGTTTCCTATTTATATCTAATGAATATTTCATGAATATTTACATCTTCTTCCCTTGTCTCTCATCATCTAAACAAAACTAAATAATCAAAAATCAAATCTTTTAAATAACATTTTTTAACTTTTTGTCACCAAAAAAATCAAACTTTTTATCATATTTTTTTTCAAATTTTTTCCAATTTTAAAGCATTTTTGAATTTCAAAAAGACAATTTTAAAAAAAAATTAGAAAAAATGAAAAAATTGATAATAAATTACTATAAATTTTTTGAATTTAAAAATACGTAATTCACAAATTTTTATTATTTTTTTAAAGAATTATTTATAGTTATATATCTCTATAAATTAAGGAGTAGAATAGTATTTTGTCTTTTTAATGAAATCATTTTTGATCATTTTTTTTCCTTTTGGAGACAAAAACTTAAGAAATGTTATTTGAAATAATTGCTTTTGATTATTTAGTTTTGTTTGGATAATGAGAGACAAGGGATTTTACTCTGGTAAAAAATGATCAAAAATGATTTCATTAAAAAGCCAAAAGACTATTCTACTCTTTAATTTATAGAAATATTTAACTATAAATAATTCTTTAAAAGTAATAAAATTTTAAAATAATTGTGAATTATATGTTTTTAAAATCAAAATTTTTATAGTAATTTATTTTCAATTTTTTTTCATTTTTCTAATTCTTTTTTAAATTGTCTTTTTGAAATTCAAAAATGCTTTAAAATTGAAAAAGTTTGAAAAAATATTAAAAGAGCTTGATTTTTTTGGTGACAAAAACTTAAAAATGTTATTTAAAAGATTTGCTTTTTGATTATTTAGCTTTGTTTAGATGATTAGAGACAAGAGAAGAAGATGAAAATATTCATGAAATATTCATTAGATATAAATAGGAAACAATATATAATATAATAAATGAAATGTGTTTGGTGCAGTGGCTAATTGTTCGATGTAATATTGTCCAGATCCGGGTTCGAATCTCCCCTGCCTCTCTAGTAGAAATTTTTGTAATTAATTATTAATTATTTAAATATTATAAAAGCCACATAATATTTTCGATTGACACATCATCAAAATATAACAGACAGCTCAGATTCCGTTATTTTTGACTAGAGGAAATTGGTCAATGTATGTAAAAGCCGAATTTTGTTAGTTAGTGTATGAAATTTGAATATTTCATGTGTTGATGTATGTTTTAGCACAAGATCCGAGTATATGTACTGATCGGGACCGCGGCTCTCTGTTGATGCATGAATTGGCCGATTTCCCTTACGACACTCAAAAGTTCGTTGTCAGAAGAAAATGTAAACAACTCTAGATGGGCCCTTCTCAGGACTAGTGATCCAATTTTTGTTTAATCTTTTAATAATGGAACCAAAAGTATATCTAATTTAATTGTAATGGACTCGCACTTGCAGTAAGTTCTAATCCATAGTTTGTAAGTATGAAACTAATGATACACGAAATGTATGGGATACACCTTGATTTAAGTTTGTCATCGTCCGCTGATCTTATCATCCGTCTTATATTTTTCTTTTAGAGGAAGCTAAAACATATTGTGTATGCTACTCTAAAAGATTCAAGGACAACATTTCACTTGGATATTATTTTAAATTTAACTATATATAATACTGATGACAGTAACTAACCAAGTCGTTGTCAATGCAAGAATCTTTGAATGCCCCCTAACAATTGACAACCAATTCGCAAATATTGATCATATTCAAATAATATACCAATTCTACTTTAGTTATCGACTTTAAACAAAAAAAAAACATGCACCCATGTTAATCTTAAGTGGATTAAGTCCATTGCCACACAAGATAGATCAAGTCTAATGAAATATAATTGTTAAAAAAAAATTAGATAAATATTTACAAATAGTTAAAGCAAATATACAAACTTAACGTTCTAGTGGATTACCTAACTGTTTTCTCCTATAGATGCATCATGCAGCGTCGTCACTTTCTCAAATCCAGCATTATACACATAAATATACAAATATAAGTAGTAATTATTATTAGGAAGAAAGCTGAAAGCTTGGTACTGATTTAATCGAGGGTTAACTTAAATTAAGAAACAAATCCGCTAATTAAGGATTGGTGTCTCCATCCAGTTAATATCTCCACATTATCGTCTTTCTCCCAATTCTTAAAATAACATTATCCTAATCCTCAGCCACCGGCCATTTTTGGCGCGAGAGCAAACAAAACACACAAACAGAAGAAACATGTTTGAAAAAAAAACTACACCACGTGTTTGTCAAGAACACTTCCACATGTCAACTAGAGAACGATGTGGTGCATGTGGCTATGATCACATGTTAAATAAGTAGCAACTAGCAACTATGGGACGAGACAAAACAAAAGCCCCCGAGGCCGTCCAGATCGTGGATGAGGGAGTAGACCTAAAAATGGCTTAGCTGTTTCATTTCTTAATTTAGTTTTAAAGACCATTTAATTTAATAATTCTGATTATTGTAGTGGCTACTTGATAGATTTATATTATTAAATTTTACAATATAGAAATGTGATTGATTACGACAACTAAGTTTGTGCCATTTTACAGTTGTTGTCGCTCTATTGAATTTGTGATGATTGGGCCTCTTATTTATTGTTATAAAATTTGTTGTTCTTCTTTAGTGCACGAAGATTCAAATGATTGATCATACTTTACAACTGAAATTGAACTGACGAATATAGTTTAAGATTTGGTGATTATTATTATATTTCAGATACAATTATGGTACATGTGCTTCTGCTTTGATGTTCATTGAAACATGAATGTCCCGACCTAGTTCGAATATTTGTGTACTTTTTTTTGAACAATATAATTTGTGTACTTTCATTGACATTCTATAGACTATAGAACACCCATGATATTGTTACTTTTCTTTTGTAGAGAGTACAAAAGCCAAGAAAACAAATCATCCATTCGTTGATTATTGTATTGACAACTAGGAAAAAAGAAGCATTTTTCATACGTTACCCTCACCATCCAATCATCAAACATTGTAAAATTAGTATAAAAATAACTAGTAGCTAAAATATCATCGCTGTATCATCCGGTGTAATAATTAATGAAAGAAAGTCTTAGTATATCAAACTGTGAATGCATATATTGAACTCTTCGTATATCAAACTGTGAATGAATATATTGAAGTATACAGAGAGGATACATTGGTCTATAACGGACAAATATAACTTTTTCTATTCTATATCTTTCGTGCGAAAAAAAGAAAAGAAGTCCGAATAAAAACAGAAAATAGTGAAAAAAAAAATAGTGACAGAAGAAGTAGTCGACTGTAACCATTTAAAAAGCCAAGTTGAGTTGTTGGTGGAACTAATGGTGGAGTAGTGGAACACCCAATCTGATTATAGCTAGCCCAATTCTATATTAATTTGATCGAGTAGCCTATTATTGGATAATCAACAAAATTTAGCAATTAATTTAAGAGAAAGTTGCTATAATTATTGGATTATCAACAAAATTTGGCAACTAATTTAATGATTAAGTTGCTATAATTATGAACAAATGGTTCATTATAGCACTTTTAACGCGCCAAATATAGACGGTTTTAACGACTAATGTAATCTGTTATTGAAGCCAATCGTTCTCGTTACTCATAAAACCATTATGAAACAATTACAAGTTCATAATAGCGAGGGCCATTAATGCCGCCGGAGGGTGACGTCAGCACACCGCTTTGTAATACCGTCACCTTTTTATTTCTCTCGTCACTCGTTAATTACTCATTAGTTTCAGTTGAGGTATGAGGAGAACGTAAGAAAGAAAAGCAGAGTAATTAGAAAGAACAGAGAGGTAGTAGATGTGGAATTGTGAGACATATCTAAACGTGTGGAATTTATCTGTCACTCGATTACTCGGATTCGGTCTCAGAAACAAAACAAACGTGCACACACACACAGAGAGCAAAAAAAAAAAAAGAGAGAGAGTTGCCATTATAGTATAGTGAAAAAAACAGAGAGAGAGAACAGAGGAATATAATATACATTGACCTCACTGTCTATGCGGGGAAGCACATGGCTCTCTCTCCAAGTTTTCGTTTTTTAACCTATCTTTCACAATTCACATGCAGCTTCTCTCTCTTCATTGGTTAATTATCTTCCCAATGCTCATCATTTGAAGTTTATTTACTCTACCACTCGACCAAGAAGACTCTCTTCAGATCTATTTACTGTTCATTATCTCTTTAGTTTCCTTCTTCTTTCTCTGTTTATCTCCCCGTGACCGAGCCGGTGAAGGTAAGGCTTTTTTTTTTTTCATTCTTTCCGGCTGCTTATTCAATTTGTGTTTCTTTTTCCGATCATAGCTCAAAAGGTTTCATCTTTATTAAAACCCAGTTCCTTGTTTTTTGATTAATTGACTCTCTTTTTTTTTTTTTTAACATCTTTACGTTTATAATATGTTTGATGTGTGATATTTAAATTCAAATGCTAGTGACAAAGATAATGAATGATCCATACTTTGTTGTACATTTTTTTATAAAGATCAAGATTCTGGTCGGAGATGGATTGTAACTGACTCTCAAACGTTGATACAGGTTCTTGATCAGACCAAGATTCTCTGTTAATACAAAAGTTACTGTCTGAATTAGAGTGTGTTGGTGTTAAATTCTTTGATCAAAATGGTCTGCGAAATGGAGACTGATCAGACCGAAGAGATGGACATCGAAGGCTTGTCTTCCATGTGGCCAGAAGACGTCGGCGGAACCCAAGCAGACAACAACCAGTTCAACGTCGAGAAACCCGCCGCAGGAGACTCAGACACGTTAAAAGAAGTCGACATCGCCGAGAAACGCACCATGGCCGATCTAAAACGCTTGCCGGAACTCATGAACACCACCGACCAAGGCTCCTCGCAACTCACCAACCTCGTGAAACAATGGGAGTACATGCAGGACCACGCGGTCAAGCTACTAAGAGAAGAGCTCGAGATTCTCACCAAACAGAGAGAGGAAGCAGAGGCCAAAGAGCTAAAGATCATAGAGGAGCATAACTTCGAGACCCAAGAGCCAGAGAACGTTCCGGTTCTTGATGACACTATCCATCTGTTCCGCAAATTTAAGCACAAGAAAAGGGATGCGTTGGTCGGCAGCAAAAGGGTTGATGAGATCGACGAGGAGTTTGACACGGTTGCGTATTGGAAACAGAAGGCGTTGAGTTTGGAGAAGATGCTTGAAGCGAGTACCGAGAGAGAGAGGAGGTTGATTGAGAAGCTGAACGAGAGTTTGAAGACCATGGAGAGTCACTCGGCACCGGTTGAAGAGTTGACTCAGAATCTTAAAAGAGCTGAAGGGTTCTTGCATTTTATACTTCAGAATGCACCTATTGTTATGGGTCATCAAGATAAAGATCTGCGTTACTTGTTCATCTACAACAAGTTTCCTACCTTACGAGAACAGGTAAGATAAAACTGCTTTTCTTTGTTCTGATCAATGTTCTAAGAATCGGCCTAGACAGCAAGCCAAGCCAAGCCGAAATGATTTTCTTAAAATCCGAATTATAAATTTCATATCGTTTAAAATAGGTTTATTAAATATGTTTATATGGATCTATAATCTCTTAAATCAAACAAAAAATCTTAGTGTAAAATTCTAGTTTCTTATTCTTGTATGTCTAGTTTCTATAATTCGTCTAAATAAATTTTATAATTATAACTTAAAAATTAGAATATCTAATGTAAATATAAAATGTATAAAAATAAATCAAGAATTATATGTCCTGCTTAGGTCCTGACTAATAACAGGCATAGTGGCTAATCATAGTCATAGCATCTAATTACGGCCTAACAATCTTAATCTTTGAACATTGGTTTTGTTAGATCAATGATCATTCTCATGAGAAAATGTATTCCTTCCTAAATGTCTCAGGACATTTTGGGAAAAACAGACGTGGAGATATTCCATGGAGGTGGAGTGAAAGAGTCTGAAGATTTCAAGAGAGAGGTTCTTGAAAAAGGCAAAGCTTCAAAGAGAGAGATCACATTCGAGACAGACTTGTTCGGTTCAAAGACGTTTCTGATATACGTCGAGCCTGTTTACAACAAAGCTCGCGAGAAAATCGGTATCAACTACATGGGAATGGAAGTGACCGATCAGGTGACGAAGAGAGAAAAAATGGCTAAACTCAGAGAAGACAACGCGGTGAGAAAAGCCATGGAGTCAGAGCTGAACAAGACCATTCACATCACAGAGGAGACGATGAGAGCTAAGCAGATGCTGGCGACGATGTCTCATGAGATAAGATCGCCGTTGTCAGGAGTGGTGGGAATGGCTGAGATACTTTCTACTACGAGGCTTGATAAAGAGCAGAGACAGTTGTTGAATGTTATGATGTCTTCTGGAGATTTGGTGCTTCAGTTGATTAATGATATTCTTGATCTCTCCAAGGTTGAATCAGGTAATAAGATAGTAATGTTTTTGTGTTCTCATTTTTTTTTAGATTTTTGGTGACATGTTTTTGTGTTGTTTTTTTATAGGTGTGATGAAATTAGAAGCTACCAAGTTTAGACCAAGAGAAGTGGTGAAGCATGTGCTTCAGACAGCTGCTGCATCTCTCAAGAAAGACTTGACACTGGAGGGAAATATCACAGATGAAGTTCCTATTGAGGTAAAACACACAAACAACACAATGTCTGAAAAAAGTTAGTTCTAAACTTTTTTTAATGGTCAGGTTGTTGGAGATGTTCTAAGGATTCGGCAGATTCTCACCAACTTGATCAGCAATGCTATCAAGTTTACACATGAAGGAAAGGTTGGGATCAAACTCAAAGTGATATCAGAACCATCCTTTGCGAGTCATAACGCAGAAACCGTAGAACAAAATGGTTTTACTGAGACTGAGACATCGGTTTGGATTCGGTGTGACGTTTATGACACTGGAATTGGAATCCCAGGCAAGCAAGTTCAATTACATCAAGAAAGAACAAAACTCAACCTAAGCTATAGTAACTAACATTTTCCATGTTTTGGTGTTTCTTGTGCAGAAAACGCACTTCCTTGTTTGTTCAAGAAGTACATGCAAGCAAGCGCTGATCACGCTCGCAAATACGGTGGAACTGGTCTCGGTCTCGCCATTTGTAAACAGCTAGTTGAGCTAATGGGAGGTCAACTTACAGTGACAAGCCAGGTCAACGCCGGTTCAACGTTCACGTTCATATTACCCTACAAAGTCGGAACATCAGATGATCATTCAGATGATCAAGATTTCTCTGACATGGTGGATCATCATCAACCAGAACCAGACGACACAGCCGAAGGTTACTTCCAGTTTAAACCGCTTCTAGGATCTATGTATTCTAATGGCGGATCTGTCATAGGCAATAATAGCTTCTTACCTCATAAAGTTATGCTCACTAGCCCTCTTAAACTCATCAACGGCTTTGTAGCCGATCCTTCTAACAACAGCACTGCACAAAGCGAGACGACTCAGGTTGAAAACGGTGGTTACATGGATGAAACCTGTTCTGGTCAATGTCCTGAATCAGTGAATCAATATCAGAATGGGACATGTCCCTCTAAGGAAACTGAATCTTGTACCAGTTCACAAGCTAGCTCGGAAGGTGGAATATTAGAAATGGAGTCAGACGTTACAGTTTCATCTCGTAGTGAAGAGGAGAAAACAGAGGGATCAAAGCAGCCAAAGATTCTGCTTGTGGAGGATAACAATATAAACATCATGGTTGCAAAGTCTATGATGAAGCAATTAGGCTATACCATAGACATTGCTAACAATGGAGTCGAAGCCATAACAGCTATTAAAGACTCTACCTATGATTTAGTACTCATGGATGTGTGCATGCCAGTTCTGGATGGTTTAAAAGCTACAAGACTGATACGTTCCTATGAAGAATCAGGGAACTGGGATGCTGCAATAGAAGCTGGAGTAGATATAAAGACATCAGAAAATGAGCAAGTTTCTGTGCATTCCATTCACCGGCTACCTATAATAGCGGTTAGTACTTCTTCTTCTCTTCTTCATCACATAGAAGCTCTAATAGAGAATGACCAACGCTTTGTGGAATTTTTTTTGCAGATGACGGCGAATACATTAGCAGAGAGCTCAGAAGAATGTTATGCAAATGGTATGGACTCTTTTATCTCAAAACCTGTAACGTTGCAGAAACTAAAAGAGTGTCTACAACAGTATCTGTAATGATGATTTTCAGAGTTTGGTATTAGATTAAAGAGTATGTGTTGTGTATAAAAAGGTGTTAGGAAAAAAGTTTTGGAGAGCTATACAAAGTTAACTTTGCTCTCTTAAAGATTGTACAGTTATCAATAAAAAAAGCTTGTAGAAGCAGCCAAAACTCTTACAAAACGTTTTGACTTATATTGATTTATGTTATGGCTGTAACGTTGTATTCCATGAACATCCACAACCCCTGGAGGAAACACTTGATCTGTAGCTGCTATAACCGCAACTTTTGCCACGGATTCAACGTTCAATGGAGGTGTGAACAAAGGTCAGACTAATGGGAGCCGGTTTAGTGGTTTTGCCTGTTGGATAATCTAGAAAAAAAGCCACAAGCATAGTGAATAAAAGAGGCAGTTCTTTTGAGCTAGAGATAGTGTGATAGAGAGGGGGAAGCTCTTACCATCTCCATGGGTGAACCAAAGACTCCCAATGGGATCTTCATGTTACCAATGCTGCGAGTTCCGTATATAAAACCAGGACGCAAGATTATCCCTGCGGTACAACATTAACCAAAACCTCAAAATGTAAAACAGATCAGGAAGAGTCAGAGACAGAAGAGTTACCTCCATAGGCAAATCTTGTGAGCAGCTGGCTGTAAGGATTAGAAGAAAACGTTTTAAGACAACGTACATTAACCCAAAAAAGGGCTATGCAGAAGCTGTTAGATACCTTTCCCTCATAGTATCCGCTCAACAAGTACTTGGCTAGTCCGAAGTCAGCAGCAGATACATAGACGAATCTTTTCACACCTGGGTCAACAAAGTGTAACTATTGTTTCATCCAATATATGTGCCCTGCCAATATATTTTCCAATATATTTGCAGTCCCGTTAATCTTATACATGTACGAGTTTGAACCAAAACCACCAACACACACATGAGATCTGCAATGATTTCATTCCTAATTACTTTCAAAAATGTTAAATTGAAAGCATGTGATGCTCGGAGTAGTAGTATCACGTGGGCCCCAGACTCTCTGTCTGGTTTGATAAAAACCATCAGCGGCCCAGTTTATGTATTTCTTGGATTAGAATTAAAATTGGGCCCATAGGCCCATGGTTTCCCGTGTTAAGCTGAGTAAGGACGAGTCTACTCCTACTGCCAAACAGCAGCTTAACCTTTTCAATGGGAGAAGAGTGAGATTTGGGATCACAGTAAATCAGTCGACAGTAGCTGCTTGCTTCTTCTCAACCGATCCATTTTGAGATCCAAAGGAGGTTGTTATTATCGTCTTTGATGGCGAAGGAGCAGCACCTGAGGCCTTGGTTTCTTGATCTCGTACCGGCTCTGGTTATTTTGCTCGCCGCAGCTCATGTCATCGCCTTGGTACTTGTCTTTGATCTTATTATCGCTTTTGTATGTTCTCTAATCGTTGATCCTCTTTTGTTTTTTTTTTTTGTAGGGTTACTGGATTTACAGATTGGCAACTGATCGTCGAGCTCAGAGTCAGAGAGGAAAATTTCACTGAGGAAAAGAGTAGGTTCGTAAGCTGCTTAGTTTCATAAACTGGCGGGTTTTGCTTCCGATCTGATGTTTGTGGTCATTGATTTTGTAGCTTATGATGTCGTTAGGTGGATCGTATCTGTTAACTAGTTCGTTTTCACCTATGTTTGTAGCTTCTTTCGACTTTTTATGCAATTTGGTTTTTGGGTTGTTCTAAATAGATTTTTTTTTTTTTTTTTGTAAAACTTCGCAACGTTCTTTTCATTACAAAGTTATACTTCGGTGTATGTAACCAGTAAATTTGGAACGAATTCTCTCTGCTTAATGTTTTTATTTTGAGTTCTTGAGCATCAATCAAGCTTGTGTTATTTTGTTATTGGGAGAGTAGATGATACTCTAGAGTAGCATTCAGCGTCAAAGACTATTGCAGTCATGTGATAGTCTCTTATAATGAAGATAGAAATAGTCTCTGTGTGTTAACATGTGATAGTATTGGGTTGTTTGGGGGGGGAGCCTTGGTGCTTGGGACTCTTGAATTCATTCTTAGGCACTGGTTGTTCTTTTTGTTTTTTCTTTTGTTTTGGATTTCTTAGTCTGCTCATCTATTCTCAGTGAAAATAAAGCTGAAATAGGTTTGGTGCTTTGCGTCCTGCCTTCTTGAACTGTTACTATCCTCACAAACAGATCTTTGAATAGGTGGTTTTATATGGCAGGTATTCTTGAGTGGTGTTTCACAAATTGTCTGAGGGTAAAAGCTATGTTTATCCATTAGTGTTCATGAAGACAGAGCTGTAGTCTCTCTGCATAGTTACCGACATTCTAAGAGTGAAAACACTGTCTTGGAAAACCATTTTATATTAGGTGGAAATGATATTGAGTAGTCAGCATTTTAATAATCAAAGATCAGATGCTGAAGGAAGTTCTTTTCATGGCAGGTTTAGGAGATTTATTTAGAATATCATACAGAAACCAAGTCTTTTCCCCTTTTGTGTAGTTTTTCTCATTTCATGTTTCTTTTAACAAAGTTTATTATTTTTTACTTTTGTCCTGTCTCTTGCCTTTTGTAGAATATAGTTATTTCATTTTAAAAGCTTGGGTATGCTGGCATATTCTATGATTAGTTAAATCCATAGTTTTTTTTGAAAACTGCACCCCCAAACTACTCGCTAATCTTCTTTCCATATAGTTCCTGCTCTGCGTTCAGTGCGTGTATGTGTTTATGGTCGGTGGAGATACCGAATTGTTCTCGTATTCGACTTTAAGTTTTCCACTTGCTTGTTACAGTTGTGTTACCAAACCAATATTTATCCATTTAACGCTTTCTTTACGCGGAACGTTGTTGGTACCTTCGGAGGCAACTTTTGTGATGAAAGCAACCAAAAGTAGAGAGCGCAAGAGTATATAATAATGCATAATATTTTAATTGATTTACCAGCTAAAATGCTATTTTCACCAACTAGTAAGCTTTTATTCTCTTTTCGTGTATTTATTGGATATATAAATAAACAAGTTAAATGATAATTAGTCGACAAAAAGTTGCTCGCGCCCTGCTGCCAAGGGCAATAATTATACGATTGGTTGGTTTAACATGTGCTAGCACCATTAATTCCAATTGCATGCTATTATTTACCAATCAAAAACAAGACACTGATAAAATAAAATATTCAGAAGAAGAAACTAATCTCTAATTACGTTGATTCTCAAGTTATCAAGAGTTAAAAATACAGCATATAAATAATATATATACCATATGATTATTAGCCAGCCATTAACTGAGAAATACACATAAAAATACAGATAGATAAGCCAAGGACACTTTTGGAATTTTCTTATAAAACTCCAAAACCATTTCAAGCCCTTTATTTTGTTGTCACACCACACAACTCGCCCTTTGTTAGAGAGAGAGAGAAATAGAAAGGCCAACGACCACAGATACAAACCCATGAGTCCTCCCAAGCAGCGACATAATCGCAGCTCAACCGGCGATACCAAGTCAAAACCGTTAAGATCCGCCTCTTCCTCGGGTACACCAGAATGGATTGCCGAATCAATCAACGGAGGCTCCCTCCGCCGAGTAGATCCCGAAACAGGCACCGACGGCTGGGCCTCGCCTCCGGGAGACGTCTTCTCTCTCCGCTCCGACTCCTACCTAACCAGAAAACAGAAATCTCCCGCCGGAGGCTACCTCCTCTCTCCCGCCGGCATGGACTGGCTCAAATCGACTTCCAAGCTCGAGAACGTCCTCGCGCGTCCCGATAACCGCGTGGCCCACGCGCTCAGAAAAGCCCAATCCCGAGGCCAATCTCTCAAGTCCTTCATCTTCGCCGTGAACCTCCAGATCCCAGGGAAAGACCACCACAGCGCCGTGTTCTACTTCGCCGCCGAGGAACCGATCCCCTCCGGCTCCCTCCTCCACCGCTTCGTCAACGGCGACGACGCGTTCCGGAACCAGAGGTTCAAGATCGTGAACCGGATCGTGAAGGGGCCGTGGGTGGTGAAAGCGGCCGTCGGGAACTACGGCGCGTGCCTCCTCGGAAAAGCGCTGACGTGCAATTACCACAGGGGGCATAACTACTTCGAGATCGACGTGGATATATGCAGCTCGGCGATCGCGACGGCGATTCTGAGGCTCGCGCTGGGGTACGTGACGAGCGTGACGATCGATATGGGGTTTCTGGCGGAGGCGCAGACGGAGGAGGAGCTGCCGGAGAGGTTGATCGGAGCTGTGAGGGTTTGTCAGATGGAGATGTCGTCGGCGTTTGTGGTCGACGCGCCGGCGACGCAGCAGCAGCAGCCGTGTAGGACGCTGAGTTCGGCGAAAGTTAACCACGACGAGGACGAGGATTGAGAGATGTTAATGTTGAGCAGGATGATTCAAATGTGTTAAATTGATTAATGTATCTCTTATCAAATCTGTGTTACTTACTTCCACCAGATTTTTGTTGAAGGATTTTTGTAAATAAATTTTTATGTTATTGAGAAATTTTTCATGATACATTTAAATGGAAATAAAATTGAAATTCGAGGAGTTCTTCGTTGTTGATAGATTGGTTTCGAGTCGATGAAGATGATGAACGTCGAATATAGGGAATAATTAATAGTCCACTTTCGTCGGAAGAAAAAAACGTGTGATGATCTTTTTTATAGTCGTGGGGACAGATTCGTCATATGTGAAAAGCGAAAGTGTTGAAAAACTTTTGAGATATTTTCACCTCGAAATCCAAAGTCAAAAAGATAAACCAAAAAGTCATTCACATGGAAGATTCATATGAATGCGCAGAAATTGGGTTGGGCGTGGTTTTTTTACCTTTTTTGCGGTCACTAGGATCAGATCACCAGTTTGCAGACTGTGGTTTCAATTAATCTTGTAACCAAATCTTCATTTTCATTAATGATATTTACCATTGAGCAAAAAAAATTGGGTTGGGTGTGATAAGTATATGGGGCCAACTGGTTTAATTTTGGAAGGATGGTTGTTTGGGCTAATCATGCTGGTGGTCTTCTTCTTGGGGGTTTTAAAGGATGACGCTGAGATTCTTGTGGGTGCTTGCTAGGGCACCTAGGCTGTACAATAACCTACACTGTGATGAGTTTGGTGAACTTTTTGAATAATGCGCGTGCAACAGTCTTTCGACTTTATACGCTGAGATAGAAAAATTAGTTTCATGCATGAGAAACATGAAGATATTTTTAATCCGTTTCGAGACGAGCTGGGATCTATTGGATATGATTAGGGATCCGATGGGCTGACCAGTATTTGTTTCAAAGATTGATGTGTTCTGGAATCTACATAATAATTTTGTGATTGTTAGTCTGCTTCATATACGGAACATGAATGGCCAGGCAGATTTCATTAGCAAAGGAAACTAAGAGCATGTTGGGGGTTCTTAGCTTAAGGTTTTTAGCTGAATATAAGAATCTCATTCTAAGAACTTCCAATAACATACTCTAAAGTCAGAGAAGTAAAAAAAATCCATATATAGATCAGACACTGGAAGTCTGACCAAGACTTTGGTCTATTTAAGAAAAAAAAAACACCATGATCCTTAGAAATCTAGTTATCAGGTTTTCAACCCAAAACTAGATGGGCTATTAAAAATTTAAAAGCCCCATTAAATTGTATTGTTTAAAAGCCTGATAAGGAATAAACGAATCAAGATCCGGCTAATAGCTGAATATCCGGGTCAAAAGTCTCCGGACCCGATTTAAAGCAAGCGGGTTGTGGACACTGTGGGAGAGCAAAGATTTTTTTCGTTTCTTAAACAAATACAAAGTGTGAGAGATAAAACGATCGGATCGGATCCGGATCTAGGTCTCTTCTTCTTCCGCTATTCCTCTCTGTCTCGTCGATCGATCGAAAGAGTTAATAACGTCGAATGGACAAAGGCAAAGCAGTGATGGGTACTGGTAGGAGATGGGCCGTCGATTTCTCCGATCAATCTACCGTTCCATCTTCCCGCGACATTCTCGATCCCCCTGGCTTCTCTCGTGCTTCTCCCGAACAGGTTTCTTCTCGTTTCGGCATTCAATTTCGAATTTAGATCCTTGCTTCCAATTGGATTCGATTTGGAAAATTTTTACCGGGAATTGAGTCGTTATAGCTACTGGGGGTTATCGATTGATTGATTTCGTTGGTTTCAGGATGATTCAGCAACGAGCCGCCAAAAGAAAGACGCTGAAGCTAATTGGAAACTTCAGGTACTTGATGTCAAAATCTGAAAGTCCAATCGTACGGAATCAATCATGGGTCTTGCTATGTAGATCGTTAAAAAGGAAAACTTTATGTTTCTGCTGATCGAGATTGGGTTTGACGTGGGATAACTGTCTTAACAAAGTCTTGTTGTTGTTTTTTTTGGGTAATGAACGAGTAGAAAGCATGGGAAGTAGCGCAATCACCATTTAAGAATTTGATGATGATGGGTTTCATGATGTGGATGGCTGGTAACACTGTTCACCTCTTTAGCATTGGTATTACTTTCTCTGCTCTTTGGCAGCCTCTCAGCGCTCTCCAGAGCGTTGGAAAGAGTAAGCAAACCCCTCCCTCCCTCCTTAAGGGGCACTGTTTGTCACGTTAGTTAGCTTGTCATCCCCACTATTATATGTAGTTTATCAAACTGATGAGTATCTCTACTAGAAAAAGATAAGAGCTAAAATGATATGTTGAACTTTCACTGGTATATATATACATAATAGGGGTGTTTTACTACTTAAACATATCTCGCAGTTTGATCATTTGAGTTATGAGATTTGTGTATCCTTACGTTATTTACCCTTTTGTTTGCAGTTTTTGAGCCATTCAAGGATAATAAAGTGGAACTACTTATGCCCAAACTAGTGTTTCTTGCCCTTAACCTTGGAGGCTTAGCTTTGGGTATCTGGAAGGTGAGAAAATATTTTCTCTTCATTGTTTGCTTCTTTCCCCTTAAGAAGTTATGAAACTCTGTTTTCTCATACAAGTAAATTTCCCTTTTCTCATCAGCTCAATACTTTGGGGCTTCTTCCAACACATGCATCAGATTGGGTTTCATCTCTACCCCCTCCTCAGGTTTGTAATTTCTGTCTGCAGTAAAATCATGTGTTTTAATTCATCATCTCTAAAGCTGGACACATCATGTTTCCTCTTTTTTTCTTTTTTTGCAGGAGGTTGAACACTCTGGCGGAGGATTTGCTTTCCACTGATGAGCATATACCTCTTTGAGATAATTACGAAAGATACTCATGAGGGGAAGGAAGATTCATGTGGACCTTCTCATCTTGTGATCTTCTTGTAGCATTTTCAAAACTCAGAAACCATAGCTTTTTTTCATTTATTAGTATGATGTTCATTGCTCATCATAACTATGGATACTTGGCACTGAAGGTACCTGCTTTCCAGCTTTTTTTAGACACGAATAGATAATGTTCCAGACAAATGTTTGGCTTTTAATCTGAAACAACCAATCAAAGAAACCAGAGCCTGATACCTTTGTCGTCGTATCGTACTAAGAAGGTATTTCTGGTTCTTTCTTTAGCATCACATCAGACGGCACAAGATCATCTAAATGATCAAATCTGGAACAAGGATAATGAAACACCACAGCGTAGTGAATCTCAGGATATATATTCCAAAACTCTTTTATGGTGACACCAAAAGAGCGTGAAGAACAAACCCTTCACTCCATTTAGCAGCAAGCTGCCCAGAACTAGCATAGAAGAGTGTCTCTGTTTCTTCCCGTTTACAAAGCTTTTAAATGTTCCGAGTTTGGTCATCATCAAACATTTGTAATTTGATTTGCTTCCATTTTTGTAAAAAGTAACATATATTATATCAACATACTCCACATGCAAAGATTATCAAAGTGTGAGTTATTAGACAAATCAAACAAAATACACTATTGTAACGTTCACATATAGTAAAACCCTCTTGTTCTGCAACAAAATATACCTAAAATGCAACAAAACCATTTTCCAAGAAGCTAAAACAATAATCACCTTTCCTTCTTTGTTCCTTAATCATCATCACCTGTCTTCATACTCCTCTAATCGATCTTTACCGAGGAATAAATGAGTCTTGTGAACCAGAGACAAGCATAGAATCCTATTGTTCCAGTGAGCACAAAAAATGCGTAAGATGCGATGAGCATGTACCCAAAGTAAAGCATCGCCGACACCAGTTTTGTGATCTGAAGCTTTGTGTAGAAGTAGAACGCCGCATAGAGGAATAAATATAGAGCTGATGACCCTGATGTTAGGTACGATCTCCACCACCACAGGTAATCCTCACTGCAGAGCTGGAAGTAGCAGAGTACTACTGTTATCTCGGCGCAAGTAACGATGAGGATTACAAAGACAAGGAAGAGGAGTCCGAAGATGTAGTAGAACTGGTTGAGCCAGATGGATGTGAGGATGAAGAAGAGCTCGATGAAGACTGCACCAAACGGTAAGATTCCTCCGATGAGGATTGAGAAAACAGGGTTCATGTACCAAGCTTGCTCTGGGATTTGCCTTGGGATTTTGTTGGTTTTCACTGGGTCATCAACCGCTGGTTTCTTGAAACCGAGGTAAGCTCCAACAAAGACAAGAGGAACCGAAATGCCAAACCAGAGGAAGATCAAGGCAAACATTGTTCCGAAGGGGACAGCACCAGATGACTTTTGTCCCCAGATGAGAGCGTTAAGGACAAAGAAGATGGCTGAGACAACTGCAGGGAACAAGAATGCTGTTCTGAAGGCGATTCTCTTCCACTCTGTTCCTTTGAAGATTTTGTAGAGACGTGAAGAAGCGTAACCAGCAAAGAGTCCCATGAAGACCCAGAGCAGAAGCATGGCCGTCATCAGACCACCCCGGTTCGAAGGGGAGAGGAACCCGAGCATGGCGAAGATCATTGTGACAAATACCATGCCTAAACATTGGACCCCTGTACCAACGTAGACGCAGAGCAGATCTGAATTGGTTGGAATCCTGAAAACATCACCATGGACAAGCTTCCATCCTGTCTCTTCTTGAGCTTCTTCTTGAGTCTCAAGCTCGTTGTATCGTGAAATGTCACGGTATAGGGTCCTCAGCATTATCATCGCCACCATACCAGACAAGAACAGGACGATCATCAGAGAATTGACGACAGAGAACCAGTGAATTTGATTATCATTCATGAGAAGATAAGCATCCCATCTAGATGCCCACTTCACTTCACTTTCCTGAACAGGAAGAGCAGCAGGAAATCAGAAAAGTTTTGAGAACAAGTACCATAGCCTTTATTCAAAAAAACAAATAGCAGAGTTTTATTCTTAAATCTAAAAACTTGCCTGGAAAATAACATCATATGTGAATATAATCTCTTTCTTTGCTTCAACTTCTTGAGGGGTAGAAGAGCTAACGACCAGGCGTTTTGTGTGAGGATCACATGTCGTCAGACGAGTCTTCTCACTCCACTTTCCATCGTATTCATGTTTAATACTGCAAATGAAGGGAAAAACAATCAGTAGGGAGGCACAAGAGACAATTTTCAACCTATGGACAATAAATGGACCTGTAAGGTTTGACTTCAAAACCCACAATCCTTGCAGAATCAGTTTGCACATCTCTGTGATATCGGACAGTAAATGCCAAGTGATTGTGCATAAAGAACTTTTGCTCTTTGCTCTGTGTATAACATAAGGCAGTTTAGAAAACCAAGCTATTTGAAATGCTGCTGAAAATCGAAACCTACTTACCCCCGCATACTGGCCTTTAAGACCAACATGATAGCCAAGCTGATAATAAACAACATCAGGAGAACTTAGAGCCCCGCCTTCGATTGGAACCACAAGAGGAAGATTGTCGAGTATCCTAGCACACATTAAAAACGAAACACTTGTAAGAAAACTGACAGAAGGAAAAGCATGTTATACCATACAAGGAAGGAATCCAACAAAAGTTTCTATTTATTTGGTCTTACATGTTGACACGGTACTCATCATCAATCTTTTCTTTGAAGGCTTTGGCTGTCTTGTCATCAAGAGTGACCCGGCAGAGAACATTGCACATCTGTGCCTCCCGCATCTTAAACTGCAGTAATTTAAAAAACTCCAGAAATGTTAGAGATAAAAGTACAGACAGATCATATAAGAACCCAAAAGGCAATAGATACTAACCGAATAAGGGGCATTTTCAATGCGGTCACCGCGAAGCACTTCTCCAAGATTCTCAGTACTATCAACAATCTTCTTAGGTTGGCAAAAAGGAAGGGAGTAGTACGAGTACGGAAGCTGAGTTTTGATTGAGCTTAGCTTATTCACTTTAACCTTCAGCTCATCACCCTGCAATCATCCGATAAAAGACACACACTTTAATATGATACAGCTCGCCTACAATACCGACATTGTTCAGATCAAGAGATTAATGAATCAAATGAAGTGAAATTAAAGCATCAGCACAAATCAGTCACCACATTCTCATAAGCAAAACTCGGTGCATCAGCACAGTGACACTCTCGTTTTCTGTAGCATTCTCGAGGATCTACTCTTAACACGGAGATCAATACTATACCAATACCAAGAACTCAGATCGAGGAGATCCAATTCAGATCTAAAAAGCCTAGGAGCACCAAATTCGAAACGGCTACCTTCTCGAAATCCTGAGGAGCGACACCTGGGAGGTAGAAAGAGTGAGCTACATGAACGCAGAGCAGAATGATCAAGACGATCGCGGATCTAGAAGTTTCCGCTACTCTCCGAAGCTCCATACCCACAAAACAAAATCACTAGATCTGCTGAAGCTACGCGGCAGTTTGTCTGTTATCTTATACGTTTGGAGACGAATACCCGGTTCTGATGTGATACAGCCCGGTTTACTCTCCGGTTCGGCTCTTAACTGTTGTTCCTTATCAACCATTCCTCATTCGCCACGTGACTACTAATGAAAAGTCTTTCCGTATGGGCTTATATAGATGATGCGCACAGCCCACCATCTCATAAACCATGATTAGTTAATTAATCAATATTATTGCTAATGAATCAAAATCCTTTACTTCCTTCTTATGATGTTTTCGAGAATATTTGATACTATAAAGTATTTTATTTATTTAATTATTCAAATTTTATTGAAAACTGTATAACAAGTTATACTTTCTAGTGTTTTTTGCTTAAATGATTTATTAACTTAAAAGGTGAGCATTTGTGCAGATGTAAATACATATTACAATCGATTGCTTAATTAACTAATCATGGTTTATAATACGGTGGGCATCCTCGATTTAAGCCCATTAGTGGAAAGACTTTATGAGTGGTCACGTGGCGAATAATGAATGAAATGATCACGATCAATCAGTAAAGAGCCGAACCGAACCGAACCGGAGAGTTAAACCGGGGTGTATTATACAATCGGGTCTTCTTCGTCTCCAAGCGTACAAGAGCATAAACAAACTGTAGCATAGCTTCCAGATCTGAACATTTTTCTCTCTTTTCCTTTGTGGGAACAGTTTCCAGCCATTGGTATGGAAGCTTCAGGATCCGCGATCGTCTTCCTTCTTATGCTCTTCATTCATGCTGCTCACTCTTTCTACCTCCCAGGTGTCGCTCCTCAGGATTTCGAAAAGGTGAACGCTCGAATTTTTATGCTCCTTGGGTTCTAGATCTGAATAGGATCTCCTTGATCTGAGATTTCTCTTTAGGATTAGAATCTAGAGTCGAGTTTTGCTTAAGAGAATGTGGTGATTGATTTGTGCTGATGGTTTAATCTCGGATTCATGAGTCCCTCGATCTGAGAAATGTCGGCATTCTAGGCGAGATGTATCGTATTTGTTGCAATTTTGATTGTTTATGTTAAGATTTTTAGTCTCTCTCGCAATGTCGGTCATGCATGATTGATTACGAAACTCAGTCGAAGTATATTTGCATGTTATATCTGATGTTTGCAGGGTGATGAGCTGAAGGTTAAAGTGAATAAGCTAAGCTCCATCAAGACTCAGCTTCCGTACTCGTATTACTCGCTTCCTTTTTGCCAACCTAAGAAGATTGTTGATAGTACTGAGAATCTTGGAGAAGTGCTTCGTGGTGACCGCATTGAAAATGCCCCTTATTCGGTTTGTCTCTCTATTTTGCATTTTAAATGATCAGTCTGTGATCTAGCTCTAACCTTTGTGAGAGGTGAAACAACCGCAGTTTAAAATGCGGGAGGCACAGATGTGCAATGTTCTCTGTCGGGTCACTCTTGATGACAAAACAGCCAAAGCTTTCAAAGAAAAGATTGATGATGAGTACCGTGTCAACATGTAAGACCCAAATA
The DNA here is from genome assembly GCA_018703725.1 of Brassica juncea. Lineage (NCBI taxonomy): Eukaryota > Viridiplantae > Streptophyta > Magnoliopsida > Brassicales > Brassicaceae > Brassica > Brassica juncea. The sequence goes on from CM031942.1 coordinate 68,928,367, forward strand.
AATAGAAACTTTTGTTGGATTCTTTGCTTATATCAAGAACATGCATCCTTCGGTCAGTTTTCTTACGAGTATTTCTTTTGTGTGTGCTAGGATCCTGGATAATCTTCCTCTTGTGGTTCCAATCGAAAGAGGGGATCCGGGTTCTCCCGCTGTTGTTTATCAGCTTGGCTATCATGTTGGTCTTAAAGGCCAGTATGAGGGGGTAAGTAGGTTTCGATTGTTAACAGCATTTCAAATGAAATAGCTCGATTTGTTAAACTGGCTTTTGTATACACAGAGCAAAGAGCAAAAGTTCTTTATGCACAATCACTTGGCATTTACGGTCCGTTATCACAGAGATGTGCAAACTGATTCTGCACGTATTGTGGGATTTGAAGTCAAACCTTACAGGTCCATTTCTTGTCCATAAGTTGAATTGTCTCTCGCGCCCTCCTGTTTTTCTGTACTGATTGTTTTCTCGTTGATTTGTAGTGTTAAGCATGAATACGATGGAAAGTGGAGTGAGAAGACCCGTCTAACGACCTGTGATCCTCACACAAAACGTCTGGTCGTTAGCTCTTCTACCCCTCAAGAAGTTGAACCAAAGAAGGAGATTATCTTCACATATGATGTTGATTTCCAGGTAAGTTTTTTTATATAATAAATACTCTGCGGCTTGTGTCTTAAACAAATGCTATGATTCTTGTTCTCAATGCTTTTCTGATTTCCTGCTGCTGCTGCTTCTGTTCAGGAGAGTGAAGTGAAGTGGGCTTCTAGATGGGATGCTTATCTTCTGATGAATGATAACCAAATTCACTGGTTCTCTATCGTCAATTCTCTGATGATCGTCCTGTTCCTTTCTGGTATGGTGGCGATGATAATGCTGAGGACCCTTTACCGTGACATTTCACGATACAATGAACTTGAGACTCAAGAAGAAGCTCAAGAAGAGACAGGATGGAAGCTTGTCCATGGTGATGTTTTCAGGATTCCAACCAATTCAGATCTGCTCTGCGTCTACGTTGGTACAGGGGTCCAATGTTTAGGCATGGTATTTGTCACAATGATATTCGCCATGCTAGGGTTCCTCTCCCCTTCGAATAGGGGTGGTCTGATGACGGCCATGCTTCTGCTCTGGGTCTTCATGGGACTCTTTGCTGGTTACGCTTCTTCACGTCTCTACAAAATGTTCAAAGGAACAGAGTGGAAGAGAATTGCCTTCAGGACAGCCTTCTTGTTCCCTGCAGTTGTCTCTTCCATCTTCTTTGTCCTAAACGCTCTCATCTGGGGACAAAAGTCATCTGGGGCTGTCCCCTTCGGAACAATGTTCGCCTTGATCTTCCTCTGGTTTGGCATCTCGGTTCCTCTTGTCTTTGTTGGAGCTTACCTCGGTTTCAAGAAACCAGCGGTTGATGACCCAGTGAAAACCAACAAAATCCCAAGGCAAATCCCAGAGCAAGCATGGTACATGAACCCTGTTTTCTCAATCCTGATTGGAGGAATCCTACCGTTTGGTGCAGTCTTCATCGAGCTCTTCTTCATCCTCACATCCATTTGGCTCAACCAGTTCTACTACATCTTCGGGTTCCTCTTCCTTGTCTTTGTAATCCTCATCGTTACTTGTGCCGAGATAACAGTAGTACTCTGCTACTTCCAGCTCTGCAGTGAGGACTACCTGTGGTGGTGGAGATCTTACCTAACATCAGGCTCATCAGCTTTGTATCTTTTCCTCTACGCGACGTTCTACTTCTTCACAAAACTTCAGATCACAAAACTGGTGTCGGCGATGCTTTACTTTGGGTACATGCTCATCGCATCTTACGCATTTTTTGTGCTGACAGGAACAATAGGTTTCTATGCATGTCTCTGGTTCACAAGGCTCATATATTCCTCGGTAAAGATCGATTAGAGGAGTATGAACATGATGATGGTGGTGGTGATGATCAAGGACAAAGAGGGAAAGGTGATTATAGTTTATCTTCGTTCTCTTTCTTTTCTTTAAATGATTTTGTTGCATTTTAGATCTATTTTGTTGCGGAACAAAAGTGTTTTAATATATGTGAACGTCATAGTAGTGTATTTTGTTTGATTTGTCTAATAACACAATTTTTTTATAATCCTTGCATTTGAGTATGTGTTATATAACAATATGTTTTTAATAGAAAAAAGTATTAGGAAAAAAAAGATGAAAGCAAATCAGATTTAAAATGTTCGATGCTGATCAGGCTAACTGCAAGTGATTAGAGAGGAAGATTAACATTGGTTTACCTTCCCCATAAAAGAGATTTAGCAAAACCTGCTTCATGTGATTGAACTTGGATGAAGCTGATGACGCCATAAGAGCTGTGCTTGGAGTGCAAATGCTGTTCCTCTACCATGTGTGCTGCCACTGCCACCATGCCTTGCTATCAAATCCCAAACACACCCTTTTGGGGTTTGCACCATCGTTCCTAAGTTATGTCATTGTACTTCTTGCTCCATTTAACTGTATTTATTTATTTATTTCTTGCTTGCTCCAACATCATCATATAGAATGAAGTCTTGAGATGGTCAGAATTTTAGCGCACTCTTTGATTCTTCAATCATAAATAATCTGTTCAACATCCACAACAACGATGGGCCAATCCTTTGTCAACTTAAAGGCCACTTCATAGAAAAGCCCATTTTAAATCTCGCAAAGGTTATAATGGTTAGGCCTCAACTTTACAGACATTGACGGACAGAGAAAGTTCCTCGAAGAAGATCTTTACCTCCGCGTACGATAGACCTTGTTCCTCTCTCATCGCGACCTTTGCCTCTCTTCCCTGTAATCGCCGTCTTCAACGAGATCCATCTTCCACGGTACCCTCGTCATCTTCCTCCGATTAGATCCGTGGATCTTTCTTTCTCCCACAGCTATTTCTTGTGAAATTGATACGACTTTAAAGCTGTTTCTAGGTTCATCAGATGCTTGACTCCATCAAGGTTTCGCTGCTTTAGGGTTTCGAACACGAGCTAATACGATTTTGAAGCTATCGCCATTTTAGGTAGTGTTTCACAGCTTAATCCCTTTACCTGCATACTTAGTCGTTGCTGCTTTATCTGTTGATCTTCGATTTTTTATTTTTAGGTTTTTTTAATTCAAATGGAAACGTCAAGCACCAGTAACGACACCTCCTTTAGAGGCTCTCCTCGGAGAAACTCCTCAATCCTCTCAGCTTCTAACCTCATCCAAGCCCCCATCTCAACCTTGCTAGAGTACTCAGGTCTCTTCCGACCAAGAACAACTAATCCTAGCCACGAGGGCGAAACAACATCCCTGGTTAGTAGTAGTAGTAGTAGTAGTAGCGATGATTCTCCAGGGATGATCTCCAACGGAGGAGAGGTTGCCATTAGGATCATCGGCAACGCGGAGCAGGATGCTGCCGCTGCTGCAGCTGCTGCTGCTGAAAGTGATATCACTGGCGCCCCCCAGGCTGATTCTTCTTCTTCTGCTTCTAGTCCCACTGGAGAAGGAGGTGAACCTGTTTCTGGAGATGCTGCTGCGAGCTCGCCTTATCAGAGATATGATATTCAGCAGGCTGCGCGGTGGATCGAGCAGATTCTTCCCTTTTCTTTGCTTCTCTTGGTCGTCTTTATCCGCCAGCATCTTCAGGGTACTACTCTCCTCTCTCTTTATACTTATACTATTTCATCTTCTTAGTTATTTGACTTTTTTTGCTGCATATTGTTTAGGTTTCTTTGTTGCGATCTGGATTGCTGCTGTCATGTTCAAGTCGAATGATATTTTGAAGAAGCAAACTGCATTAAAGGTTTTAATATTTTTTGCATTTATTGATTTATTTATATCTTTCTCGGTTTAATTAAATTACTAGTTTTTGAGTCTCGAAACATGTCTTTTGATATTGGTTCGCAGGGTGAGAGGCAGATCTCGGCTTTAATCGGCATCTCTGTAGCGTTTGCTGCACATGTGGTTGGTGTTTATTGGTGGTTTCGTAAGGATGACCTCTTGTATCCCTTGATCATGTTCCCTCCCAAGTCCATTCCACCTTTCTGGCATGCCATTTTTATCATCGTCGTCAATGGTTTGTGTTACATTTTTATCATTTTGTATCATGTCTTATAATTTTATGTTTACACGACTTGCAATTTTGCCTCAGATACACTTGTACGGCAGGCCTCGATGATATTCAAGTGTTTTCTCTTGATTTACTACAAGAACAGTAGGGGTCGGAATTATCGTAAACAGGTCAGGGTTCTTCTTGTATCTGTCCCGTTTGAGCTTTATTCACTTTAAGCTGGCTGTGTGTGATATACATTTTGTAAGTGATCATTAAATTGGTTATTTAACTTTTTTTTAATGCAGGGTCAACTGCTAACTTTGGTTGAATATTTGATGCTTCTGTATCGCTCTTTGCTGCCTACCCCTGTATGGTACCGTTTCTTCTTGAACAAGGATTATGGAAGCCTCTTCTCCTCTCTTATGACAGGACTCTATCTGACTTTCAAGCTCACTTCTGTTGTTGAGAAGGTAAGTGTTTCTCCACAATTTCACACTATTTTTAATTTTCTGGAAGTAGTAGCTGATGAGGGGGAATCGGCAATAAAAATTTTAGGTTCAATCCTTCTTCACGGCGTTAAAATCTTTGTCACGTAAAGAGGTGCATTATGGATCGTATGCAACTACAGAGCAGGTAGTGTTTTAGAAATATTCAAATATATAACTAATGCCTCTTTAAGATTCAAGCCTAAACAAGCAAGAGAAATGGCTTTTTAAAAAAAAAAAAATTATGTGCAGGTGAATGCTGCGGGAGATCTCTGTGCCATCTGCCAGGAGAAGATGCACACACCAGTTCTACTTCGATGCAAGCACATGTTTTGCGAAGATTGCGTTTCAGAGTGGTGAGGTGTTTTGTGCATATAGCAGTTGGTTCTTTTGTGTGTGTGTGTGGATGTTTGAATGAATGTTGATTAATGACTTGGGCAGGTTTGAGAGAGAGAGGACTTGTCCTCTGTGCAGGGCCTTGGTGAAACCAGCAGATCTGAAATCATTTGGTGATGGATCCACCAGCCTTTTCTTCCAGATATTCTGATTATACAAGACTCCAAAAGTACAAATAGTGATCACAAGCCCTTGGTAGAAGAGAGTATTGCCGTTTATGTTGTGCACGAAAGACACCACTGATGATGCCTTGAAGATGTTTATACAATGTCATTTGTTAATATGAAATCGCCTTTTTATATTCCTTAGCCTAAAAAAAAAAGAATTCACGTGTTTATTCAATATGAAAAAGTTCTTACTACAATGATCAACAAGAGCAAGGAAGCTGTTTATAAGTTATACATAGAAGCTTTTGCTACATTTGAAACTATTTTTTGTTGCTCGAAAACTACTGATACTCCACGGTCCACCACCTTCTTCACAAAGCAAGCTTGTACATTCAAACGGGTGAAAGTTTCCTTATGCAAACTCTTGCTTCCTAAACCTCTGCAAAAGCTCCAAAGACCTACAAATGGATCAATCAACCACAAACGAATGGCATTGAATGCAGTCAAATTAACACATTCAATAAGCTAAGATTGTTTTGCTTTGAAATAACAATCAAACAGGAACATAATATATATACTAACCTGATAAGAGGTTCTGTCATTTTGAGATGACGATGCAGTTCCTGAGGAAGCATTATTATCACCAGTATTTTCCAGAGGCTTATCATCACTCACTCTATGGATTCTTAGATTTAGGCTGCCACTTAAGCATTCGAGCCTGGATCTCGTCCTTCATCATCCGACATGGAAGTGTGGAATATCAACCTCCATCTCCTCATCATAATCGGATTTGGATCTCGACATATCATGTGAACTGTTACTGTTGGCCTCTGATCTATTATGTCGCTTAAAGACAGTATTTCTTGTTCCTGAGAAACTCACTATTGGCCTCTGACCTCAAGTTCTTGTTCTTGAGAAAGTCTACGAACCAAAAAGGAATGTGTAAATGCATTCTTTGATCAACGTCGTACAGACATAACAATCCACAGAGTTGAAGAACGAATTGAAAGATAAAAAAGTGTAGCACTGTTGTAACTAAGAGGAAAAGACAAAGTAAGAGTTCAAATCCACCTGCATTGTATACAAAAAAAAAAAAGATGTTCTAGCTTTAATTAGGAAACAACTAAAAAGTAATAAAACTAACAAATAAAAGTATGTATTTAATTTACATTATTATGTATGCAAATCCTAAACATCAATTATTTAATATTTAAATCCAAAAGGAGTACATAATATATTGTACCTGATTTTCACAAAACTTGGACGTTTTATCTTTCCATTTTTAGTAGCTTTTACATACTATACGGTAAGATAATCTGCATGCATGTGTTGGTCTACAATATGTTCTAAACACATCAGAGCCGATCTTTTGTAGTTTAGTTACATCAGCAAAATAAATCGATTTAAGATTATATAGTCCATTTTCATATAATTTCTTTCTTCATGAAAGTCCATCTGTCTTTTGCGCCTGAATGAAGCATAGTCTGTTTCATCCGGTTCGTTGACATATAACAAAAGGAGTCGTCTCACGTTTGCCATTCATCGAAAGTAGTAAGCGAATATGATTTTCACTTTGTGTGAAATTGAAGAAAGAACATGTTAGTATACTTAGTAACGAAAAAAAAGTTGGAACAATATCAACAACTATACAAATAAAATCCTATTGATCCAAGAACCAAATACTCGAGAGTTTTGCAAGTTACAGTTGCAAGACAGATCTATACATTGAACGTGAGGTTTTTACAACAAGCTGACGCAGAAAGAGTGACACATTCGCGGTAAAATAATATCCCAAAGGCCAAAGGAGAAGCTAATTGACGAGATAAAGAAAATACATGGAAAAAATGAAAGGGCTTATATATGGCTGGCTAGCTAGTGTATGCAAGCTCATGTTGTGTATCACAATGCTCACAAATGTAAATAAATTCCAAAACCCACAATGTTCTGTGAATCTCACTATTTACACTATTCCACTCATTCGACTAATCTAATATTTTCATATAACAACCCAGTCAAACCTCAACTAACAGTAGAATAGATAAATGTTCCCGCTAAACTCCTTTGCTAGAGGATAATCATTTCCTTCACCACAGCAATAGCAGATAGGCTCTCACACTCAGCCGTATCAGTTAAACCACACAAGTTTCAACCTCTTCTACACTAACTGTTGCTGATAATACCTCTTGACAGCACACATCTAAATAGAAGACTTTAGATCAAAAGTATTCACCAACCTACACAGAAACTACAACTCCTCCGATTCTAAGCTCATCAAACCCAATTTTATTCCATGGATTCAAGTGTAAACTACATAATTTTAACAAACCTTTTATAGTTAGGAACCATTCAATATAACCGTGAGGTCGAGTCTGCAAATAAAAGAAAGTATTTATTCCAGTGACAATAGATAAATGCAAACATCCTATTCCAACGTGTCTAAGAAGCCTAATGGGTCAACAAAACCTAACCCAAATAGAAAAAGACACAGACTGTATGAGAAATCCAACAGAGAGTGTATATCCAACTAATGTTATGTCATATGTGTAAATATACCATAAGACAAAATCTATGATTCATCATGACGAATTTACAAAGTTTTGAAACTACATCATATGCCAATTTATTTAACAATACAATATATAAAAATAGATGTACCATATGTCATATGTATGCATAATGTACACATAATCACTAAGATTGATTAGAGAAGATGATCATGAAGGAGAAGTTATGACATAATGAGAGTGAGCACGCAAAAGCAACCATATACAACAAATTTAATTTTATACAATTTCCCCTTTGTGTGCTCACTCTCTTCTGTCAACTTCTTTTTCCCCATCATCAACATGTAACATATTGAAGCATGTAATATATTGAACAGAAAAAACTTATGTGTATATGTAGCTAGGAAGATCTAGTCCAGAAACCGATGATAAAAGAAAGTTAAAACATAAAAAAAGAGAAAAATCGCAAGTACAGAACGAAGGTACTTGAGATCAGATTTGGGAATAACAACAACTAATAATACCTCGATCTATGGATACATAAAAGGAAAGTAAAAAATCTAAGTACGGACACTAACTAGGGTTTCTCTAATTCACAGCTCTAGATTTTTTTATTTTTTTTAAAGAACTGAAGCTAGAAACAAAGGTGATGAAGATGCGCCTAAGAAATGAAACTGCAATGGAGAAAAAGGCTTTGATCTTATATAAATATTCACTCTCTCCTTCATACGAAGTATGTGTTTGTGTCGGCTGGTTCTTACTCTCTATCGAGGGAGAAGATAAAAAAAAATTTAAAAACCCTAGAGTGAATAAAATCTGAATACGTTTTAAAGAAGTTCAGATTAATTGGAAGCAGAAGATAGAAAATGAAAGAAAAAAACAGAGAGGAAGAGATTATTAATAAGTACGGATGGGGGAAACGCTTGGTTATGGTTTGTCGGAGAGAGAAACGTGTCGCTATCAAAAGGCCAAGTCTTTTGTCTTTGGTGGTTGATTTGACTTGAGATGCGCTATGAGCCGTTGGATGTGTTCTTTTTCTCATCAGTTCCGTCTCTTTGCCGTCTTATCTGTTTAATGTCCTTGTAATAACAGATTGCGCTATTAGTGACGGACACACGCGTGTCGCACCATCTTTTCTCCTTTCTGGATTAAGTCAGCATTAATCCAAATTTAATTTTAAGTGTAATTTTTATCTACGTGGACCGGAGATAGTTTTTTTTGTAACACCGGTTTGTAGGAGACTTGCAAGTTACAAAGCTACTTAGTTTTTCGATAACCAATGAGTAGAAATGTAGAATAGTTAAAATGACCTCGTTGAAGTAGCTATTGCGGTATAAATATGATTAGTGTGGTAGCTTTAAATGGATAAATGAGGCCGCAGGATTTTGGTGTTTACTAATTCACAAACACGGTTCTGTTTATATAATCATATTCATCTAAAAGATGAAGTTATACATCTCCTAGCAACATAAAGTATGTAGATACTTGAATTCACAGTGTGAAGAGTTCATATGTATAAATTATTAGTATTATTCAAAATATGTTTTTAAAAATATGAGATGAGAAATCTGAATAGCGGATGAGATTTGGATACTTACAGTGAATTTAAACAAATCAGTCAACAACAAAAATTTAACACTGTTTACACTTCTGGCTCACTTGAATTCACAGTGAATCTAGGCTTGATTTAGCACTATATCTCTTGTTTTATATTAGAACAAGAACACAGACGAGTTTTTTTCTCTCTTTTTCTTGCCTCTTAATATGTTGAGCACTTTTTTGAACAATATGTGGAGCGGTTAAAACTGCTTTGCAAGTGAAAAACATGATTCAATATCAGAGAGGGGCTGTGATTAAATGGTAAACATTGATTCACAAATCATAGTTCAACAGATTAGCTTTACCTCAACCCCTATGGCTGCACATTTTTCGAATCAACATAGCCTAAAATCCCTACAAGTCCTATACTTTAACCAAATAAGACTCAACTGTATAAATTAAAAACTCTTCTACGGTACTTGCACATAGAGATAGACTGCCAATCTCTCTTGTCTAAGCCTGTTCACCATCTTCTTCCTTGGGTTCTTCACCCTCTTCCCCTTCTTCCTTGGGTTCACCCTCTTTGGTTTCTTCTTCTGGGTCACCGTCTTTGGTCTCTTCTTTGGGGGCTTCCTTCTCCTGCCTCTTCTTCTTCTTCTTGCCCTTCAACTTATCCACCAAAATCTTCAGAGGCTTGGACTCATCGTCAGATGCATGCTCATCATCACCCACATCTTCATCATCAGTCCTGTTCCTCTTCCTCTTCTTGGAGGAAGGCATAGGTTTTTTCTCCTTTTCAGAGACAGCCTCTGATGAAGATGAAGAAGCCCTCTTCTTCTTCCCGTTGGTTGTTGCTTCAGAAATCTTCGTGCATGACCACAGACGCGAGGCCGCTGCTACAATCTTCCCACCAATATCTCCCATGACACCATTTGTCCTAGCAGACTTCCTGTTAGTCCTGCAAAGAGTTTGGCCAATATGTAACAAAGATCACTGAAAAAACAACTTGAACACTCACTGTACCAGACAGCCACATTAACCTCTTGAGATTATCGATACTACCAAACACAACACACGATCTGAATGAAGACCTGATAATGAATAAGAAGAGACTCTACTTACGGTTCTGGGGTAGGATCAGCGATCTCATTGCCAGATTTGTCCTGCAAGGAGATGTAAAATGAGTGCAAGTCCTCAACAGCCTCCACAATACAAAAAGATAGAAACAACTCTTTACCTCATCAGCATTATCATAATCATCATCATCACCTTCTTCAGTTAACTCCCACCTCTCCTTGTTCATATCCAAGATCTCTTTCTCACCATCATCATAAAAAACCTATTTATCACAGGAACGACAGAAAAGCAGAAAGTAAGGTAACAAACATTAATTGACAACAATCTTTAAAGAAACTGAAAAATTGAATGCACCTAAACTGTATAAATCAAGGGATCCTGAAATTAACCTAACTCAATCAATATCATGAATTTAATGAAGATGCAATTGAATCTACATCCAAACCAGATCTACAGAAACAAAGGCATGATGTGGATTTGAATTACCCGATGTTTCTTAGTGCGAGAGTTAAACGAATCAACCACTCCATTGTAGAATCTGCACAACCAAAAGAGAGATCTGTAAGATTCATCATCACAAATAGTTTAAAAAACCTAATTTTTTGCAGTTAGATCGAGTAACTCACTTTCGATCCATCGGCCACCAAACTCTAACCTTTGAACCCACCAAGTCTTCACCATTGCTAACCTGAATTACAAATCAGTAACTCGAATCAAATTCTGCTCATCAAAAAAAGCAGAAACGAGAAGAATCGAATTCGAATTGTATGATTGATTGAAAAAACCTTATCTTCGCCAGAGACAGTTGAAGGTTTAGTCTTGGCTGATGAAAGCTTCTTAGGACCAACCATTTTTTTCTGACAATTGAGAGGGAATCTAGGTCGGGGAGAGAGAGTTCTCTTACAGCGCAGTAAGAAGAAGATTGGATGAATTGTGAGAAACTGTGGGAGAATCAATTTAAATTGAGATTTTTTAGGGTTCAAAAGGGCGTGACATCCCCCTTGAACTGAATATGTCGAAACGAACCAACAAACACAAACTGGCACGTGAGTTTTTACTACATTGGAGTCATCGGTCACGTGAATGGCTGACCTCATGTTTTAACTCTTTGTTAGTCTTAATCCTTTCCACTAATTGTCTCTATGTCTTTTTCTATTTTATTTTTAATAAGTGTTTAGCCTACTAGTCTTGGCAAATACTATTATTAACGCGTTAATAACAAAGAGTTTTTACAGTCTGGACGAGGAAAAAAATACTGTAGATGTATAATTTTTTTGGAACACTAATGATAGATTACGGTATGAAAACTTAACTCCAGAGACAAAATCGACAAAAACAGGCATTTTTGAAAAGAAAGCAAAACAAGAGATACAAAAAAAAAGCAAAGTTCAAACGTAGAGCAAGCAGAACCACTACAACTATTTAGGACTTTTGGAAAAAGATTATCACAAAATAAATAGATAATCGAATGCTAGTAAAGTGAATAAGTGCAAGCTAGATAACACACATGAAGTCTACAGTTGCAAACCGGAAAGATAGAACCGATAAAGTTCAAAGACAAATTAACATCTGGAAGCAGCGGTGAGGAAAGCATAATAGTGACCAAAGAAAAGCCATGAAGTGGCGAGAGATCGAGATCTCAACCAGATCTCTTGAGAAATAACAAGGTGCAATATGATCCTTTCCAGACAAATCTAATATAGTAAGATAAAATTAGAAGAGATCGAATCTAGAATGAATCTAAAACGACTACAAAAGAAGAATATATAGCACATGATAACATCTTACAAGCAACAAAATCGACTGAAAAAACAAAGATGACCAAATGATCCATGAGAAAGATTTAGAACCAGGTTATAGACAATATGCATAAGTAGCAAAAACCACTGTCGATCAACAAGATCAGGTACCTCTCGCTGCAAAAAATGACCAAAAACTAACAATATCAAAACTCTAAAACCAACCAAATGCCAACTCATTTTTGAATCTTCAGTTTTCGTACCACCAAAACAACACAAAGATAACTAAATCTTGCAAATCTTAAATAATAAATGTAACTTGATTTTCAAAACTGATATTGTTATGTAAAATTTAGTGATATTTAATAAATAAATAAATGTAAATATTAATAGGATAAATAAATGATTTAATTGTTAGATTAGAATATTAAACAAAAATAATCATAGGAATGTCCAATTCTATTTGATATAAAATGAGGATAAATCTAAAAGTAAATATCTAGAATTTTTTTAATCAAAATATCACATTCTTATAAAGTTTAGCAACTGATCGATCGGATTTATAAAAAAAAAGATATCTAGTTCATCTTAACAAATATAAAACAATTTTGACGTTTAATACGATCAAAGAGATTAATTATAACATGCATGTCATTTAATAATTCTATTCGTTTCTGGCTAATTACAGTTTCTTTGAATGATGTCATTTAATGTTGTTTAAGCCCTAATTTTTATTTTTAATGTTGTTAGTCTTCTGATATTTAGACACAGTCGAAAAGATTATCATAATACACATTATTGGATAGCGCAGTTAAGATTTTATAAACAAATAATATTGTCATTGTGATAATTTATTAGTATATACAATATAAAATACTTTTAAATTTCATATATATAATTTTAAAGTTTTTTAATAAAATTTTAAATTTTACGATATTAGTTACTAATTGTTATATACTTTAAATTTTGTAGCTTATTTGATATTTTAATTATCAAACTTATATATATCCTAAACTATAAATGTCATTTCAGTTATAATTTGATAAAATAATATTAAAATATTAAAATCAAAAAGTTGTAAAGATAAATTTCAGTTTGAAGGAAAAATAAAGTACAGTGTTTTGTTTAGTTTGTATCAAGTTTATATAAGCGTTATATATAAAATTTAATTAATTCATGATTTAAAATGAGATTATGTATATGTTTATGAGTTTTAAAATTTCATTATTTATAATTTCATCAAATTATGTTATGTTTTATATTGATTTAGTTTGATATTAATTTTTAAAAAATTTCGTGTTTATTAATTATAAAAAAATATAGTATATATTAGTATTTATATATTAGTTTATATGGAAATGAATTCATTATTACAAAGCCGCGCATGTTATGCTTCACGGTAAGTGGGAAGCACGATGATGCCTTGACTCTGGGATAATGATGAGAATCAATAATCCGCAATCCGTTCTTCCCAATAATTTTCATTTTGTTGTACAATTTATTGGTTTGAGTTGGAGAATCGTTTTGCAGACTTTTTTTTTATGAACAACAAACCTTGATCGTTTCGGCGAAAGTGCCAAGCTTTTTTTTGGGATCTAGAAAGGTTCTATACATGAATGAAGATGTTTGTAAGTCATGATATATAATATAAGACAAGATTTGTCCAAGAATATTTTATAGTTTTGATTTCATGTCGACAATGAATATATTCTTTAATAAAAGGGAAAAAAACATAACTGATGAGAGAAAATATTTTACTCTTAAGCAAGACATTATTGATTGATGATGCATGCAAAATATATGGAACGTCTTCTCTCAAGTTGTATATATATACGAATATTAAAATATATATATATATATACGAATAATATACAAAGTCAAATCATATTATAGTTACTCTATGCAATTTTATCTAGGCCTAGGACTTATCATCCGAGATCCGGATTCGATTCGAGATCCGATTCGGATTCGCTCCGAAGATTCGGATATCTGAAGAGGTCGAATCCGAATCCGGATATTAAAATATTGGATCTGTCAAAACCATATTCATATCTGGATATCTAAATTTCTTAGTTCGGATATCCGGATCCGTATTTTTACTAATAATTATTTTTAAAATAGTAATATTTATATATAAAATTGAATTTTATTTATTATATTTTCAATTTTATAATAGTATATATAACTTTTATATAAAATCTGTAAGACCATCTCTAGTGGGTTACTCTATTTTCTATTCTAAAATAGAGTAACTTTATAATAGAGTTGGAGTTTGTTCCAATGGTACTCTATTTTAGAGTAAAAGATAGAGTGATGAACAAGCTAACTTACTTTATATTTGAAGTAAACCTATTTTTCACTCTATTATAGAGTGAGAAATAGAGTATCATTGGAACACTTTTACTTTAAACTCTATTTTAGAGTAAAAAATAGAGTGGAGTTGAAAATACCCTAATAGCATACATAAAATAATTAAAAATATTATATACATTTTTATTTTTAAATTACTGTTAATATTTTATATATCTTAATATTATTTTTATTTATTTTAAAGTTTCAAATCCGGATCCGGATATCCACCAGATATTATAATTTTTAGAAAGATATCCGAAATCCGGATCCAGAGAATGATAGTAAAATCATAGATCTATCGTATAAGGATCCAGATCTGGATACCTCGAAATTCTTCGGATACTCGATCCGTCCAACCCCTAATTTTATCTACGAAGATATGTTAATGATAGAAAAACTCTTACGAAAAAAAACTCCTATAAAATATGTAAGTAGGGTTAATTGTCTCTATTAGATCTGAAGATAATCCAGTAAAACATTGATATTGATCTCTAAAATTTTTGAACGCTATATATAGAGACAAGCTCTCACATTACATGAAAAAAATTATCAATTTTTATTGTATTTATGATCCTCAAAATTTCAGATCTCTTTCTTAATATATATAAAGTATAATCTTCGGCATGAACAGAACGTTTGTCATAAGAAGATATAAAACTATGATAGTTGCCAACTTAACCTATAGTTTATAGTCAGTCATATAGTACTAATCACATACAAAAAAACGAAAATAATAATAATGGAGGTAGGTCTAAAGGCCGAAAAGCAAATTCGGATAGAAACAAACGGAATTTCCGTGATGCACATTAATACAAAATGGTCATCATATCATATTACATCCACATTATTTAATATAAAATTCAATTAATTATTATAAATCTGTGAACGGACAATTCGGATAAAATAATTGGCAACTGGCCAAAGACTTAATGATTGATGCAAGAAGACCCACGCTAAAACGTCGTCGTAACAAAGCTTCCATCATCAACCGAAACGACATCGTTTCCTCTGGCTCACACTTGTCTCCATCGTTTCTCTTTATTTACCACCCCCACCAAAGCCTTTCATCTCTCTCTCTCTCTATCTCCCTCACTTGAAAACCTTTTCTCTCCGGTTGACCCGATAAGTTCTCTAGCAAAGACGCACGGATCTCTCTCTCTTCGTAGATCTGTTCGTTCTCGAACCTCCGTATCACGTCATCTGAGGTATTCGTCTTCCTATTTCTTGAAATCGAATTTGCTCACAAATCTAGGGTTACGTTCTCGTTTTCTGATCTTCCTCCTGTGATTAATTGCAGATCGGAACCTCTCGTTCTCAGATCTACTCGATCTCTCCCGTTCCCCTATGCTCATTTCCCAGATCCGTGTTGATTATTACAATGGCGGAGACTCTCAAAGAAGACTCAATCACGATTCGAGAGGTCTGGAACGACAACCTCCTCGAGGAATTCGCGCTGATCCGTGAGATCGTCGACCGATTCACCTACGTCGCGATGGACACGGAGTTCCCCGGCGTGGTCCTCAAACCCGTCGAGACCTTCAAGCACAACAACGATCTCAACTACCGCACCCTCAAGGAGAACGTAGATCTCCTCAAACTGATCCAAGTAGGCCTGACCTTCTCCGACGAGGACGGCAACCTCCCGACCTGCGGCACGGAGAAGTTCTGCGTCTGGCAGTTCAACTTCCGCGAGTTCAACATCGGGGAAGACATCTACGCGAGCGAGTCCATCGAGCTTCTCCGCCAGTGCGGGATCGATTTCAAGAAGAACGTCGAGAGAGGGATCGACGTGGTACGGTTCGGGGAGCTGATGATGTCTTCGGGAATTGTTTTGAACGATTCCATCTCGTGGGTGACGTTCCATGGCGGTTACGATTTCGGTTACTTGGTGAAGCTGCTGACGTGTAGAGAGCTGCCGATGAAGCAGGCGGATTTCTTTAAGTTGCTGTATGTGTACTTCCCCACGGTTTACGACATCAAGCACTTGATGACGTTCTGCAACGGGCTGTTTGGTGGGTTGAACCGGCTCGCGGAGCTTATGGGTGTGGAGAGAGTTGGGGTTTGTCATCAGGCCGGGTCGGATAGCTTGCTTACGTTGGGGTCGTTTAGGAAGCTCAAGGAGCGTTATTTCACTGGATCGACTGAGAGATACACTGGAGTTCTGTATGGTCTAGGTGTGGAAGATGGTACAAATGTTGCTAATTAAGAATGGGAAAAATAATAAGGGTTAATTATTGAGGGAAGTGCATTGTTTAGGTTTTTAGGATTTGTGTGTGTGAAGAGACCAATTAGAATTTGTCTATTATGTGTAAATTGGCAAAATTGGTTTCAGTAAGTGACTGTTGTGTCTTTGTTGTTCTTATTTCAGGAATATCCCCTTTGATCATGCAAGGGGTTGAGATTATGAATGTATATCAATTCAGCTACCCTTTTTATTAATAAATAATCTCCTCAACATTATAATTTTATTTCGCTTTCATTGTGGATTTATAACTTGAGCGACTTCAAACTGATAACTTGCTAATTAGATATAACTCGAACGGAAAAGAAAAAGAGTGTTTAGAGCCGGATGACGACTGCATTTGTTGAGATGGTTTCATCATTATCTACACAAATTGTGTGTGTGACACTTAGTATAACCTAATCTAGTTATTATAAGAATGATATATAAGGAATGAGAGAAATGGTATGTAGAGATTATTAGATCATCACCTTGTAACTCATTTATAATACAGGGGTGACAGAAATACTTTTATATCTAACCTTGTCCATGAAACCAACCCCTCACAGATGAGATGGATTGTCAAACTTATCCTCATAGGTATTGTCTTCTTATCTTCTTCTTGTTGTTGTTAAGATGAGTTTATATATTTTCTTTATGTTTGTATTAAAAATATTTTAAGCATATTATGGATTTTTTGCTAATTTTTTTTGGGAAAAAGTTTGCCAACTGCACAAGGTTTGCTATCATCTGGTGAAAACCATCCATAATACATGAATGTGTCAAAACCTACATGATGTTTTATGTTAATGCATGCCATATATACAAAGTAAAATTTAATATGGTGACAACATCGTAAAAAAATTAAGTTGATTTTAACAAAAGATAATGGGATCAATTCGTGATTAATCAAATTAAAACCGATTAAATTCATACATCAAAAAATTTTGAAATAGATTTTTTGCTAATTTTTTTCAGGTTAGTTACAACATCTGATATGATGGAGAGGATTCATCCAAGATACTAGGCTTGAGAAATTAAGATGTATATTTGTCTGTTTCAACATTTGATGTCGGTTTGTCTCTTTCAAAAAACAATGTTTCAATATCTCTAACATTGTCCATGAAACCAATACCTCACAGATGATATGGATTGTTAAACTTATCCTCAAAGGTATTATTTTCTTATCTTCTTCATGTTGTTGTCGTTGTTGTTGTATATATGTAGCCATCAACTTTGGAAATTGATTAAGATTCTGATTTAAACATGTAGACATGAAACTGAGAATTAGCAAAAAAATTGTTGATGAAGAGTTTGTTAAGGTGAGTTTATATATTTCTTTATGTTTGTATTAAAAAATATGAAGCAAATTATGGATTTTTTGCTAATTTTTTTGGGAAAGAGTTTGTCAATTGCACAAGGTTTGCTATAATATGGTGAAAACTATCCAGAGTACAAGAATGTGTCAAAACTTACATGATGTTTATGTTAATGCATGCCACATATACAAAGTAAAATTTAATCAAATTAAAGCCGATTAAATTCATAAAAAAAATTGAAGCATATTATGGAATTTTTGCTAATTATTTTTCAGGTTAGTTACAACATCTGATCTGATGGGGAGGATTCATCCAAGATGCTAGGCTTGAGAAATTAAGATGTATGTTTGTCTGTTTCAATATTTGATGTCTGTTTCTCTGTTTCAAAAAACAATGTTTCAATGCTTTTAGTTGTTTTGTTCTGTTTAACAATGGGATGTTCTTAGTTTATAACTAGAATCTCTGAATGAATTAAGTTATTTGGTGTTTTAATGTGACAAGTCTATTAGAAATTTTAGAATCTCATAGATTTCCAACAAGTATGCTCTTATTAGGCTGTAATTGGTGACTATGTCTTATGAAAAGAAAATGATGAATTTGTTATTCCTCTTAACTAGAGCTTAACAATATAAATGAATATTATTTAAATATTTATTGGAGTGAAATTAAAAACTATTTAAATGTTTCTCTAGATAATAGTGATTTCGTAGTGGTAAGTCCACTTATTTAAGAAGTATATGAATTTTAAAAAAATTTATTGTCAAAAATTAAAATGATGTACATATATCTTGAAAGATAATTTAGAATATATTAATACAAATGTAGAATGTGGTTAAATATTTTTAAACAACACTAAAGTGTATAAGCTTCAATATATATAGAGCATTTAACGAAAAATTCAATATTTTCGTAGGGATTATTAACTTACATATTTTGAGTGAAATTAAAAAAATACAACAATATTGTTTTATTGCATACTTGCATTCTCCACTTACATATATGATGCTCAAAGAGGATAGAAACCTTTGTTGTCTCCGTTTCTCTAGATAATAGTGATTTCATAGTGGTTAGTCCACTTATTTAAGCAGTATATTAATTTAAATTAAATTAATTGTTAAAAATTAGAATGATGTACATGTACCTTGAAAGATGGTTTATAATACATTAATACAAATATAGAATGTGGTTAAATATTTTTAAACAACACTAATGAGTATAAGCTTCTCTATATAGAGCATTTAACAAAAAAACTCAATATTTTCGTAGGGGTAAACCTACAAATTTTGAGAAAAATACAAAAAATATGACAATATTTTTTTTATTGCACAATTGCTTTTTCCAATTACATATTATGATGGTCAAAGAGGTTAAGAACTTTTGTTGTCTCTGTTTCTCTAGATAATAGTGATTTCTTAGTGGTTAGTCATCTAATTTAAGCAGTAACTTGAGTGAAATTAAAAAATTATTACAATATTGTTATCTTGCATTGTTGCATCCTCCACTTACATATTATGATTGTAAAAGAGGTTAGGTACCTATGATGTCTCCGTTTCTCTAGGTAATAGTGATTTTATACTAGTTAGTCCACTTATTTAATTAGTATATGAATTCAAAATAATGTAAGCAGTATATGAATTTAAACTAATTGTTAAAAATTAAAATGATGTACATATACCTTGAAAGATAATTTAGAATATATTAATACAAATGTAGAATGTGGTTAAATATTTTTAAACAACACTAAAGTGTATAAGCTTCAATATATATAGAGCATTTAACGAAAAATTCAATATTTTCCTAGGGATTATTAACTTACATATTTTGAGTGAAATTCAAAAAATACAACAATATTGTTTTATTGCATACTTGCATTCTCCACTTACATATATGATGCTCAAAGAGGTTAGAAACCTTTGTTGTCTCCGTTTCTCTAGATAATAGTGATTTCATAGTGGTTAGTCCACTTATTTAAGCAGTATATTAATTTAAATTAAATTAATTGTTAAAAATTAGAATGATGTACATGTACCTTGAAATATGGTTTATAATACATTAATACAAATATAGAATGTGGTTAAATATTTTTAAACAACACTAATGAGTATAAGTTTCTCTATATAGAGCATTTAACAAAAAAACTCAATATTTTCATATGGGGTTAGTTACCCTACAAATTTTGAGTGAAATTAAAAAAATATGACAATATTATTTTATTGCATAGTTGCATACTCCACTTACATATTATGATGGTTAAAGAGGTAAAGAACCTTTGTTGTGTCCATTTCTCTAGATAATAGTGATTTCGTAGTGGTAAGTCCATTTATTTAAGAAATATATGATTTTAAACTAAATTTATTGTCCATGTACCTTGAAAGATTGTTTATAATACATTAATACAAATGTAGAATGTGGTTAAATATTTTTAAACAACACTAAAGAGTATAAGCTTCAATATATAAAGCATATAATGAAAAACTCAATATTTTCGTAGGAGTAAACCTACAAATTTTGAGAAAAATACAAAAAATATGACAATATTTTTTTTATTGCACAATTGCTTTTTCAAATTACATATTATGATGGTAAAAGAGGTTAAGAACTTTTGTTGTCTATGTTTCTCTAGATAATAGTGATTTCTTAGTGGTTAGTCATCTTATTTAAGCAGTAACTTGAGTGAAATTAAAAAAATATTACAATATTGTTATCTTGCATTGTTGCATCCTCCACTTACATATTATGATTGTAAAAGAGGTTAGGTACCTATGATGTCTCCGTTTCTCTAGGTAATAGTGATTTTATACTAGTTAGTCCACTTAATTAATTAGTATATGAATTTAAAATAATGTAAGCAGTATATGAATTTAAACTAATTGTTAAATTTTTTAATAATGTACACGTAACTTGAAAGATAGTTAAGAATACATTAATACAAATTTAGAACGTGGTTAAATATTTTTAAACAACACTAAAGAGTATAAGCTTCAGTATATATATCATTTAACGAAAAACTCAATATTTTCGTAGGGGGGTTAACCTATAAATTTTGAGTGAAATTAAAAGAATATGACAATATTGTTTTCTTGCATAGTTGCATCCTCCACTTACATATAATGATGGTCAAAGATGTTAGGAACCTTTGTTGTCTCCGTTTCTCTAGTTAATAGTGATAATATAGTGGTTACTCCACTTATTTAAGCAGTATATGAATTTAAACTAAATTAATTGTTAAAAATTAAAATTATGTACATGTACTTATAAAGATAATTTTGAATACATTAATAAAAATTTAGATTGTTGTTAAATACTTTTAAACAACACTAAAGAGTATAAGCTTCAGTATATAGAGCATTTAACGAGAAATACAATATTTTTGTAGGGACCTCCAAATTTTGAGTGAAATTCAAAAAATATGACAATATTGTTTTATTGCATAGTTGCATTCTCCACTTACATATTATGATTGTCAAACAGGTTAGGAACCTTTATTGTCTCCGTTTTTCTAAAAATAATAGTGATTATATAGTGGTTAGTCCACTTATTTAAGCAATATATGAATTTAAACTAAAGTGATTGTTAAAAATTTAAATAATGTACATGTAACTTGAAAGATAGTTAGAATACATTAATACAAATTTAGAATGTGGTTAAATATTTTTAAACAACACTAAAGAGTATAAGCGTCAGTATATAGAGCATTTAACGAAAAACTCAATATTTTCGTAGGGGATAATCTACAAATTTTGAGTGAATTTAATAATATATGACAATATTGTTTTCTTGCATAGTTGCATCCTCCACTTACATATTATGATGTCAAAGAGGTTAGGAACCTTTTTTTGTCTCCGTTTTTCTAGATAATAGTGATTATATAGTGGTTAGTCCACATATTTAAGCAGTATATGAATTTAAACTAAATTAATTGTTAAAAATTTAAAAAAATGTACATGTAACTTGAAAGATAGTTAAGAATACATTAATAAAAATTTAGATTGTGGTTAAATATTTTTAAAAAACACTAAAGAGTATAAGCTTCAGTATATAGAGCATTAAACGAAAAACTCAATATTTTCGTAGGGTTAACCTACAAATTTTGAGTAAATTTGAAAAAATATGATAATATTGTTTTATTGCATAGTTGCATCCTCCACTTACATATTATGATGGTCCAAGAGGTTAAGAACCTTTTTTTGTCTCCGTTTAATACATTAATACAAATTTAGAATGTGGTTAAATATTTTAAACAAAACTAAAGAGTAGAAACTTCAATATATAGAACATTAAACTAAAAACTCAGTATTTTCGCAGGGTTGGTTAACCTACAAATTTTGAGTGAATTTCAAAAAATATGACAATATTGTTTCATTGCATAGTTTCATCCTCCACTTAAATATTATGATGGTCAAAGAGGTTAGAAACCTTTTTGTCTCTGTTTTTCTAGATAATAGTGATTATATAGTGGTTAGTCACTTATTTAAGAAATATATGAATTTAAACTAAATTAATTGTTAAAACTTTAAATAATGTACATGTAACTTGAAAGATAGTTAAGAATACATTAATACAAATTTAGAATGTGGTTAAATATTTTTAAACAACACTAAAAAGTATAAGCTACAGTATATATAGCAATTAACGAAAAACTTAATATTTTCGTAGGTTAACCTACAAATTTTGAGTGAAATTAAAAAAATATGACTATATTGTTTTCTTGCAAAATTGCATCCTCCACTTACATATTATGATGGCAAAGAGGTTAGGTACCTTTGATGTCTCCGTTTCCCTATATAATAGTGATTTTATGGAAGTTAGTCCACTTATTTAAGCAGTATATGAATTTAAACTAAATTAATTGTTAAAAATTTAAATAATGTACATGTAACTTGAAAGATAGTTAAGAATACATTAATACAAATTTAGAATGTGGTTAAATATTTTTAAACAACACTAATGAGTATAAGCTTCAGTATATAGAGCATTTAACGAAAAATTCAATATTTTCGTAGGGGGTTAACCTACAAATTTTGAGTTAAATTAAAAAAATATGACAATATTGTTTTCTTGCATAGTTGCATCCTCCACTTACATATTATGATGGTAAAAGAGGTTAGGTACCTTTAATGTCTCCGTTTCCCTAGATAATAGTGATTTTATGGTGGTTAGTCCACTTATTTAAGCGGTATATGATTTTAAACTAAATTAATTGTTAAAAATTTAAATAATGTACATGTAACTTGAAAGATATTTAAGAATACATTAATAAAAATTTAGAATGTTGTTAAATATTTTTAAACAACACTAAAGAGTATAAGCTTCAATATATATAGCATTTTACGAAAAATTCAATATTTTCGTAGGGGGGTTAACCTACAAATTTTGAGTGAAATTAAAAAAATATGACAATATTGTTTTCTTGTATAGTTGCATCTTCCACTTACATATTATGATGGTCAAAGAGGTTATGTACCTTTGATGTCTCCGTTTCCCTAGATAATAGTGATTTTATGGAGGTTATTCCACTTGTTTAAGCAGTATATGAATTTAAACTAAATTAATTGTTAAAAATTTAAATAATGTACATGTAACTTGAAAAATAGTTAATAAAACATTAATACAAATTTAGAATGTGGTTAAATATTTTTAAACAACACTAAAGAGTATAAGCTTCAGTATATAGAGCATTTAACGAAAAATTCAATATTTTCATAGGGGTTAACCTACAAATTTTGAGTGAAATTAAAAAAATATGACTAAAGAGTATAATACGTTAACTCAAGTGTAGAATGTGTTTTTTAATTTTAAAACAAAAGTAAAGAGTATAAACTTCAGTATATCGAGCATTTTACGAAAACTCAATATTTTTGAAGGGGTTAACCCACGGATTTTGAAAAAAATTTCAAAAATATGAAAATCTGTTTTTAATGTATAGTTTCATCGAGCACTGACATAAGATGAAGGTAAAAGAGGTTTGGAACCTTTGTTGCCTCCATTTCTCTAGAAAATGAAGATTTATAATGATAATTTCACTAATTTAGGCAGTATATGAAATTTTACTAAACTAAATGTTAAAAAATTATAATGATTCCTATATTTCATGAAAGAGAGTTTAGAATACGTTAATTCAAGTGTAGAATGTGTTTTTAAATTTTAAAACAAAAGTAAAGAGTATAAACTTCAGTATATCGAGCATTTACCGAAAACTCAATATTTTAGAAGGGGTTAACCCACGGATTTTGAAAAAAATTCAAAAAAATGAAAATCTGGTTTTAATGTATAGTTTCATCGAGCAGTGACATAAGATGATGGTCAAAGAGGTTTGGAACCTTTGTTGCCTCCATTTATCTAGAAAATGAAGATTTTATAAAGGAAATTCCACTAATTTAAACAGTATATGAAATTTTACTAAACTAAATGTTAAAAAATTATAATGATTCCTATATTTCATGAAAGAGAGTTTAGAATACGTTAATTCAAGTGTAGAATGTGTTTTTAAATTTTAAAACAAAAGTAAAGAGTATAAACTTCAGTATATCGAGCATTTACCGAAAACACAATATTTTAGAAGGGGTTAACCCACGGATTTTGAAAAAAATCAAAAAATGAAAATCTGGTTTTAAAGTATAGTTTCATCGAGCACTGACATAAGATGATGGTCAAAGAGGTTTGGAATCTTTGTTGCCTCCATTTCTCTAGAAAATGAAGATTTTAAAAAGGTAATTTCACTAATTTAGGCAGTATATGAAATTTTACTATACTAAATGTTAAAAAATTATAATGATTTCTATATTTCATGAAAGAGAGTTTAGAATACGTTAATTCAAGTGTAGAATGTGTTTTTAAATTTTAAAACAAAAGTAAAGAGTATAAACTTCAATATATCGAGCATTTACCAAAAACTCAATATTTTAGAAGGGGTTAACCCACGGATTTTGAAAAAAATTCAAAAATATGAAAATCTGGTTTTAATGTATAGTTTCATCGAGCACTGACATAAGATGAAGGTAAAAGAGGTTTGGAACCTTTGTTGCCTCCATTTCTCTAGAAAATGAAGATTTATAATGGAAATTCCACTAATTTAGGTAGTATATGTAATTTTACTAAATTAAATGTTAAAAAGTTATAATGATTCCTATATTTCATGAAAGAGAGTTTAGAATACGTTAATTCAAGTGTAGAATGTGTTTTTATATTTTAAAACAAAAGTAAAGAGTATAAACTTCAGTATATCGAGCATTTACCGAAAACTCAATATTTTAGAAGGGGTTAACCCACGGATTTTGAAAAAAATTCAAAAATATGAAAATCTGGTTTTAATGTATAGTTTCATCGAGCACTGACATAAGATGATGGTCAAAGAGGTTTGGAATCTTTGTTGCCTCAATTTCTCTAGAAAATGAAGATTTTATAAAGGTAATTCCACTAATTTAGGCAGTATATGAAATTTTACTAAACTAAATGTTTAAAAATTATAATGATTCCTATATTTCATGAAAGAGAGTTTAGAATACGTTAATTCAAGTGTAGAATGTGTTTTTAAATTTTAAAACAAAAGTAAAGAGTATATACTTCAATATATAGAACATTTACCGAAAACTCAATATTTTAGAAGGGGTTAACCCACGGATTTTGAAAAGAATCAAAAAAATGAAAATCTGGTTTTAATGTATAGTTTCATCGAGCACTGACATAAGATGATGGTCAAAGAGGTTTGGAATCTTTGTTTCCTCCATTTCTCTAGAAAATGAAGATTTTATAAAGGTAATTCCACTAATTTAGGCAGTATATGAAATTTTACTAAACTAAATGTTAAAAAGTTATAATGATTCCTATATTTCAAGAAAGAGAGTTTAGAATACTTTAATTCAAGTGTAGAATGTGTTTTTAAATTTTAAAACAAAAGTAAAGAGTATAAACTTCAGTATATAGAGCATTTACCGAAAACTCAATATTTTAGAAGGGGTTAACCCACGGATTTTGAAAAAAATTCAAAAATATGAAAATCTGTTTTTAATGTATAGTTTCATCGAGCACTGACATATGATGAAGGTAAAAGAGGTTTGGAACCTTTGTTGCCTCCATTTCTCTAGAAAATGAAGATTTATAATGGTAATTCCACTAATTTATAATGTATATGAAATTTTACTAAACTAAATGTTAGAAAGTTATAATGATTCCTATATTTCATGAAAGAGAGTTTAGAATACGTTAATTCAAGTGTAGAATGTGTTTTTAATTTTTAAAACAAAAGTAAAGAGTATAAACTTCAGTATATAGAGCATTTACCGAAAACTCAATATTTTAGAAGGGGTTAACCCACGGATTTTGAAAAAAATCAAAAAATGAAAATCTGGTTTTAATGTATAGTTTCATCGAGCACTGACATAAGATGATGGTCAAAGAGGTTTGGAACCTTTGTTGCCTCCATTTCTCTAGAAAATGAAGAGTTATAATGGTAATTCCACTAATTTAGGCAGTATATGAAATTTTACTAAACTAAATGTTAAAAATTTGTAATAATTCCTATATTTCATGAAAGAGAGTTTAGAATACGTTAATTCAAGTGTAGAATGTGTTTTTAAATTTTAAAACAAAAGTAAAGAGTATAAACTTCAGTATATCGAGCATTTACCGAAAACTCAATATTTTAGAAGGGGTTAACCCACGGATTTTGAAAAAAATTCAAAAATATGAAAATCTGTTTTTAATGTATAGTTTCATCGAGCACTGACATATGATGAAGGTAAAAGAGGTTTTGGAACCTTTGTTGCCTCCATTTCTCTAGAAAATGAAGATTTATAATGGTAATTCCACTAATTTATAATGTATATGAAATTTTACTAAACTAAATGTTAGAAAGTTATAATGATTCCTATATTTCATGAAAGAGAGTTTAGAATACGTTAATTCAAGTGTAGAATGTGTTTTTAATTTTTAAAACAAAAGTAAAGAGTATAAACTTCAGTATATAGAGCATTTACCGAAAACTCAATATTTTAGAAGGGGTTAACCCACGGATTTTGAAAAAAATTCAAAAATATGAAAATCTGTTTTTAATGTATAGTTTCATCGAGCACTGACATAAGATGAAGGTAAAAGAGGTTTGGAACCTTTGTTGCCTCCATTTCTCTAGAAAATGAAGATTTATAAAGGTAATTCCATTAATTTAGGCACTATATGAAATTTTACTAAACTAAATGTTAGAAAGTTATAATGATTCCTATATTTCATGAAAGAGAGTTTAGAATACGTTAATTCAAGTGTAGAATGTGTTTTAAAATTTTAAAACAAAAGTAAAGAGTATAAACTTCAGTATATAGAGCATTTACCGAAAACTCAATATTTTAGAAGGGGTTAACCCACGGATTTTGAAAAAAATCAAAAAATGAAAATCTTGTTTTAATGTATAGTTTCATCGAGCACTGATATAAGATGATGGTCAAAGAGGTTTGGAACCTTTGTTGCCTCCATTTCTATAGAAAATGAAGAGTTATAATGGTAATTCCACTAATTTAGGCAGTATATGAAATTTTACTAAACTAAATGTTAAAAATTTGTAATAATTCCTATATTTCATGAAAGAGAGTTTAGAATACGTTAATTCAAGTGTAGAATGTGTTTTTAAATTTTAAAACAAAAGTAAAGAGTATAAACTTCAGTATATCGAGCATTTACGAAAACTCAATATTTTAGAAGGGGTTAACCCACGGATTTTGAAAAAAAATTCAAAAATATGAAGATCTGTTTTTAATGTATAGTTTCATCGAGCACTGACATAAGATGAAGGTAAAAGAGGTTTGGAACCTTTGTTGCCTCCATTTCTCTAGAAAATGAAGATTTATAATGGAAATTCCACTAATTTAGGTAGTATATGTAATTTTACTAAATTAAATGTTAAAAAGTTATAATGATTCCTATATTTCATGAAAGAGAGTTTAGAATACGTTAATTCAAGTGTAGAATGTGTTTTTATATTTTAAAACAAAAGTAAAGAGTATAAACTTCAGTATATCGAGCATTTACCGAAAACTCAATATTTTAGAAGGGGTTAACCCACGGATTTTGAAAAAAATTCAAAAATATGAAAATCTGGTTTTAATGTATAGTTTCATCGAGCACTGACATAAGATGATGGTCAAAGAGGTTTGGAATCTTTGTTGCCTCAATTTCTCTAGAAAATGAAGATTTTATAAAGGTAATTCCACTAATTTAGGCAGTATATGAAATTTTACTAAACTAAATGTTTAAAAATTATAATGATTCCTATATTTCATGAAAGAGAGTTTAGAATACGTTAATTCAAGTGTAGAATGTGTTTTTAAATTTTAAAACAAAAGTAAAGAGTATATACTTCAATATATAGAACATTTACCGAAAACTCAATATTTTAGAAGGGGTTAACCCACGGATTTTGAAAAGAATCAAAAAAATGAAAATCTGGTTTTAATGTATAGTTTCATCGAGCACTGACATAAGATGATGGTCAAAGAGGTTTGGAATCTTTGTTTCCTCCATTTCTCTAGAAAATGAAGATTTTATAAAGGTAATTCCACTAATTTAGGCAGTATATGAAATTTTACTAAACTAAATGTTAAAAAGTTATAATGATTCCTATATTTCAAGAAAGAGAGTTTAGAATACTTTAATTCAAGTGTAGAATGTGTTTTTAAATTTTAAAACAAAAGTAAAGAGTATAAACTTCAGTATATAGAGCATTTACCGAAAACTCAATATTTTAGAAGGGGTTAACCCACGGATTTTGAAAAAAATTCAAAAATATGAAAATCTGTTTTTAATGTATAGTTTCATCGAGCACTGACATATGATGAAGGTAAAAGAGGTTTGGAACCTTTGTTGCCTCCATTTCTCTAGAAAATGAAGATTTATAATGGTAATTCCACTAATTTATAATGTATATAAATTTTACTAAACTAAATGTTAGAAAGTTATAATGATTCCTATATTTCATGAAAGAGAGTTTAGAATACGTTAATTCAAGTGTAGAATGTGTTTTTAATTTTTAAAACAAAAGTAAAGAGTATAAACTTCAGTATATAGAGCATTTACCGAAAACTCAATATTTTAGAAGGGGTTAACCCACGGATTTTGAAAAAAATCAAAAAATGAAAATCTGGTTTTAATGTATAGTTTCATCGAGCACTGACATAAGATGATGGTCAAAGAGGTTTGGAACCTTTGTTGCCTCCATTTCTCTAGAAAATGAAGAGTTATAATGGTAATTCCACTAATTTAGGCAGTATATGAAATTTTACTAAACTAAATGTTAAAAATTTGTAATAATTCCTATATTTCATGAAAGAGAGTTTAGAATACGTTAATTCAAGTGTAGAATGTGTTTTTAAATTTTAAAACAAAAGTAAAGAGTATAAACTTCAGTATATCGAGCATTTACCGAAAACTCAATATTTTAGAAGGGGTTAACCCACGGATTTTGAAAAAAAATTCAAAAATATGAAGATCTGTTTTTAATGTATAGTTTCATCGAGCACTGATATAAGATGAAGGTAAAAGAGGTTTGGAACCTTTGTTGCCTCCATTTCTCTAGAAAATGAAGATTTATAATGGTAATTCTACTAATTTAGGCAGTATATGAAATTTTACTAAACTAAATGTTAAAAAATTATAATGATTCCTATATTTCATGAAAGAGAGTTTAGAATATTTTAATTCAAGTGTAGAATGTGTTTTTAAATTTTAAAACAAAAGTAAAGAGTATAAACTTCAGTATATAAAGCATTTACCGAAAACTCAATATTTTAGAAGGGGTTAACCCACGGATTTTGAAAAAAATTCAAAAATATGAAAATCTGTTTTTAATGTATAGTTTCATCGAGCACTGACATAAGATGAAGGTAAAAGAGGTTTGGAACCTTTGTTGCCTCCATTTCTCTAGAAAATGAAGATTTATAAAGGTAATTCCATTAATTTAGGCACTATATGAAATTTTACTAAACTAAATGTTAGAAAGTTATAATGATTCCTATATTTCATGAAAGAGAGTTTAGAATACGTTAATTCAAGTGTAGAATGTGTTTTAAATTTTTAAAACAAAAGTAAAGAGTATAAACTTCAGTATATAGAGCATTTACCGAAAACTCAATATTTTAGAAGGGGTTAACCCACGGATTTTGAAAAAAATCAAAAAATGAAAATCTTGTTTTAATGTATAGTTTCATCGAGCACTGATATAAGATGATGGTCAAAGAGGTTTGGAACCTTTGTTGCCTCCATTTCTATAGAAAATGAAGAGTTATAATAGTAATTCCACTAATTTAGGTAGTATATGAAATTTTACTAAACTAAATGTTAAAAATTTGTAATAATTCCTATATTTCATGAAAGAGAGTTTAGAATACGTTAATTCAAGTGTAGAATGTGTTTTTAAATTTTAAAACAAAAGTAAAGAGTATAAACTTCAGTATATCGAGCATTTACCGAAAACTCAATATTTTAGAAGGGGTTAACCCACGGATTTTGAAAAAAAATTCAAAAATATGAAGATCTGTTTTTAATGTATAGTTTCATCGAGCACTGACATAAGATGATGGTCAAAGAGGTTTAAAATCTTTGTTGCCTACATTCCTCTAGAAAATGAAGATTTTATAAAGGTAATTCCAATAATTTAGGCAGTATATGAAATTTTACTAAACTAAATGTTAAAAATTTATAATGATTCCTATATTTCATGAAAGAGAGTTTAGAATACGTTAATTCAAGTGTAGAATGTGTTTTTAAATTTTAAAACAAAAGTAAAGAGTATAAACTTCAGTATATCGAGCATTTACCGAAATTCAATATTTTAGAAGGGGTTAACCCACAGATTTTGATAAAAATTCAAAAATATGAAAATCTGTTTTTAATGTATAGTTTCATCGAGCACTGACATAAGATGAAGGTAAAAGAGGTTTGGAACCTTTGTTGCCTCCATTTCTCTAGAAAATGAAGATTTATAAAGGTAATTCCATTAATTTAGGCAGTATATGAAATTTTACTAAACTAAATGTTAGAAAGTTATAATGATTCCTATATTTCATGAAAAGGAGTTTAGAATACGTTAATTCAAGTGTAGAATGTGTTTTTAATTTTTAAAACAAAAGTAAAGAGTATAAACTTCAGTATATAGAGCATTTACCGAAAACTCAATATTTTAGAAGGGGTTAACCCACGGATTTTGAAAAAAATCAAAAAATGAAAATCTTGTTTTAATGTATAGTTTCATCGAGCACTGACATAAGATGATGGTCAAAGAGGTTTGGAATCTTTGTTGCCTCCATTTCTCTAGAAAATGAAGATTTTATAAAGGTAATTCCACTAATTTAGGCAGTATATGAAATTTTACTAAACTAAATGTTAAAAAGTTATAATGATTCCTATATTTCAAGAAAGAGAGTTTAGAATACGTTAATTCAAGTGTAGAATATGTTTTTAAATTTTCAAACAAAAGTAAAGAGTATAAACTTCAGTATATAGAGCATTTACCGAAAACTCAATATTTTAGAAGGGGTTAACCCACGGATTTGGAAAAAAATTCAAAAATATGAAAATCTGTTTTTAATGTATAGTTTCATCGAGCACTGACATATGATGAAGGTAAAAGAGGTTTGGAACCTTTGTTGCCTCCATTTCTCTAGAAAATGAAGATTTATAATGGTAATTCCACTAATTTATAATGTATATGAAAGTTTACTAAACTAAATGTTAAAAAATTATAATGATTCCTATATTTCATGAAAGAGAGTTTAGAATACGTTAATTCAAGTGTAGAATGTGTTTTTAATTTTTAAAACAAAAGTAAAGAGTATAAACTTCAGTATATAGAGCATTTACCGAAAACTCAATATTTTAGAAGGGGTTAACCCACGGATTTTGAAAAAAATCAAAAAATGAAAATCTGGTTTTAATGTATAGTTTCATCGAGCACTGATATAAGATGATGGCCAAAGAGGTTTGGAACCTTTGTTGCCTCCATTTCTCTAGAAAATGAAGAGTTATAATGGTAATTCCACTAATTTAGGCAGTATATGAAATTTTACTAAACTAAATGTTAAAAATTTGTAATAATTCCTATATTTCATGAAAGAGAGTTTAGAATACGTTAATTCAAGTGTAGAATGTGTTTTTAAATTTTAAAACAAAAGTAAAGAGTATAAACTTCAGTATATCGAGCATTTACCGAAAACTCAATATTTAGAAGGGGGTTAACCCACGGATTTTGAAAAAAAATTCAAAAATATGAAGATCTGTTTTTAATGTATAGTTTCATCGAGCACTGACATAAGATGAAGGTAAAAGAGGTTTGGAACCTTTGTTGCCTCCATTTCTCTAGAAAATGAAGATTTATAATGGTAATTCCACTAATTTATAATGTATATGAAAGTTTACTAAACTAAATGTTAAAAAATTATAATGATTCCTATATTTCATGAAAGAGAGTTTAGAATACGTTAATTTAAGTGTAGAATGTGTTTTTAATTTTTAAAACAAAAGTAAAGAGTATAAACTTATGTATATAGAGCATTTACCGAAAACTCAATATTTTAGAAGGGGTTAACCCACGGATTTTGAAAAAAATCAAAAATTGAAAATCTGGTTTTAATGTATAGTTTCATCGAGCACTGATATAAGATGATGGCCAAAGAGGTTTGGAACCTTTGTTGCCTCCATTTCTCTAGAAAATGAAGAGTTATAATGGTAATTCCACTAATTTAGGCAGTATATGAAATTTTACTAAACTAAATGTTAAAAATTTGTAATAATTCCTATATTTCATGAAAGAGAGTTTAGAATACGTTAATTCAAGTGTAGAATGTGTTTTTAAATTTTAAAACAAAAGTAAAGAGTATAAACTTCAGTATATCGAGCATTTACCGAAAACTCAATATTTTAGAAGGGGTTAACCCACGGATTTTGAAAAAAATCAAAAAATGAAAATCTGGTTTTAATGTATAGTTTCATCGAGCACTGATATAAGATGATGGCCAAAGAGGTTTGGAACCTTTGTTGCCTCCATTTCTCTAGAAAATGAAGAGTTATAATGGTAATTCCACTAATTTAGGCAGTATATGAAATTTTACTAAACTAAATGTTAAAAATTTGTAATAATTCCTATATTTCATGAAAGAGAGTTTAGAATACGTTAATTCAAGTGTAGAATGTGTTTTTAAATTTTAAAACAAAAGTAAAGAGTATAAACTTCAGTATATCGAGCATTTACCGAAAACTCAATATTTTAGAAGGGGTTAACCCACGGATTTTGAAAAAAAATTCAAAAATATGAAGATCTGTTTTTAATGTATAGTTTCATCGAGCACTGACATAAGATGAAGGTAAAAGAGGTTTGAAACCTTTGTTGCCTCCATTTCTCTAGAAAATGAAGATTTATAATGGTAATTCCACTAATTTAGGCAGTATATGAAATTTTACTAAACTAAATGTTAAAAAATTATAATGATTCCTATATTTCATGAAAGAGAGTTTAGAATATGTTAATTCAAGTGTAGAATGTGTTTTTAAATTTTAAAACAAAAGTAAAGAGTATAAACTTCAGTATATAGAGCATTTACCGAAAACTCAATATTTTAGAAGGGGTTAACCCACGGATTTTGAAAAAAAATTCAAAAATATGAAAATCTGTTTTTAATGTATAGTTTCATCGAGCACTGACATAAGATGAAGGTAAAAGAGGTTTGGAACCTTTGTTGCCTCCATTTCTCTAGAAAATGAAGATTTATAAAGGTAATTCCATTAATTTAGGCACTATGTGAAATTTTACTAAACTAAATGTTAGAAAGTTATAATGATTCCTATATTTCATGAAAGAGAGTTTAGAATACGTTAATTCAAGTGTAGAATGTGTTTTAAATTTTTAAAACAAAAGTAAAGAGTATAAACTTCAGTATATAGAGCATTTACCGAAAACTCAATATTTTAGAAGGGGTTAACCCACGGATTTTGAAAAAAATCAAAAAATGAAAATCTTGTTTTAATGTATAGTTTCATCGAGCACTGATATAAGATGATGGTCAAAGAGGTTTGGAACCTTTGTTGCCTACATTCCTCTAGAAAATGAAGATTTTATAAAGGTAATTCCACTAATTTAGGCAGTATATGAAATTTTACTAAACTAAATGTTAAAAATTTATAATGATTCCTATATTTCATGAAAGAGAGTTTAGAATACGTTAATTCAAGTGTAGAATGTGTTTTTAAATTTTCAAACAAAAGTAAAGAGTATAAACTTCAGTATATCGAGCATTTACCGAAATTCAATATTTTAGAAGGGGTTAACCCACAGATTTTGAAAAAAATTCAAAAATATGAAAATTTGTTTTTAATGTATAGTTTCATCGAGCACTGACATAAGATGAAGGTAAAAGAGGTTTGGAACCTTTGTTGCCTCCATTTCTCTAGAAATGAAGATTTATAAGGTAATTCCATTAATTTAGGCAGTATATGAAATTTTACTAAACTAAATGTTAGAAATTATAATGATTCCTATATTTCATGAAAGAGAGTTTAGAATACGTTAATTCAAGTGTAGAATGTGTTTTTAATTTTTAAAACAAAAGTAAAGAGTATAAACTTCAGTATATAGAGCATTTACCGAAAACTCAATATTTTAGAAGGGGTTAACCCACGGATTTTGAAAAAAATCAAAAAATGAAAATCTTGTTTTAATGTATAGTTTTCATCGAGCACTGACATAAGATGATGGTCAAAGAGGTTTGGAATCTTTGTTGCCTCCATTTCTCTAGAAAATGAAGATTTTATAAGGTAATTCCACTAATTTAGGCAGTATATGAAATTTTACTAAACTAAATGTTTAAAAAGTTATAATGATTCCTATATTTCAAGAAAGAGAGTTTAGAATACGTTAATTCAAGTGTAGAATATGTTTTTAAATTTTCAAACAAAAGTAAAGAGTATAAACTTCAGTATATAGAGCATTTACCGAAAACTCAATATTTTAGAAGGGGTTAACCCACGGATTTGGAAAAAAATTCAAAAATATGAAAATCTGTTTTTAATGTATAGTTTCATCGAGCACTGACATAATGATGAAGATAAAAGAGGTTTGGAACCTTTGTTGCCTCCATTTCTCTAGAAAATGAAGATTTATAATGGTAATTCCACTAATTTATAATGTATATGAAAGTTTACTAAACTAAATGTTAAAAAATTATAATGATTCCTATATTTCATGAAAGAGAGTTTAGAATACGTTAATTCAAGTGTAGAATGTGTTTTTAATTTTTAAAACAAAAGTAAAGAGTATAAACTTCAGTATATAGAGCATTTACCGAAAACTCAATATTTTAGAAGGGGTTAACCCACGGATTTTGAAAAAAATCAAAAAATGAAAATCTTGTTTTAATGTATAGTTTCATCGAGCACTGATATAAGATGATGGTCAAAGAGGTTTGGAACCTTTGTTGCCTCCATTTCTATAGAAAATGAAGAGTTATAATGGTAATTCCACTAATTTAGGCTGTATATGAAATTTTACTAAACTAAATGTTAAAAATTTGTAATAATTCCTATATTTCATGAAAGAGAGTTTAGAATACGTTAATTCAAGTGTAGAATGTGTTTTTAAATTTTAAAACAAAAGTAAAGAGTATAAACTTCAGTATATAGAGCATTTACGGAAAACTCAATATTTTAGAAGGGGTTAACCCACGGATTTTGAAAAAAAATTCAAAAATATGAAGATCTGTTTTTAATGTATAGTTTCATCGAGCACTGACATAAGATGATGGTCAAAGAGGTTTGGAATCTTTGTTGCCTCCATTTCTCTAGAAAATGAAGATTTTATAAAGGTAATTCCACTAATTTAGGCAGTATATGAAATTTTACTAAACTAAATGTTAAAAATTTATAATGATTCCTATATTTCATGAAAGAGAGTTTAGAATACGTTAATTCAAGTGTAGAATGGTTTTTAAATTTTCAAACAAAAGTAAAGAGTATAAACTTCAGTATATCGAGCATTTACCGAAATTCAATATTTTAGAAGGGGTTAACCCACAGATTTTGAAAAAAAATTCAAAAATATGAAAATTGTTTTTAATGTATAGTTTCATCATCGAGCACTGACATAAGATGAAGGTAAAAGAGGTTTGGAACCTTTGTTGTCCTCCATTTCTCTAGAAAATGAAGATTTATAAAGGTAATTCCATTAATTTAGGCAGTATATGAAATTTTACTAAACTAAATGTAGAAAGTTATAATGAGTCCTATATTTCATGAAAGAGAGTTTAGAATACGTTAATTCAAGTGTAGAATGTGTTTTTAAATTTTAAAACAAAAGTAAAGAGTATAAACTTCAGTATATAAGCATTTACCGAAAACTCAATATTTTAGAAGGGGTTAACCCACGGATTTTGAAAAAAATTCAAAAAATGAAAATCTGGTTTTAATGTATAGTTTCATCGAGCACTGACAATGAATGCAGGTAAAAGAGGTTTGGACCTTTGGTTGCCTGCCATTTCTCTAGAAATTAAGAATTTATTAATGGGTAATTCCACTAATATATGTATATAAATTTACTAACTAAATGTTAGAATTTTATAATGATTCCTATATTTTCATGAAAGAGAGTTTAGAAAATACTGTTAATAATTCGTGTAAAATGTGTTTTACTATTTTAAAACAAAGTAAAAGATGTATAATTCAGTTATAGAGCATTTACTACCGAAAACTCAATATTTTAAAGGGGTAACCCACGGATTTTGAAAAAAAATTCAAAAAATGAAATCTGGTTTTCATATGTATAGTTTCAGTCGAGGCCTGACATAAATTAGGTAAAGAGATGTTTGGAACCTTTGTTGCCTCCTTTCTCTAGAAAATGAAGAAGATTTATAAAAGGTATTCCCTATATTAGGCAGTATGTGGAAATTTTACTAACTAATGTTAATGTGTAATAATATTTCTATATTTCCTGAAAGAGAGTTTAGACTACGTTTATCCAAGTGTAAATGTGTTTAATTTTAAACAAAAGTCAAGAGTATAAACTTCAGTATATCAGATATTTTACCGAAAACTCCATATTTAGAAAGGGTTACCACGGATTTGAAAAAAAATCAAAATAAGAAGAATCTTGTTTGTAAATGTATAGGTTCATCGAGCCACTGATATAAGAAGGTACAAAGAGGTTTTGAACTTTGTTGGCCTCACATTTCCTCTAGAATGAAGATGTTATAAGGTAATTCTTACTAATTAGGCAGTATAACATATTTACTAAACTAAATGTTAAAAATTATAATGATTCCTATATTTCAATGAAAGACGAGTTTAGAATAGTTAATTCAAGTGTAGAATGGTGTTTTTTTAAATTTCAAAACAAAAGTAAGAGTATACAACTTCAGTATATAGCATTTATGCGCGAAACTCAAATATTTTAGAAGGGTTAACCCACGTATTTTTGAAAAAAATTCCAAAATATGAAAATATCTGTTTTTAAGTATAGTTTTCAATCGAGCACTGACATAAGATTAAGGTAAAGAGGTTGGGAACCTTTGTTGCCTCCATTTCTTCTAGAATGAAGATTTATAAGTAATTCCATTATTAGGCAGTATATATGAAATTTTACTAAACTAAATGTTAGAAATGTATCTAATATTCCTATATTTCATGAAAGAGAGTTATGATACGTTAATTCAAGTGTAGAATGTGTTTTTAATTTTAAAACAAAAGTAAGAGTAATAAACGTTCAGTATATATGAGCAATTTACCGAAAACTCAATATTTTAGAAGGGGTTTAACCCACGGATTTTAAAAAAATCAAAAATGAAAATCCTTGTTTTAATGTTATATTTTTCATCTGAGCACTGAATAAGCTGTGGTCAACATAGGTTTTGGAACCTTTGTTGCCTCCATTTCTCTAGAAATGAAGAGTTATTATATATTCCCATCTAATTTAGTGCAGTAATATGAAATTTACTAAACTAAAATGTTAAAAATTGTTGTAAATATTCCTATATTCATGAAAAGAGAGTTGTTATGAATACGTTACTTTCAAGTGTCTAGATTGTTTTTTAAATTTTAAAACCACAAGTAAGAGCTCTAAACTTCAGTATATAGAGCAATTTAAACCGAACACCGAACTCAATATTTTAGAAGGGGTAACCCACGGATTTTGAAACAAAATTCAAAATATGAATCTGTTTTTAATGTATAGTTTCAGAGTCATCTCGGCACATACAATAGATGGTCAAAGACGGGTTATGGAAAAACTTTTGTTGCCTACCATCTCTCTAGAAAAGGAAGATTTTATAAGGTAATTCCACTAATTTTAAATGTATTGAATTTTCACTAAACTAAATGTTAAAAATTGTTATAATGATTCCTATTTTTCATGAAAGAGAGTTTAGAATACGTTGAATTCAAGTGTTAGAATGTTGTTTTTTAATTTGTAAACAAAAGTAAGATATATAAACTTCAGTATATCGAGCATTACCGAACTCAATATTTTAGAAGGGGTTTAACCCACAGGATTTTGAAAAAATTCTAAAATAGAAATCTGTTGTTCATGTTAGTTTTCCACGCGATGCACTGATATAAAAGAATGTAAAGAGGTTTGGAACCTTTGTTGCCTCCATTCTCTGAAAATGAAGAGTTATAAGGTAAGTCCACTAATTTTTAGGCTGTAATTGAATTTTACTAAACTAAATGTTAATAAGTTATAATATTCCTATATTTCATGAAGGAGTTTAGAATAACGTTATTCAGTGTAGAATTGTGTTTTTTTTATAATTTTAAAACAAAAGTAAAGAGTATAACTTCAGTATATAGAGCATTTACGAAACTCAATATTTTAGAAGGGTGTTAACCCAGTGATTTTTGAAAAAAAAATCAAAAAAATGAAAGATCTTGTTTTAATGTATAGTTTCAATCGAGCACTGACATAAGATGATGGTCAAAGACGGTTTGGAAATCGTTTGTTGGCCTCCATTTCCTCTAGAAATGAAATTTTTTATAAAGGTAATTCCACTAATTAAGCCGTATATGAACATTTTACTAAACTAAATGTTAAAAATTATAATGATTTCCTATATTTCAGTAAAGAGGTTTAGAATAACTTATTCAAGTGTAGAATATGTTTTTTTAAATTTCAAAAAAAGTAAAGAGTATAAAACTTCAGTAATATGAGCATTTACCGGAAATTCAATATTTAGTGAAGGGGTTAACCCCGAGATTTTGGAAACACAATTCAAAAGTATGAAAACATCTGTTTTTAAATGTATAGTTTCACTCGGCACTGACATATAATGAAGGTAAAAGATGTTTTGGAACCTTTGTTGCCAAACATCCATTTCTTCTCTAGAAAATGAAGGATTTATACAGGTAATTCCATATTTAGGATTATATGAAGTTTTACTAAACTAAATGTAAGAAAGTTTAATGATTCCTATATTTTCATGAAAGAGAGTTTTAGAATACGTTAATCATGTAGAATGTGTTTTTAATTTTTCAAAACAAAAGTAAAGAGTATAACCTTCATATATAGAGCATTTACCGAAAACTCCAATATTTTTAGAAGGGTTAACCCACGATTTGAAAACAATCAAAAATGAAAATCTTGTTTAATGTATAGTTCCACATCGAGCACTGATCATAAGAGTGAGGTCAAAGAAGTTTGAACTTTGTTGGCCATCCCTCCATTTCTCTAGAAAATGAAGATTTATAAAGGTATGTCCCACTAATTTAGGCTATAGAAATTTTACTAAACTAATGTTGGAAAATTGTATATATGATTCCTAATTTCAAGAAATAGAGTTTGAGAATACGTTAATTCAAGTGTAGAATGAATGGGTTTTTAATTTCTAAACAAAGTAAAGAGTAATCAACTTCAGTATATCTATCATTTACCCGAAAACTCAATATTTTAGAAGGGGTTAACCCAGGATTTGAAAAAAAATTCAAAATTTGAAATCTGTTTGTTATATTAATGTAGTTTTTCTCGAGCACTGAGAAGATGAAGTAAAAAGAGGTTTGGAACCTTGTGTTGCCTTCCATTTCTCTAGAAAAGGAAGATTTATAATGGTAAATCCACTAATTTATATGTATATGAAAGTTATTACTAAACTAAATGTTAAAAAATTATCAATGAGATTCTATATTTATGAAAGAGAGTTTAGAATACGTTAATTCAAGTTAGAATGTGTTTTTAATTTTTAAAACAAAAGTAAAGAGTATAAACTTATGTATCTAGGCATTTAGCCAAAACTCAATATTTTAGAAGGGTTAACCTACTGATTTTGAAAAAATCCAGAAATGAAAATCTGGTTGTAAATGTATAGTTTGCCATCGACACTGATATAAGATGATGGCCAAAGAGGTTTGGAACCGTTTGTTTGTCCCCCCCCCCCCTCCATTTCCTCTAAGAAAATGAGATTATATATGGGTAATTCCACTAATTTAGGAGTATATATGAAATTTTACTAACTAAATGTTAAAAATTGTATAATTCCTATATTTCATGAAAGAAGTTTAAATACGTTAATTCAAGTGTAGAATTGTTTTTACAAATTTTAAAAAAACAAAAGAAAGATTAAACTTCTATATCGAGCATTTACCCTTACACAAAACTCAATATTTTAGAAGGGGTTTAACCCACGGATTTGAAAAAAAATCAAAAATATGAAATCTCTGGTTTTAATGTATAGTTTCATCGAGCACTGAGACATAGATGATGCCAAAGAGGTTTGGAAAACTTTGTTGCCTCACTTCTCTAGAAATGAAGAGTTTATATGGTAATTCCCTATTTTATCAGTATATGAAATTTTACTAACTAAATGTTAAAAATTTGTAATGATTGGGTGGCCGTGGGAGTGATTCTCATAAGAGAGTTTAGAATACTTAATCAAAGTGTAGAATTGTTTTTTTAAAATTTTCAAACAGTAAGAGTAATAACTCAGTATATCAGAGCATTTAACCGAAAACTCAATATTTTATGAAGGGTTAACCCCGGCTTTGTTGAAAAAAATTCCATACCCAATAATGAAATGAATCTTTGGTTTTAATTATAGTTATCATCATGAGCACTGACATAAGATATAGGCCAAAGAGTTGTGAAACCTTGTTCCCTCCATTTCTCTAAGAAGAAGATTATAATGGTATTCCACTAATTTTAGTGGCAGTATAAATGAATTTACTAAACTAAATTTAAAAATTATCGAATGAATTCCTATTTCACGTGAAAGAGGGAGTTTTAGAATATACGTTAATTCACAGTGTAGAATGTGTTTTTAAAATTTTCAAAAAAAAGTAAAGAGTATAAACTTGCAGTATAGAGCATTTACCGAAAACTCAATATTTTTTAGAAGGGGTTAACCCCACGATTTTTGAAAAAAATCAAATAATGAAAATCTGGTTTAATGTTAGTTTCAAATCGAGCACTGACTAAGATGATGGCCAAAGAGGTTTTGGAACCGTTTGTTGCCCATCCATTTCTCTAGAAATGAAAGATGTATAGTGTAATTCCATAATTTAGGCACTATGATGGGGAACTTTACTAAACTAAATGTTAAAATTATAATGATTTTCCTATATTTTCATGAAAGATAGTTTTAGAATACGTTAATCAAGTGTAGAATGTGTTTATTAATTTTAAACAAAGTAAAGAGTATAACTTCAGTATATAGAGGGCATTTACACCTAAACTCAATATGTTTAGAAGGGGTTACGCGCAGCGGATTTTGAAAAAACAAAAAATTAAAATCTGGTTTTAATGTATATTTTCAATCGAGCACTGAATAAGATGATGGTCAAGAGTTGGAACCTTTGTTGCTACCATTCCTGCTAGAACATGAGATTTATAAAGTAATTCCACTAATTTAGTGCAGTATATGAAATTTTACTAAACTAATGTTAACATTTATAATGATTCCTATATTTCATGAAAGAGATTTTAGAATACCGTTAATTCAAGTGTAGATATGTGTGTTTATAATTTTCAAAAAACAAAAGTAAAGAGTATGAAAACTTCAGTATATCAGACATTTACGAAATTCAATTTTTAGAGGGGTATTAAATCCACACGATTTTGAAAAAATCAAAATCATGTAAAATTGTTTTAATGTATAGTTCTTCTGAGCAGTGACTAAGATTGAATGGACTAAAGAGGTTTGGATCACCTTGTTGTCCGTCGGCATTTCTCTGAGAATGAAGAGATAAGGTAATTCCCCATAATTTAAGGCAGTAATTATGAATTTTACTAAATCTAAATGTTAGAAAATTTAATGATTCCTATATTTCATTGAAAGTAGAGTTTAGATATCGTTAATTCAAGTGTAGAATGTGTTTTAATTTTAAAAGTACAAGTTACAAGAAGTATAAACTACTCAGTATTCGAATTAGACATCTTTCCGAAAACCTCAATATTTTAGAAGGGTTAACCAACGGATTTTGGAAAAAATCAAAAAGAAAATCTCTGTTTTATGTATATTTGCAATGACGCACTGAGTATAGAGATGATGGCTACACGTAGGTTTGTGAACCTTTGTTGCCTGTCCATTTCTCTCTAGAAAATGAAGTTATAATGTAATTCACTAATTAGGCAGTATAGATGAAATTTTACTAAACTTAAATGTTTAAAAGTTATTAATGATTCCTACTAATTTCAATGAAAGAGAGAGTTTTAGAGAATACGTTATTCAATGTAGAATTGGTGTTTTAAATTTTCAAACAACAGTAAAGGTATAAACTTCAGTATATCGAGCATTTACACCGAAACCTCATATATTTTAGATAGGGGTTAACCTCACGGATTTGCAAAAAATCAAAAAATGAAACTGTTGTTTTAATGTAATATTTTCACTCGTGAGCACTGACATCTATGATGATAAGCAAGAGGTTTTGAACGCTTTGGTTGCCTCCATTTCTCTGTAGAGAATGAAGATTTATAATGGTGAAATTCCACTAATTTTAGTCATGTATACTGAAGTTTTACGTAAACTAATGACTTTTAAAAATTCTGGAATAATCCTAATTTCATGAAAGAGGTTTAGATAACGTTAATCAAAGTGTAGAATGTGTTTTTAACTTTTAAAAACAAAGTAAAGAGTATATAACTTCAGTATTACGAGCATTTACCGAAACTCAATTTTTGAAGGGTTACCCCACGGATTTTGGAAAAAAAATTCAAAAAATGAAAATCTGTGTTCTTAATGTATAATGTTTCATGCGAGTCGAGCATGATTATAACAAGATTATGGGAAAGAGAGGTTTGGAACCTTGTTGCCTCATTTCTATAGAAAAATTAGAGTTATAGATAAGGTAATTCCACTTATTTAGGCTAGTAATGAATTTTAACAAACTAATGTTAACAATTATTGAATGATATTCCTATATTTCACGAAAAAAGAGAGTTTAGATACTTAATTCACAATGTGGAGAATGTGTTTTTTTATTTTAAAAACAAAAGTAAAGAAGTATAAACTTCAGTATATAGTAGCATTTTACCGAAAACTTCATATTTTAGAAGGGGTTAATCCCACGATTTTGAAAAAAATCACAAATGAATCTGTTTTTATGTATATTTCATCTCGAGCACTGACTATAAGATTGTGGTCAAGAGGTTTTGGAATCTTTGTTGGCCTTCCATTTCTCTAAAAATGGAAGATTTTATAAGGTAATTCCACTATTTAGGGCAGTATATGAAATTTTTACTAACTAAAAATGTTTAAAATTTATATGATTCCTATTTTCTAGAAAGAGAGTTTAGAATACTTACTATTCAAGTGTAGAATGTTATTTTTAATTTTCAAACAAAAGTAAAGATATAAAAACTCCCTCAGTATATAGAGCATTAAACCGAAACTCATATGTTTAGAGGGGTTAACCCACAATTTTGGGAAAAAAATTACAAAAATTGAAATGTGTTTTTAGATGTTATGTTTCAATCAATCGAGCACTGACATAAGATGAAGGTAAAAGAGGTTTTGGAACCTTTGTTGCCCATCATTTCCTTCTAGAAAAATGAGATTTATAAAAGGTAATCCATTATTTAGGCAGTATATGAAATTTTACTAAACTAAATTTTAGAAAGTTATAAATGAGTCCTATATTTCATGACAGAGAGTTTATGAATACGTTATTCAAGTGTATGAATGTGTTTTTTAATTTTTAAAAAATCAAAAGTAAAGAGTATAACTTCCCTGTATTAGAGCATTTACCGAAAAACTCAATATTTTTATAGAAGGGGTTAACCCACGGATTTTGAAAAAAAGATCAAAAATGAAAATCTTGTTTAATGTAATAGTTACTACATCGCGCACTGACATAAGATATGTCAAAGAGGTTTGGAATCTTTGTTGCCTCCATTTCTCTAAAAATAAGATTTTATAAAGGTAATTCCACTAATTTAGGGCATTATATGACAATTTTTTACTAAACTAAATGTTAAAAAGTTCATAATGATTCCTATATTTCAAGAAAGATGAGTTTAGAAATCGTTAATCAGTGTAGAATATGTTTTTTTAAATTTTCAAAAAAACAAAGTAAAGAGTATAAACTAAACTTCAGTATATCGAGCATTTATACCGAAATACTCATATTTTAGAAGGGTTAACCCACGGATTTGGAAAAAAAATTCAAAATATGAATAATCCTTTTTTAATGTATACGTTCAATCGAGCGACTGACATATGATGAAGATAAAAGGGTTGGAACCTTTGTTTGCCTCCATTTCTCTAGAAATGAAGCTTTGATAATGGTAATTCCCTAATTTATAATGTATATGAAGTTACTAAACTAAAGTTAAAAATTATAATGATTTCCTATATTTCA